>OY755205.1:36225262-36571959 GCA_963576765.1 Draba incana
CAAAACTAGCCCTGATCAGATATTTTCTTCCCTTGTCAACTTTTAGATTGTAGCAGTTCCGTATCCCGTCTGGAAAATATCTCAGCGTCTTGTGTTGCTTCAAGAAGTCACTCTCCAGATTTGCTTTGATTATACCAGTTTTTCCACTCTGGATGAATGTTGCGTCCGAAGAGAACAGTATTCCAGTTTCCTCATCTTCATAAGGAGACAGTTCGTTTGTAGGTAGCCCGCAGTCCAAACTGATGAACCCTGTTAACACACATGGAACAAAATTCACGGTTACAAGAGATAACTGTAGGAATATTGCCAAATACAAGTACAATTAAGAACCAAAAAATGGTACTAAGGAGAGAAGAATACACAAAGATGTGCATACCTTGTTGGCTCTGAGCTTGAACGATATGAATGATGGCCAAAGTTCCGATTAGCATCAACAAAAATCCAAGAGGCCTCTCCATACTCTCTTAAATAATCCCGGAAAACCAATGCCTAGAATTTGGGAGATAAACAAAAGAATATATAAGCAAACCTAAACTTAAAAAACAAAAAGAAAAGACTTTTTCAAGTCAATGAAAATTTGTTTTCTAGTGCAACTTCACCATGGGAAGAAGGGTAATAAGAATAAGAGGGTAACAATGGGCCATTAGTGGAATAGTATACATGGGTATAGTTTCTTGGTCAGTCAATAGTGCATTTTACTTCTAAAGAATCTTCACATGAAAAGGATTTAATAGCCACCAGCCTCGACCACAATGATGCATGAAGAAATGTTGAGAAAGACCTGATTTTGTTTCAAACATATGAAAGCAAGCTACAAGCCACAACAAATACAGTATTAGACACAAAAAGATCGATGGTGAGTAAATATTAACCACGGCAGAAAGAAGGTTTATAACAATTATCTCTAATGCAAATTCACCATTGGAAGAAGAATGATAATGTTCAAACATCTCTATCATAGAAACTTCGTACATGAGTTTGTCGTTTTAGTTTCGTGGACAGACAAATATGCAACTTGCGTTTAGCATTACTAGAAAACAGGCCCAGCTGTAGGGCTGTGCTGTGCGAGTGCACTGGGTCCCGCATTTTTTTAAAAAATTTCTTTACAAAATAAACCCTAAATTTCTTAAAACTTTCTTTAGAAAAAGGCCATAATTATAAAATTTAACATATTAACCCTATATTTTTTAGCATAAAATAATGTGGCACAGAGCCCATTACTAAGCTGAGCTGAGCCGGGCCTGCTAGCAAAGAACGTATCAATCACGCAACAAGATAGCCACTAGACTCACTCAGGATCATGAGGCAACGAAGAAACTGTGAGATATAGCCAATTGTTATTGACTTTCGATTAAGTCGTGAAAATGAAATCAAATGCAGCGAAAGCCATTACTAGAGTGTAAGCCATTAGCCAATGAGAAATACCTGTTTATCTATCTCAGTCGGCTTCAGGCAGTCGGGAAATGAGAAATGATAATCTCCGGTGGTAATAACCGTTGAGATAGAGAGCATTTCGTTGTCATCAGCAGTTCCCAGCGGTGAAACCTCTTCATCGGCGAATTCACCAAATTCTGAATATGGGGATCACAACATTTTCATTTCCTTTTATAATAAAACTGTACATTACCACACAGAAAAAACTGTACATTACCACAAGAAGACACACTTCAATAGATACAGTAATTATTTTTAGTCTTCATTTTAAAGCAACAATAATAAAAATACAAAGAGGGGACACGACAGGTCAAAGCCACAAGATCATTGAGTGCAGCATACACTATCTTGCTCTGGGAATCATTCCACTATCAAAGACCATGCTTACTTCAGGGGAACTCAGCGAATCCATGCCTCGACTCATATTTCCCCTCGAGTTTTCAGACACGATACACTCTTTTAGTTCTATAACAACATGAGACATGGTTGGTCGATTTGCCGAAGATGGATTTGCACACGACATTGCCAGCTCAAGCGCTCTCCACGCAGAGCGAGAATCATAATCCCGGTTAAGCTTTGGATCCATGATCTTAGTAATATCTCCTCCGTTTAGCTCAAACCCAACCCATTGGGTAATGTGAGAATTTCTGCGGTTTCGATCAATCACTGGCTGGTTTGTGATCATTTCCAATAACACGATCCCGAAACTGTATACGTCACTTTTCTCACCCAACCGGCTTGTCTGATAATATCTGCAAGGCAAGAACATGGCATACTCTTCAACACTGAAAAAGGAAGGGACTAATTTTAGCACATTGTAATGACTAAAAATACATACTCGGGATCAAGGTATCCAGGAGTACCAGCAACCACCGTCGAAACATGAGATTCTCCCCCAACTGGAAACGATCTCGAGAGTCCAAAATCAGCGAGTTTGGCCTTATAATGCTCGTCCAACAATATGTTTGTAGTTTTGACATCTCTATGAACCATTGGTGGTGTGCATCCAATGTGTAAGTACTCCAATCCTACGCAATGGATTGATCCATACTAACTGATTATGGGTAAAACCAATCAAATAAATTCCAGTTCTACGGTATGAATCAGTACAAACCTAGTGCGGCTTCCACAGCTATTTTTAGCCGAAAACCCCAACTGATGACGGATCTGCCTCCTTTTCCTGTGTATTAGATCATTAGATGTTTTTTTGTGAGCTCATGATAGGTATGAAACCATTGGAAGATGTTACACCAAGTTTTACCTAACAGATGTTGTCTTAAGTCTCCGTTGGGTACAAACTCGTAGATGAGGGCCAAATGGTCTCTTTCATCGCAATATCCAACAAGTCTTACCAAATTTGAATGGTGAACTCTAAGAAGAAGATCAACCTAATGCCCTCATGCAAAGAAATACAAGAAATCCATAAGCTTTGTTGTGTTAACAACATGTATAAAACTAGTTGGAAATATTGTAATTCGACTACCTCTGCCTTGAACTCCTTATAGCCTTGAGCTGATGATTGAGATAGTAGTTTCACAGCTACCTGTTCAGAACCATTGACAGTACCGTGACAGACAACGCCAAATCCTCCTTCCCCGACAACACTTTCGAAGTTATTTGTCATTTTCATAACCTCTGAATAAGTAAACCTTCTCTTTTTCATTTCGATTGACGGCTCAGGTGGATTAGCATGTGTATCATTAACTATGGGCCTACTCGGTGGCGGGTGAACAACTGTTAGATGAGAATTTAGGAGTTAGCAAAAAATTCATTGGTTTTCTCATTTGATACGTCTCTCTGGCATATACCTTTAACAGTCGACGGCTTTTTCTTCCTGAAAACAAGAAAAAGAACCAGCACAACAATGAGGAGGACTGCAGAACCAACTGATGCAACAATTGGAATTAGAACGCTCCTGCCATGTGGTTTCGTTGATGAACCAGGGGGAGACAGCCTTGGGTTTCCTTGAAGGCTACAAGGAAACAAGTGTAATTTTAAGACACCAAATGCCCAAAAGGGTTGTGGATAATAACTGAGAAAAGTTCAAAATATATGTGGGAAGTTTCTTACAGTAGTGTAACTTCTTTCCCCAGTAGAGATTGAGGAATTGAACCATTAAGATCGTTCCCGCTTAAGTTTCTGCATAAAAGGAGCAATGATTCCAAGGTGGAATTTGAAAAGCAGTCGAAAACATGTTTGAGAGAAACTTACATAACCAACAGTGATTTCATGTTGCCTAGAAACTCCGGCACCTCTCCAGTCAATTTATTATTCGACAAGTCCCTAAAGTTTGCAGGAGAGAATTTAGTATATAATTACACCCGATTTTTTCGCATTCCGATCAACAATGGACATGCTTACAGTTTTACTAGTTCTGTAAGGTTCTGAATGGCAGCTGCTATGGTTCCAGTTAAGCCACTTGAAGGCAAGTTTCTGGTGAAATTTTCAAAACCACATTCAACGTGTTAATGATCATGATTACTAACAGAACTTGAAGATTGTACTACTGAGCTTGTGACTTACAAAGAAGTGATTCTCGATGGTGTGAAGATATCCGTGTTGCTGCAGTTTAAAGCGTCCCACCTAAGCTGTTGAGGTTCACATGGATCGCCTTGCCAGTCGATTCTTTTCAATTTATAGGTGGCCTCAATGTTTCTGATAGCAACCACTGACATAAATATACAAGTAGATGTTAGAAATAAACATGCAAAAGAATAGACTTTTTCTGCAAAATGAAAGACATTGGAGCATAACATCGTCTTCATTTGTTTCAGACTGAGGAAACTGGATAACTGTGTAGACTTCCAAAGCGTTAAGTAGAGGTGGAAGCGTTGATCTGTTGGTTCTAGTCAGCTGGAAACTGCATTCCCCTTTATTGCATGTCCTTGGAGACGTGCTAAGGATAGTAGTTATCTCTAACTTCTTAGGAATTACGGGTTCAGAAATAACTACTCCATTCCATACCATGTTGAATTCCCTGGTATCATTAGTCCCCAAGTTTTGGATCTCAGCAAAGTGTCTATACAGGTAGTATTGGTTGTCAGGATTATCTGAAGTCCATTCAATTGTCAATGGTGCACTAGCATTAGTAGGTATGGCAGCAGTTGCAAGTGCGGCTTTTGGTGGATCATAATTGTTGGTATTCCCCACATCGCTTGTGGTGGATATCTGGGTCCACGCCTTCCAAAAGTAAGCAGTCCATTGGCGATCATAGACATCATCCGGGTACCTGAGAGTGGGAACAACATTGTTTTAGAACAGATAATATCC
This sequence comes from Draba incana, assembly GCA_963576765.1. Lineage (NCBI taxonomy): Eukaryota > Viridiplantae > Streptophyta > Magnoliopsida > Brassicales > Brassicaceae > Draba > Draba incana. The sequence continues at coordinate 36,229,967 of OY755205.1, forward strand.
AGATAACATTCTTGCTTAGTGTTTTTTTAAAACAACATTGGGAACAACATTGTTTTATCAGATTTCTCTATTTCATTGTTTTCATTCTTGCTTAGTGTCCAGAAATAATCTTCTCCTTGACGAAACAACCCGTCTTAGAAATCAGACCCACGAAAACATAGAACAAAAACAAGAGATAATGTACCTTAAGTATTTTTTTGATTCACTTAGATATACGCGATATAAAAGACTCAGAGAACCAGATTCGGTGATATAAGAATCATTTCCCATTGGCCGTATTTCCAAGGCTGAGATCATCGGTGTAGTTGTCCCTGTCTTAACAAGACAAATCTGCAACGACTTTGATGTTGGGATGTGTAAGATCTCTTCCCGTGTACCATTCACGTATCTTTCCAAATCTATCGTGACCCACCGATTAGGTCCAAGATAAAGATCAAACTTGGGGCTAATGTCACGACCATCATAATTTCCATATATAAACCTTGCTCTGATCAGATGATTTCTTCCCTTCTGGACGGGTAGGTTGTAGCAGTTCCGTGTTCCTTCTGGAAAATATCTCACCGTTGTGTACGGCTTCAGGAGTCTACTCACCATATTTGCTTCAACTTTACCAGTTTTTCCACTCTGTATATATGTTGCGTCCGAAGAGAACTGTAATCCAGTATCAGTCTCTTTATAAGGAGACTGTTCATTCGCGGGTAGCCCGCAATCCAAACTGATGAACCCTGTTCATAAACATGGAACAAAATTCACCGTCAAAGGTATATAAAAGATATGCAACAAAGTTCACCATTAATAGAGGGAACATATAAAATTGCCAAGTACAACTAAGATTAATAACCAAAATGGTAAAGGAGGAGAAGGGGAATACACATATTTGTAAATTTATCAATTAAGATGCGGATACCTTGTTGGCCCTGACCTTGGACAATATGACTGATTGCCAAAGTTCCTACTAGTAGCAACAAAAGCCCCAATAGAATTTATCAAAATGTGCATACCTTGTTGGCTCTGAGCTTGAACAATATGAATGATGGCCAAAGTTCCGATTAGCAGAAACAAAAGTCCAAGAGACCTCTCCATATTCTCTTACCTACCAACGATTAGCGAATAATCAAAAATTGCCTAGTCTTTGGAGGTTAAACGGAGAATATATAAGCAAATCTAAATTGCAAACTAAAAGAGAAGACTTTTCTCAAGTCAATGTGGAAAGAATGAGTAAATGTGTAATCTAGTGCAACTTTACCATGGGAAGAAGAAGGATAAGAGTATAAGAATGTTCCAACATAACTAGTATGAACTAGACTTAGGTCATTTGTGGAATAGTACATGAGTATAGTTCTTGGTCAGACAAATAATGCATTTAACTTGCAAAGAACCTTTCAATGACACAAAAAGATAATAGCCACCAGACTCACAACAGTGATGCATGAAGAAATGTTCAGAAAGAGTTGACATTCTAATGGTCGTTGACTTGTATATATAGTAGACCTGATTTTGTTTCAATAATCATATGAATACAAGTTAGGACTCACAACAATATACAGGCACACAATGATCTACGCTGACTAAATATTACACGATGATCTGTATTCTCTTATTTCTAATGCAAATTCAACAATGGGAAGAAGTAGAATGATAATGTTACAACATCACTATCAGGAAACTGTGTACATGAGTGTGTAGTTTTATTTTCCTAGGTCAGACAATATGCAACTTGCTGTTAGTATTGTTACCTCCGAAGAATGTATCAATCACGCAAACAAGATATTAGCATTAATAGCCACTAGACTGAACACCATGACACATCAAGAAATAGTCAACGACCTGTAACCGAATTAATCAACGAAGACTGAAGACAAATCAAAGCCCAAGAAACAAATCCAGACGATAAGCAATTATTCAGAGCTCCGTAATCAGAACCCATTGCAAAAAAAACATGTTTAGATTATTACCCACGTACGGGAGGCGAGAGGGAGTCGGAGATAAATCGGAGTTTTTCATCTATTTCGACCAGCTTCGGCGAGTCGGGGGAATGAGAGATGATAATCTCCGGTGGTCTACGGCGCCGAGAGCGTTTCGTCATCAGCAGTTTTCCCGGCGATGAGACTGCTTCATCGGAAATTGGCATTTACACAGTAGTGAAATTAACGAATCAAATTCTATTATGGTGTTGGGATGGGGAATTGTAATCTCATATGGGTTGAAAAAATAAAAAAAATTTTTTTTGGTTTGTCAATATATGTGGTTAAATATAATTAACACGGTAATATAACGAGAAAAAACACGGTAGCCCAGTGGTCCGCGCATCCGCGTGTGACACGCGACCCGGGTTCGAATCCTCCCCCGCGTGGTACTACTGGTACTATTAGTACAAATGGAGGATTTTTTGGGTACAACTAGGACTATTAGGACAACTACAAATGTGTACAACTGGTACAACTATGAGGTACAACTACATTCATTAAATTAAATCAACACCACCCAGATTTCTCCCCCCATTCTTAACACCATTTCAGAATTTGGTTCCAAACCATTAGACCAAGGGAACTTCAACAAAAAAATAATAACTGTTTAAATAAAAAGTACAACAACGTGAACACAAATTAAATTGTTATGCTTCAAACGCTCCGGCAATCATCGAAATGAAAGCACTAAACTTGCCTCCTCCTTCTTCATCCCCACCATCATTTCCTTCCTCTTCCTTGATGGGTTTCAGATTTAGGACTCTTACTCAAGAACACAAATAACAATCGACACTTTGTTTGGGCAATTAAGATTCCCTCTTTTTGGCTTTTTCATTTTCTTAAATAGAAGAACAAGGAAACAAATCATGGAGTACAACTCCTACAAACTTGGGAATGGGAAATATGGGAGAGTTGGTTCCTCAACATGAGGAAGACTAATCCCACCTTATTAACAGAAACAAATATGAAACAATTGCAGAAATTGAAATAAACAAACCGATCAATTAGAGTACTTCCGGTTCGGTACTCTCCCACGGTTGATCTCCTTCTTACTGGTTCAGGTCCATCATTCCTCCTCCTCCTCCTCCTTTACTTCTACTGCCTCTGCTCCTCCTTCTTCCTCTTTTCCTAATACTTCCTCTTCTGCTTCCTCTTTTACTTCCTCTTTTAAGTAATAGCGCGTAATCTTCTTGAAGACGTACCGCGAAACCTTCACGAGTTCGTCTAGAATCGTCTCCATACTCTCTCTCTTTTTGTCTTTTTGTTTTTTTTTTCCCTTTTACGTAATCTTGTCTTGAGCTCTTTGGTGTTCAATATGCATACTTATAAACACAATCCCTGATCCACCACTTGCATTTTTTGTTTGGACATCAACTTGCATCTTACAGTATTCATATGATATCGTGCTCCCCATCAATCTACTTGCTACTTGTAGCTCTTAATAAGAACAAGTAGCAAGTAGATTGATTACTCCTTTTTGGTTTGATAAGAGCTACCATGACCGAGTAAATAGTTTACGGAATTAATTACTCCTTTTTGGTTTGAACATAGATTTACTTAGTCTTTTATGTTAAACAAATGCTGTTTTAGTTTTCTTTTCTTGGAAACATTTTTTAACTTAGAGTTGACAGACATTAAAAAAAAAAAAAAAATCTATTGTTGGATAATTTTATTAACGACGGGTCCAAAATAGAAATCTTATTATATAAAACTTGATGCGTCAAACATTGTAATTAACATGATCGTGACACATGTCAAAACGATAAACTAGATTTTGAGATGTGTAAAATAATTATTTTCAATTAGATTTACATAAATGTCAAAAGATTTATCTATTATGTTTATTTATAAAATATTTAAAAGTATATCTTAAATATGATAACGAAAATCTAAACCTAATTTAAATAGGATTAGACAATATATGATATAATTTAATTAAAAATAAAATAAAATAGATAAATATTTGATTCTCTATAAGTAGTTTTGTACTGATATTATCAATTTTATTTTATCACTTCATGGGGGGTAATATAATTTGGTCTTCCTTTTTTTGTGTTTGTTTTGTTTTACGAGGGTTATGACATATTTAGAAGGTAAAAGTAACTCAAATATAAATATAGGAATAAATATATCAACATTTTGGAAAATAGATATTTAATTAGTAAAATAAGAAAATAAAATAAAAAGGTACATCTAATTTAAATATGAATAAGAAAAACATATAATTTGAAAATATGTGATAAAATATAATTCTAAATCAAATAACAAAAGCAGAAAAATTAATAAAGAAATGTTATGATTCTCAATTAGTGATTTTACAATAACCTTCTCACTTTAATTTTATTTATTTTAACGGGTGATCTAATTTTGTTTTGTATAATTATAAAATTATTTTTACATAGGGTTTATAAGAGATCAAATTATAAAACCAGAATATATGCGGGTCTTTAATCTAGTATTATCTATCTATATATATAATTGAGAGGTCAAAAATCCTACGTGGAGGTTCGAGAGTGAGTTTAAATCTTGATTTACCTATATTACCCTTAATGAATCGATATAATTACATATTCATGCCATCCGCCAATTATATTTTTTTCATCAATTATATTTTAACTAAACACTTCGATTTAGGCTTACTATATATTTGGTTTGTATCTGTTTATAAGTGACCCATATATTTAGGTCGGTCTATATAACCCGGTTTTCTTTTTTCAATTTCTAAGTAAAACCCTAGATGTTTGGTATATATATATGTATGTGGTTACTCGCTCCATTGTAAAGTCACCGGCTAAAAAAATTTATAGTTTCATTATCTGTCCTTTTAATTTTTATTTTTTCTCACATATATGTTCGAGTGGTTTTCGATGAGTTCTGTTCACGTGTTCTACTAATTCTTATTTATTTACTCCTTAGTTCTTTTCATCTTTATGATTTAACGACTTTGTAATATTATAATTTTGGTTATCCGTGTGCTGTTTTTTTTTAATGTAATAGTAGATAATATTATTTGGTGTTGCTAATGATTTTTTCATCTTTCTTCTTTTCTTTTGGTTGTCTGTGTTTGACTAACTTCTTGTTCTTTATTATATACATTTGACATAGTATCATGTGTGTTGTCAATTATGTCGATTATGTATTATTATAATTTTTTAATTGTATTTATATAGGGAAAATTCCATAAAAATACCCTAACTAAATTCCGATAAGCTTTTTAATACTCCAACTTTTTGAATACCTAAATAAATACCCCAACTATTTTCTTTGCCCAGTTTAATACCCCAACTCTGGTCCGTCTATCCAGTTTACGAACCCGTGTTAACGGAATAGTAACTTCCGTCAATTTTTTATATTTTTTAATAATATAATTTTTTAACAAAAATAATAATAATTTTAAAAATCGAAAAACCCCAAAAAAATCCTATAAAATTGATTTTTTTATTTAAAACAATAATAATTAATTTTTGTTCACAAATAAATTATAGTTTCAGTTTTGAATTTTAAAAGCTAAATTAAATTGGTAAAGTTACTAAAATTGCTAAAAAGTATTAAATTTACAAAAAAGCAAGGGGAAATTGCTGAAAATAACCCATAAATTCATTTTAAATGCAAAACTAAACCCCTTATCTCATATTTGGCAAAACTAACCCAAAGGGGTAGTGAAATTACAATTAGACCCCTTATGACCAAAGAAAAAAATGGATGTCACAGTTACCGTTTTACCCTTCGAGAAGTCTACATCGTAAAATAGAAGAGAAGTTTACAAGAGAAGTCTACTTTAGATATTTTGTAGACTTCCCATGGAAGTCTACTTACTGATTATTTACAAAATTTAAATTTATAAATTAACAAAAATTAGTTTGATTAAATATTTGTATTCATGACGAAAGTATAAACAATTGCGAAGTATAAAAAATAAAATTTCACAAAATAAACCCACAAAGACAAATTAGGCTATACATACTCTACTTTAGATATTTTGTAGACTTCCATGGGAAGTCTACTTACTGATTATTTACAAAATTTAAATTTATTAATTAACAAAAGTTAGTTTGAAGAACAAGGAAACAAATCATGGAGTACAACTCCTACAAACTTGGGAATGGGAAATATGGGAGAGTTGGTTCCTCAACATGAGGAAGACTAATCCCACGTTATTAACAGAAACAAATATGAAACAATTGCAGAAATTGAAATAAACAATTACTTATAAACACAATCCCTGATCCACCACTTGCATTTTTTGTTTGGACATCAACTTGCATCTTACAGTATTCATATGATATCGTGCTCCCCATCAATCTACTTGCTACTTGTAGCTCTTAATAAGAACAAGTAGATTGATTACTCCTTTTTGGTTTGATAAGAGCTACCATGACCGAGTAAATAGTTTACGGAATTAATTACTCCTTTTTGGTTTGAACATAGATTTACTTAGTCTTTTATGTTAAACAAATGCTGTTTTAGTTTTCTTTTCTTGGAAACATTTTTTAACTTAGAGTTGACAGACATTAAAAAAAAAAAAAAAATCTATTGTTGGATAATTTTATTAACGACGGGTCCAAAATAGAAATCTTATTATATAAAACTTGATGCGTCAAACATTGTAATAAACATGATCGTGACACATGTCAAAACGATTAACTAGATTTTGACATGTGTAAAATAATTATTTTCAATTAGATTTACATAAATGTCAAAAGATTTATCTATTATGTTTATTTATAAAATATTTAAAAGTATATCTTAAATATGATAACGAAAATCTAAACCTAATTTAAATATGATTAGATAATATGTGATATAATTTAATTAAAAATAAAATAAAATCTGACAATAAAATAGATAAATATTTGATTCTCTATAAGTAGTTTTGTACTGATATTATCAATTTTATTTTATCACTTCATGGGGGGGTAATATAATTTGGTCTTCCTTTTTTTGTGTTTGTTTTGTTTTACGAGGGTTATGAAATATTTAGAAGGTAAAAGTAACTCAAATATAAATATAGGAATAAATATATCAACATTTTGGAAAATAGATATTTGATTAGTAAAATAAGAAAATAAAATTAAAAGGTACATCTAATTTAAATATGAATAAGAAAAACATATAATTTGAAAATATGTGATAAAATATAATTCTAAATCAAATAACAAAAGCTGAAAAATTAATAAAGAAATGTTATGATTCTCAATTAGTGATTTTACAATAACCTTCTCACTTTAATTTTATTTATTTTAACGGGTGATCTAATTTTGTTTTGTATAATTATAAAATTATTTTTACATAGGGTTTATCAGAGATCAAATTATAAAACAAGAATATACGCGGGTCTTTAATCTAGTACTATCTATATATATAATTGAGAGGTCAAAAATCCTAGAGGCTCGAGAGTGAGTTTAAGTCTTGATTTACCTATATTACCCTTAATGAATCGATATAATTACATATTCATGCCATCCGCCAATTCTATTTTTTTCATCAATTATATTTTAACTAAACACTTCGATTTGGGCTTACTATATATTTGGTTTGTATCTGTTTATAAGTGACCCATATATTTAGGTCGGTCTATATAACCCGGTTTTCTTTTTTCAATTTCTAAGTAAAACCCTTGATGTTTGGTAAATATATATATGTATGTGGTTTCTCGCTCCATTGTAAAGTCACCGGCTAAAAAAATTTATAGTTTCATTATCTGTCCTTTTAATTTTTATTTTTTCTCACATATATGTTCGAGTGGTTTTCGATGAGTTCTGTTCACATGTGTTCTACTAATTCTTATTTATTTACTCCTTAGTTCTTTTCATCTTTATGATTTAACGACTTTGTAATATTATAATTTTGGTTATCCGTGTGCTGTTTTTTTTAATGTAATAGTAGATAATATTATTTGGTGTTGCTAATGATTTTTTCATCTTTCTTCTTTTCTTTTGGTTGTCTGTGTTTGACTAACTTCTTGTTCTTTTTTATATACATTTGACATAGTATCATGTGTGTTGTCAATTATGTCGATTATGTATCATTATCATTTTTTAATTGTATTTATATAGGAAAAATTCCATAAAAATACCCCAACTAAATTCCGATAAGCTTTTTAATACTCCAACTTTTTGAATACCTAAATAAATACCCCAACTATTTTCTTTGCCCAGTTTAATACCCCAACTCTGGTCCGTCTATCCAGTTTACGAACCCATGTTAACGGAATAGTAACTTCCGTCAATTTTTTATATTTTTTAATAATATTTTTTTTTAACAAAAAATAATAATAATTTTAAAAATCGAAAAACCCCAAAAAAATCCTATAAAATTGATTTTTTTATTTAAAACAATAATAATTAATTTTCGTTAACAAATAAATTATAGTTTCAGTTTTGAATTTTAAAAGCTAAATTAAATTGGTAAAGTTACTAAAATTGCTAAAAAGTATTAAATTTACAAAAAAACAAGGGGAAATTGCTGAAAATAACCCATAAATTCATTTTAAATGCAAAACTAAACCCCTTATCTCATATTTGGCAAAACTAATCCAAAGGGGTAGTGAAATTACAGTTAGACCCCTTATGACCAAAGAAAAAAACGGATGTCACAGTTACCGTTTTACCCTTCGAGAAGTCTACATCGTAAAATAGATGTCTACAATAGAAGTTTACAAGAGAAGTCTACTTTAGATATTTTGTAGACTTCCCATGGAAGTCTACTTACTGATTATTTACAAAATTTAAATTTATAAATTAACAAAAATTAGTTTGATTAAATATTTGTATTCATGACGAAAGTATAAACAATTGCGAAGTATAAAAAATAAAATTTCACAAAATTTCACTAAATAAACCCACAAAGACAAATTAGGCTATACATACTCTACTTTAGATATTTTGTAGACTTCCCATGGAAGTCTACTTACTGATTATTTACAAAATTTAAATTTATTAATTAACAAAAGTTAGTTTGATTAAATATTTGTATTCATGATGAAAGTATAAACAATTGTGAAGTATAAAAAATAAAATTTCAAAAAATTTCACAAAATAAACCCACAAAGACAAATTAGGTTATACATACTCTACTTTAGATATTTTGTAGGCTTCCCTTGGAAGTCTACTTACTGATTATTTACAAAATTTAAATTTATAAACTAACAAAAATTAGTTTGATTAAATATTTGTATTGATGATGAAAGTATAAACAAATGTAAAGTATAAAAAATAAAATTTTACAAAATTTCACAAAATAAACCCACAAAGACAAGTTAGGTTATACATACTCTACTTTAGATATTTTGTAGACTTCCCATGGAAGTCTACTTACTGATTATTTACAAAATTTAAATTTATAAATTAACAAAAATTAGTTTGATTAAATATTTGTATTGATGATGAAAGTATAAACAATTGTCAAGTATAAAAAATAAAATTTCACAATATTTCACAAAATAAACCCACAAAGACAAATTAGGTTATACATTCATAATGGAATGAAGACTAAACCCATATGTTTTGATATTGATGTAGTGACATGTTGGTAGTTATTTTTGTTTGATATTTATAGTTTCATGAGTTTATGTTGTAATGGCTTAGATTTAGGGATTTATATTTATGAATGTTAAATTTGAAGGTATATATGTTATATTTGATCGAAAATAGTTGATCTATATATTCTGTAGACTTCCCCCGGAAGTCTACATTTAGGGTATAGGGTTTAGGGCATGGTAGACTTCGTTTGTAGACTTCATACTAAACTGGAAAATTTAACCTAACCGGATGTTTTTTACCTGCCTATATAAGCTCAACCCTAATTTTTTTGTTAAAAAAGTTTCACTCTCTTTCTCTAAACGGCGGTTGATGCTTTCCCGGTACTATCCTTCGCCGCCTCTCCTCCGTTGCTGAGTAAATATTTGTTCTTCATTTTTATAACTCATCCTCCTTTCTTATATGTACTTTATATATCATGTTCATCTGTTTCTCACTTTTATGGTCTTCTTTATGGTTTGTTGCAGATCTGACTCTTCGAGGTCCTCATCTAGCCGATAAACTTTATCTGACCCGCCATCTTTCTCATCTCCTCGTCGTCACACATGTCTTTAACCGTTCTAAGCTCTAAGTCTTTAACATGTCTTTATGGTTTGTTGCAGATTTGACCCTTCCTCGTCCTCATATAGCCGGTAACTTCGTCATCCTCATATAGCCGGTAATATTCACATTTGTTTCTCTCTGATTATTCCAGATCTAAGTCACACTTTCGTCACAATATGTAGACTGGCAAAGAAGTCTACAATGTAGACTGACAAAGAAGTCTACAATGTAGACTTGTTTTTCAACAGAATAGCACGAAAATGCATATTTATTGAATTATTGTTATAAGGTCATTAGGGATGGGTCAATACAGCTACACACAACCGTCAAGTAGTTCCATAAGGAGCGAGAGTTCAACTGCTCGACGTCAAGTGGGTAGAACCTCTGGTTTTCCCAACATATGTTACTGCGGTTTAGTGCCAGTTCTCAAAACATCCACTACTGCCGACAATCCGGGTCGGAGATTCTATGGTTATCATAACCATGCGGTAATGAATTTTTTGGTGTTGTTTGTTTGCTATTGGCGTTTATATATAAATTTATAATAGCAAATCCTTTTGTATACGATGGTTTGTACCATATTTTCAAGTGGTGGGATGAGGCTATAATGGAAGAGTTTGAAGAGATGAAGATGGTGGTCGAACAACAAGCTAATAAACCAACGATTCGGCATTAAGAGATTGTATTGATAAACCAACGATTCGGCACTGCATTCAGAAAACAGACATAGAGCTAGCCCAACTGAAGGAGATGATTATTGAGACTCGTTACAGAAGCGTCGAGATGAGGAATGCGATGGTAGCGTGTATAATCCTGGTATGTGTGATCGGTTGTGTTTGTGTTTGGTTGACAAGATTTTAGTTTCTGTTTAATTTAAGTACTGCATTATTAAAACAGTTATTCGGTGACCCTCTAATTTTGTATGTTTGAGAGGGTTTAATTATGAATTGTACGGATTGGAATGGATGTAACATAATTAGGCTATTTGGTTCTCTTTTTTCCTTTTTTAGTAGTAAGATTCATGCACATTAATTCGAAATTAAATTAAAATCAAATAAAAAAACTAAAAGAAATTAAGACGCAAACTCACATAATGGATACAATTTCAAACTAATTCCTTAGAAAGTTAAATACTTATATACGACACTTTGAGTATGCATAAGAAGTCTACAGATGAAGTCTACAGATGAAGTCTACAGTTGAAGTCTACATGTGAAGTCTACATATATATAACCGAGAACCAGATCTGTAGACTTCCCATGTAGACTTCTCATGTAGACTTCAACTGTAGACTTCGTTGAAATGTCATAGTAAACCGATGCAACTGTTCATGAAATGTCATAGTAAACCGATGCAATTGTTCAGTTTACCCAACAGTTAATTAACTGTTGCCAAACCGAGGGTAACTGTTCATTTACCCTACATATAAATATCTGCATTTTTTTATTTTTAACCAACATTATCCCCATCCGTCGTCAAACCCTAGCCGCCGCTGAGGCCTGGCCGGAGTTCCTCCTCTTCACCGATGGTAAACTCTCTTCTTCTCTTGATTCTTTATTTTCTTCCTCTCGTCGTTTCTATATCTCTCGATCTGGTTCATCTCTGTCTTAGTCTCCCTTCCCAGATCTTGTTCATCTTCGCTGTGGGTTGAAGATGAACCAGATCAGGAAGGGAGATGAAGATGTAGACGAAAACGAAGATGAAGAGAAGCAATGGAAAGATAGAAACAATGAGAGGAAGAGAAGAAGAGATTACATCTCTCTTCTTTTCCTCCCATCGTTTCTATCTTTCCCTTGCTTCTATTTGAATGACAAAACTAACGTTATGTGTTTCACTCTCTCATCCAGATCGGGTTATCGCTTGCTTCGCTACGAAATCAACTTATTTAACTTCTGTCAAAGGTTTGTTTCACTCTCTTAAAATCTTCTTTTACCCCTTGATTCGCTACGAAATCAACTTCTCCGGGAGACTTCTGTTGCAGACTTCTCATGTAGACTTCTGTTGCAGACTTCTCCTGTAGACTTCTCATGTAGACTTCTGTTGCAGACTTCTCTTCTAGACTTCTGTCGCAGACTTCTATCACATCCTTCTCCTTTATTATCCTTCTGTTGCAGACTTCTCATTTGTATTTAAACTGCAGATTATTGGTTGTTGCTGATGACGTCTTAGAATCAATTCCCGTTAAGGTTTTACACAAAAGACCAGGAACCTCCACTGGGAAAAAGCATAGGTTATTATGCAGGTGATTCAAGGCTGTTCGAAGCTTTGACTGCCGACAGTGGGCTAACTTCAGCTGAATTTAGTGAGATATACCATTCAAAGCTGGGTGTGTTCCTTAAGTTCCATTCTCTGAAATTTGGATGGGCATCGTGGCTGGTGCATCACATGCTTAGTTTTCAGCTTGACCACAAGAAGCCGTATGAGATATGGAGTCTCATCGATGCAGAACCGATTAGATTTTCGCTTTATGAGTTTGAACATATCACTGGTTCAAACTGTGACTATATAGAGAATCTGGAATCTCCGGAAGTTGAGGTTACAGATGAGTTGAAAGCATTCTGGGATCTTCTAGGGGTGGATTTAGAGTCGGGTCCAAGTATTAATGACTTTGTTACAGCTTGTAACCGATGCCAAGATTGGTCTCGGGAGGATCGCATGAGGTTGGGATATCTCTGCATCTTTGTAGGTTACATTGAAGGTCGGAGAGAGACAACACCCACTCCGGTTAAGCTGGCTAGACTAGTTATGGATGAAGATGCTTTTCTGAACTACCCGTGGGGAAGAGTCGCTTTCCTGAATTTGATAAGGTCTGTGAAGGGGAAGGAAGTGGCGAAAAATTCCTATGTTATTGAGGGTTTTGTTCAAGTTCTCAAGTTTGGTTGTATTGGGCTCTACCGGATTTTGGGGTTAAGTTTGGTTCGCCTCTACCCAACTCACCAACTCCACCGCTACTTGCTTACCAAGGATCAAGAGGCCGGAAAAATTTCAAAGAAAATTTGACGAAACAGGTATTTTCATTACTTTATTTGTGTAGACTTCTGGTATAATTACAAGAAAATCTCTGTAACGCCCGTGAACCAAAAATGTGATTTTTGGCTGGTGCGTCGATCGACACAGGGTGTGCGTCGATCGACACACATGTTATGTCGCGAAATATTTGTGTTTCGTGAGTGCGTCGATTGACGCAAGTAGGGTGCATCGATCGACGCAGGTCCGAATCGAATTAGGATGTTCGGTTTTCGATCGTGTCGGTTTGAGTTGGTTTGGGGAGCCCTAGGGCTCGGGATTATAAGCGTGTTGGCAACGTTTTGTGCCTCTGGTTGGCCGAAAACAGTGACAAACAGAGAGAGTTTGAGTGAATCAAAGAGTATTTGGGGATTTCTGAAGAATCATCGTTGATTTCTTCAAATCTCAATCCTATAGTGTTGTTGCTTGTGTTTGAGAGGCTTTTGGCTTGTTGCTGGTCTCAATTTCGTGTTGGAGGGATTAAAATCAGAGGTTAAAAGCTAGGGTTTCTGGTGTTCTTGAGCGTTCTTCATTGTTCCTCGCCTTTTTCCTTTGAATCTAAGGTGAGTGCACGACCATAGACCCTCGGGATTAGGATTTATGGAATATGATTGATTGTTGTTGTTTTTGGATGGATTTTGGTGTGTTTTAGTGTTTGATTCGTGCAAGAACTCGATTGGGATTGTTAGGATTCGAGCCATGAGAGGATAGGCTTGATCCTTTAATCTGCAGATGTGCATCGATCGACGCATTGCTTGCGTCGATCGACACAGGCATGTTTGCGTCGATCGACACCATGGTTGTGTGTCGATCGACACAGCAGTGCGTCGACCGATGCCTAGAGGCTGCGTCGATCGACACAGTGTTGCAGTTTCAGTTTCTGACTTGTTTGATTGTATGGTTCATTGCTAATTGCTTCACCCTGGTATTTTATCTATTCTATGACTGAGTACATGGTCTGTACATGGGAGGACAGTCTCACTAAGTATTTATGATAATACTTACGCATCTCTTTTTGCCATGTGATGCAGGTAAAGAAAAAGTGTGATCGTGGAATCAAGGCGAGGACGGGATGATGGATCTAGAGTCTCGTTTGAGTGTTTTATTTCTAGAATTGCTGGGTTGTTAGTAATTCGGAATAGAACGGTATAAGATATTGGTTATTGGAATATTGGTTGATTATTGGATGTTTGAATGATTGGTTCATTTGTTAATGGAATTGCTTGGTTTAAGGTTTAATTTGATTTCCGCTGGTTAATTGGTTTAATTGCTTATGTTATTGTTTGTGGTATGATTGGATATTGAGGATTATCATTTATGGGAATGATAATCTGATCCAATGTTTAAAAAAAAAATGGGTCGGGTTATTTCAGTTTGGTATCAGAGCCCTTACGGTTCTAGAGTTGGCGAACATAGTGATTGCATGTGTTGCTGATTGTGTGGAATTGTGAATTGATTTATTATGTGAGTTAGTCAATTGATTGATGTGTGGGTTTGGAGTTCTAGATCATCATCTCTGAGCCTTCAAAGAGATTCCACGGTATGTATTGTTTGACTTTTCTAGATTTCTAGTATTCTTAGTTTTCTGCTTATGGTAGTGAAGAGAAATGGGTAGAGGTACTAGAGTTGCTAGAGGTATGGGCCGGGGAGGCTAAGGTGGTCGTTGAGGGCATGAGCGCGGGTGGGGACTTGGGAGTGAGTCTGCTAACGCGAGTGTGGCCCATGAACCACGCGGGAGCAGGCTGCAGAGTCACAGATGCCTCACGGGCCGGTGAGCTTGGACACAGTGGTTGTCGAGAGTGCCAGTATGACAAGTGGTGCGCAGGCTCCGGGTGGGGGTTCTGGCGCAGGTGGAGCTCAGGGCCGAGAGGATCGTTTGGTGGACTTGCTGCAGTTGATTCTGGAGCGGTTGCTGGGAGGGGCGCCAACTCAGGGTTAGGCTCCGGTGGTGCAGCCGTGAGGGCTGGTGTGCAGCCGTGTGGGCTGGTGTGCAGCCGTGTGGGCTGGTGTGCAGCTGAGTGGGCTGGTTTGCAGCCGTGTGGACTGGTTAACAGCCGGGTATGGTTGGGGTGCAACCGAGGGTTGCGGATGTGATACCATTTTTGTCTTGGGACGATGGAGTGTATGCAGCAGTTGCATAGTTTTTACAATTTGGAGACCATATGAGGTAGTTCTAGTCAAGAATGTTATAGGCGTTAAGAATTGATTTCTCTAGAGAATGAGGTTTTTCCCGAATAACTCATTGGGAGATGAGGATTTCTCCAGGAGGGATGAGGTTTTCCCTGAGTGTTATGGAGGGATGAGGATTCCCTTATTAACACTGTGAGTAGAAGTGGTGTAGTTATGAGTTATGAGTTGAGAGTAATTAATGTCTGAACGTGATTATGGGCATAGGACTAGATGTAGACCTCAGAGATCATGTGAGTTGATCTATAGTGATCTTTACCGGGTGGGTCAGGTGGTTGAGAACGTAATGAATGGTATGGCCTTATACTTGGGTATGAGTAGTTACCCAGTACGTAACCGGGAGATGAGTAATTCTCTGGGGGAATGCGTAGTTCCCCTCTATACCGATTAGACTGGCAGTGCATTATCTGGAGGGTGATGCATTATCGCCGGTGGAGAGGCGTTGTGGCCAGGGGAGTGCAGGCAGAGATGGCCTGGGAGGACTTTAGGGCAGAGTGTAATGCCAAATTATTTCCGCAAGAGGAGGTAGATCGGCTTGAGTTATGGTTTTAGAGTTGACTCAAGGTGACCGGTCGATGAAGAAGTTCGATGCGGAGTTCAGTCAAATTCTAGTTCATGCAGGCGGAGGCATGGAGGGCGAGCAGGCCCAAGTGATGAGGTCCGTGAGAGGACTTCAAGCTATTCGGAGGACTCGTTTTAGAGCGAGTAAGTTCGCCACGAGGGCAGAGTTAGTTGAGACTGTTGTGGCGATTGAAAAGGACCTAAGGGAGCAGGTGGTGGTGGTTAATCTGCTGAGAAGGTAGCGGCAGCAGCAGCAGGTATGTCCGAGCAAGGGCGGTAAGTCTGCGCAAGGACAGAAGAGGAAGTGGGATAGCACTTCGGAACCGAGTCATAGGGTTCAGGGTGGTCCGGGATGCTTCGGGTATGGAAGAATGGATCACAAGTTGACAAGCTGTCCCGGGAGGGACGAGTCATGGGATTCGGGTGTGGAATCCTGTAAGTTTTAGAAGTGGTGTGTCCGGTGATAAGGTTAGGGTTCTTTGGCACATGGGGATTTATGCAAGGATCCTATTAGTGGGCGGTTTGAGTCTGTCGTGAGCTTGATGCTGAAGCGGTGAATTGCTTCATTGCTGCAGGGTATGCCAAGAGGAGCGGTATCCGTAGCTGGTCTGGCGAGTAGCCAGGGATGGTTAAAGTTTCGGGAACAAAGTTAGCTACTCTTGGGCGGAGTGGCGGTGAATTGGTGATATGTAGCATCTTTGCTCTGGTTCTGGGTCCATGGCTGGTTGCACATGTCCTAGTTTGATTGTTGAGCGACGAATCGAGTTAACATTGACCTACTCCGGATCAGAGGTATTACATCCATGATGTTCAGTCGATGCCATGGAGTGGATTATCAGCCGGTGGTGCTGGATGATGTTATTCTTGGGTTGGATTGGCTTGATCGGTGCAGAGTGCATCTGGATTACCTTGTGGACAAGTTTGGGCATTATGAGTTTGTGGTGATGCCGTTTGGGTTGACGAATGCGCCAGCAACATTTATAAGATTGATGAACGGGGTGTTCCAGGAGTACCTAGATGAGTTCGCTATCATCTTTATTGACGATATTTTGGTATATTCGAGGAGTCCTGAGGAACACGAGGTTCGTCTGAGATTGGTTCTGGAGAAGCTACGGGAGCAGAAGCTGTATGCGAATTTGAGTAAATGCAGTTTCTGGCAGCGGGAGATGGGTTTTCTAGGGCATGTTATGTCTTCTGAGGGGGTTTCAGTGGATCCAGCTAAGATTGAGGCTATCAGAGGGTGGCCTAGACCGAGGAATGCGACGGAGATCAAGAGTTTCCTTGGGTTAGCTGGTTTTTATCGGAGGTTCGTCAAAGGTTTTGCGAGTAAGGCGCAGGCATTGACGAAGTTGACGGGTAAGGATGTGCCATTGGTGTGGTCTTCAGCTTGCGAGGAGGGTTTCGAGAAGCTGAAGGAGAGGTTGACGAGTACACCAGTGTTGGCGTTACCTAATCCGGGTGAGCCTTACGTGGTATATACGGATGCATCAGGAGTTGGAAAAGGATTGCTTCGGCTCAAGAGTGTGATATGGAGGGTTTGGCAAGTGAGATTAGCATGTTGAGGCTGTACGTTACCTCACATGAGCCGTTAGGGTTAGAGGAAGCTAACCGAGCGGATTTGTTGAGCAGGATTCGTGAGGCTCAGGGGAGGGATCATGGGTTGATTGATGCTTCTCGGGTTGCAGGTTCAGGGTATCAGGTCTCGGCGAATGGGATGATACTGGTGAACGGGCGGGTATGTATACCCAAGGATGAGAGTTTCAGGCAGTAGATTCTGAGGGGGGCTCATTCGAGCATATTATCGATTCATCTGGGAGCGACCAAGATGTACCAGGATCTGAAGAGGTACTACCACTGGGTCGGGATGAAGAAGGATGTGGCGAGTTGGGTTGCAGCATGCAACGTGTGTCAGCTGGTGAAAGCTGAGCATCAGGTTCCGAGCGGTTTGTTGCAGAGTTTACCCATTACGGAGTGGAGGTGGGACTTGGTTACCATGAATTTTGTGACAGGGTTGCCAGTTTTCACGGACGTATGATGCGATCTGGGTTATTGTGGATCGTCTGACTAAGTCGGCGCATTTTCTTGCCATCAAGAAGACTGATGGAGCGGCAGTGTTGGCTAAGAATTATGTGTGGGAGATTGCGAGGCTGCATCGGGTGCCAGCTGGCATTGTGTCAGACAGGGATCCGAGTTTTACTTCTGAGTTCTGGAGGGAGTTTCAGGCTGAGATGGGCACTAAGGTGCATATGAGCACAACGTATCATCCTCAGACGGATGGGCAGTCTGAGAGGACGATTCAGACTTTAGAGGATTTGCTGAGGATGTGTGTGCTGGATTATGGTGGTCATTGGGCGGATCATCTGAACCTGGTAGAGTTGCGTATAACAACAGCTATCAGGCGAGTATCGAGATGGCTCCATATGAGACGTTATATGGGGGGGCCATGTAGGACACCATTATGCTGGACTCAAGTGGGGGAGAGGAGCATGTATGGTGCAGATTTGTTCACGAGACGACGGAGAAGATCCGTGTCTTGGGGCTGAACATTAAGGAAGCTCAGGATCGGCAGAAGAGTTATGAGCTGGGAGATATGGTGTATCTCAAGGCAGCTATGTTGAGGGGTTCTAACATATCCATTTAAGAGAATAAGCTAAGTCCGAGGTTTTTGGGACCGTTCAGAGTTGTGGAGTGGGTCGGACCGGTAGCTTATCGGTTGGAGTTGACTCAGAGTATGAAGGCCTTTCACAAGGTCTTCCATGTGTCGATGATGCGGAAGTGTCTGCATGAGTCTGAGGAGGTGTTGGCTAGGATCCTAGAGGATTTTCAGCCCAACATGACTTGGAGGCGAGACATGTGAGGATTCTCGAGAGGAGAGTCAAGGTGCTGCGCCGAAAGAAGATACCGTTGGTGAGAGTCATGTGGGACTGTGACGGTATTGAGGAGGAGACTTGGGAACCAGAGGCGATGATGAAGACTAAGTTCTCGAAGTGGTTCGAGAAGCAAGCAGAGGCTTGAGGAGTCTTTCTTATCTTTGGTTCAGTCTTTGTTTAGTTGTAGCGTGTGGCTACTTGTGTTGTATTTCATTTTTGTTGTAACAGTATACTTTTGAGATTTAATAAGATGGGATTTCTTATTATTTGTGTTTCATAAGATGTGTGTTCTTATGATGAGTTTATAGGATGTGGAGTTCCTATGTCATGACGGGAGTGTCATGGGGTTTGAGGTAATAAGATACGGTATTCTTATTATATGTGTTAGTGAGACGAGGTATTCTTGCTATGTTATAGGATGTGGTATTCCTATGTCATGATGGGAGGGTCATGAGGCTAGTGCTATGAGATGTGAGTTCTTGTAGCAAGTGACCGGGAGGGGTCATGTGTGGTTTGCCTGGTAGCATGGAAGTTCTATGGGAGTTAGAGCTCGTCCATGGCTGGGGGTCTCTAGGGGCGGCGAGCCTATGGGTTTACAGGTTGCGTCCGTTCGCTAGGGTGGCTGGCTGGGAAATTGAAGGTCCTATGCGGTATTAGGATGCATGCTATTTTCTAGAGGAGTCGGGAAGAAAGTCTTATGTGAGTTAGGACTTGTCTGTCTCGGGACTCTGTGCTGGGGTTTAGAGGACCTACAGGGATAGGGTCGGACTACTCTCTAGGGGAATTCTGGAAGGAAGGTTCTGCAGGACTTATCCTTTCCAGGGAATTCGGGAGCACGGGTTGCTCTAAAGGAACACGGGTTGTTCTAGTGAACACGGGTTGTTCCATATGACTTGAGGATTGGTCATGGATGATATTCCAGTACGGAATGTCATGTGAGCCACGTGAAGGAATCCGAGTCAATAGGTACTTGTAGTCACGTTACAGAAGGTGTCCGAGCATACTAGAGGGAACGAGATTCTCTCCAGGGGACCAGTATTGGTTCCTGTATATATCTCGAGAGACAGATGAGATCTCTCCAGGGGACATTTGGTGTCACCTGCTCGTGGAGCGTTGGACGGACTGTGTATCCCGAAAACGTGTCAGCGAGGAGCAGACCAGCCTGACGGGTGGCCGCCCGGAAGGTATTTGGATGTTATACCCCCAATCTCGGAGTGACGACTCTAGGAGTGCCGGGTGTATATATATATATATATTGAGTATGGGGACAGTGCGTTCTGTAATGTGACTATGCGTATTGAGACTGGATCTTCAGGGATCGTTGAGGATCTCAGATGGTACTGGTCGGGAGGGGCCAAGGATTTGATTATGTTTGGGGTCTAGTCTAGGGTAATACTTACGTTTGGAACCTCGTTTCAGACGACTCTGGAACTGATGTAGCGTCCTGGTCGTGCATGTTCTTGTTTGATTGTTGCACGATCGATTGGTTCTTTTACCGGGTCTACGGTTGGTCGGGCATGTTCTTGTTTGATTGTTGTGCGATCAATTGGGCAGGCCTGGTCAGGACTATAAACGGTACATTCTGGTGGTTTCCGGGGGAAATGTGGTCGGGTTTCTGGGCGGAAGTGTTAGCCATAGCAGGGATCGGTTGTGGTTAACTTGTGATTCGAGGAAGAATCCTGGTTAGTGGGGGAGAATTGTAACGCCCGTGAACCAAAAATGTGATTTTTGGTTGGTGCGTCGATCGACACAGGGTGTGCGTCGATCGACACAGGGTGTGAGTCGATCGACACACATGTTGTGTCGCAAAATATTTGTGTTTCGTGAGTGCGTCGATTGACGCAAGTAGGGTGCATCGATCGACGCAGGTCCGAATCGAGTTGGGATGTTCGGTTTCGATTGTTTTGGTTTGAGTTGGTTTGGGGAGCCCTAGGGCTTGGGTTTATAAGCGTGTTGGCTGCGTTTTGTGCCTCTGCTTGGCCGAAAACAGTAAGAAACGGAGAGAGTTAGAGTGAATCAAAGAGGATTTGGGGATTTCTGAAGAATCATTATTGATTTCTTCAAATCTCGATCCTATAGTGTTGTTGCTTATGTTTGAGAGGCTTTTGGCTTGTTGCTGGTCTCGATTTCGTGTTGGAGGGATCAAACTCAGAGGTTAAAAGCTAGGGTTTCTGGTGTTCTTGAGCGTTCTTCATCGTTCCTCGCCTTTTTCCTTCGAATTTAAGGTGAGTGCGCGACCATAGACCCTCGGGATTAGGATTGATGGAATATGATTGATTGTTGTTGTTTTTGGATGGATTTTGGTGTGTTTTGGTGTTTGATTCGTGCAGGAACTCAATTGGGATTGTTAGGATTCGAGCCATGAGAGGATAGGCTCGATCCTTCAATCTGCAGATGTGTGTCGATCGACACACAACCATGGTGGAGCCACACTCCACTTTTCTCTCTCCTTTCCATCGAATTCACCAACTATTTTTTTAAGAGAATTTGCACCTGATAACAACAAACTATCGACTATTTAGCTGAATGACGATTAACTGTTCGTATTTCCAAAATGACGAGAAGAACCCTACTGTTATAGCTGAGGCAGTAGATGTTGCGTGTTTGGACTGTTTCTGACACCTATGTTAGAGTATAACGTAGGCTTTAAATATTTTTTTTTAATTCGAAACAACTTTAAGTTGAAATTTGATAAGGCTTTCGGGAGGAGAGAGACAGAGTTTGCATGTTGTGTTAGTTTCTGAGCAGAAATTGAAAGATTTAGTCTTCATAACTGTTCCGATTTGCGAAGGTAAGAGGATTATCCGTTTGTCTTATATCTTATATTGGCTTGTTTTTGTATTTCACTAACATAAATTTTACGAATTCAGGATGGATGGGTGTATTGTTTTACCGGATAGAATGTTTGCCACCCGAGAATAACCGGTTGGGATACAGGTGACTGGCTATGGGAGGTCTTGTGGTATTCAGACAATAATGGATGCTTTAGTGGAGGAGGAACGAGCTCTAATCTGTGAAACATCTTTTGGGAAATTTCTCGAGGTGGCGGATAAACCGGCGTATTCAGGTAGATTTGGGCGCTTCTTGATTTCCCGATAACTTAAGGTTCAGAAGAAGCACGAGATATGGTTTTTTTATGAAGGCCATCCAATTAGATTTTCAATTAGGGAGTTTGCAATTGTGACCAGGTTGTCGTGTGGGCAACAGAAACGTTAAGATCTATAGAGATATTTCTCCAATACTTGTACATAAGTCTCGTCCCATCGCGTGTAAGTTCGCATTAAATGCTCGCCGCCTGACACAAGAATGTGTGGTTCAAAATCGACAGAGGCCTATTCTATTTTTACCTAGCTTAGTCTACAAAATATAATGTGTCAAAAGGAAGATTTGCACGCTACCTATCTGTTATCCGGTTTCTTGTGGAGGGATTGTTTCGTAATTTGTTTCGGTACAGGAAAAGTCAACTACTCTTTTTTGGTTTTAATCGTTAGTTACCTAAATAGCTAAAAACATCTTTCTTTTTCAGCTAATTGACCCTTTTTTATTCAAACAATAAAAATAAACTCAAAAAATACCTCACCAAATCTAACAATATCTTCTTCTGACACATAATATACATATACCCTATCAAATATAAGCCTACACAAAATGCCAATGTAGGGTCATAATGGGTTTATGGAAAAATTGTACAGTTCCATTGTTTTTTACCCAATTACGCAAAAACGTCGTGTTAGCGGATGCAAATACTCTTAATCAAATCTATGAAAAAATCTCACATTACAAAATGGGTTGGCTTTAAGGCTAACCTAGGTAATATTATTGAGTTTATGGATCCAAACCTTTGCGGGGTTTATAACTCTAACTCTGCGTGGAGAGTTCTTGTGCTGGCAATGTCATGCGCTAATCCTTCTTCCTCGAAACGACCAACGATGTCTCAGGTTAATAACGAGCTAACAAAGTGTATTGTCTGTGAAAACTCGAGGATGAGCAAGAATCATGACTTGGAGTTTCAAGAAATGAGCATTAGCGTGGATACTGTTGAACTATAATCAAAATCTCGTATAAGTTAGTTACATTCACATTAGTTAGTTACTTGATCAAGAGGCACAAATACTCTGTTTTAAGGTTGTGTCTTTTAGATTAAGAGTTGTGTTTTTTCATTTACACATTACATCTGTTCGGTTTGCTTAAGTACTCTAGATCGTGTGATTGTTAAACATGTTACTCGAGTTGTAATACTTTTCAAGTTATTATAAAGATCAAGTTACAACCATTGTTCTTACTCTGTTTCTTATTCAAAAGTCGAAACAAATAAACACTTCAACATGGTATCAGAGCTATTCGATTAAGAGAGGAAAAGAGTAAAGCACAAAAGAGAGAAAGGCGAAGAAATAACCGCAATAGATCGTATCTGTCAAAGGCAATAAGCCGAGACAATGCAAGGCTCCTCACACCAAGTGATCCCGATCTTAAACGGGGAGAAGTATGTCTTCTGGAGCATCAAGATGTTGACCATCCTTAGGACAAGGAAACTTTGGTCAGTGGTCGAGGGAGGCGTACCGCCTGAACCGGTACAAGGAGAAGAAACCCCTGCATCATTAAGTGCAGTAGCCGTTAGAGAAGAAGCGGTTACAAACGACACGATGGCTTTGCAAATTTTGCAAACCGCCGTCACTGATCAGATATTCTCACGCATATCCGGAGCAATATCATCAAAGGAGGCTTGGTGATACGTGAAGTTTTAAACCTAAATAGTATCCGCAAGTGCACAGACAAAAGCAGTAGTATTTTAGGTATCGAATCCTCAGGGACCACGGTCACACTATGAAAATATGGATTATCGTTTAAAGCTAAGATAAAATGGGAATTTGTTTGTGACGAATTAATGAACGAGATAGCAACTAAAAATGATGTAAATTCAATAAGATAAAGGCACTAGATTAGAGTCATTCGCCGGTGGTTTCGGATTATGGACTGAGCAATCTATTCAGGATTCAATTTAGCGCAATCTAGAACTCGAACATGAATGTAATATTGCCTCACTGTCGTGATGCATCAATAACTTTATCTAGCATCCTAAATGCATAAACTGTCGTTCGAATTCAGAAATGAAGATAAGCATTAACAATTTGGTTTGATTTGTTCACAATCGATGGTAACAATCAACTGTCGTTGGTTACACACCGATTGCTCACCAATGGTTTATCTAGCAACCTAGAGCACTTTCGTGAATAAGTTAATCCTAAAATCATAGACTAGGTGATCAAATTAGCCTAAGCAGTATGAATCCCGATTGATGAAGACAAATGATAACATTTCCTATTTGGCTCAGTCACTATCATCCTAATCCACCATTGAATTTCCCTAATCTAGCAATGAGACTACTCAGTCATGGAGGACAAAATCACAGCAATCAAATGAGAAGAAAGCATCATGATAAAATAAGAGAATAGGGTTTAAGAAATCTTCTCAATGGAAAGTTGTGGATGATCCTCCAATTCTTACAATCAAAATCCTTGGAAAATGAAAAACACCTTGAAAGGATCTCAACAATGGAAACAAGTAGTCTCAGCTCTCAAAAAAAACGTCTCAGGGAAAAATATCTCAGAAGAAAAAAAATAGAACTTCCCACTTGGAAAGTGGCTACAACTTATTTATAAGGAAATTTTAGGGCAAATTGGTTCTGGGAGCCCGACCGGTCGGTCTGATGTCAGACCGGTCGGTCCGTGTCAGCACGAGGCATGTCTTCGGGTCTGGGATCGGTCGGTCTTACAATTCGGACCGGTCGGTCCGGATTCCAGAGACTTTTGGCTTCGGGTCTTCGAGTGTGGACCGGTCTGTCCTCTCATCCGGACCGGTCGGTCTGGATTCCAGAGACTTCGACTTCCTTGGGTCTTCAGGCGAGCAGGTGCTCGCTCCAAACCGAGCAGGTGCTCGATTTATGAAAATCACTGTCTTTCCTCCAGATTCGTCCCTTTTTGCTCCAATGACCCTCACAGACTCTAATCTATGCTCGAGGGCCTCCTAGAACCTGAAAAGACACAAAATAAACTAGAAAGAACCAAAAAGACTAAAGAAACAAAGCGTAAAAGACACCAAAATACTAACATATCAACTCCCCCGGACTTGCCTTTTGCTTGTCCGCAAGCAAACAAGAAAATACGAATCCGGAAAAGAGGTTTGAAAGCGGGAACTCAAATCCAAAAGAAGCACTAAAGGGTTCAACAACATGTCCTAAAAAGAACTAACTCGATGCACAACAAACTCTACTCAAGAAGCTTTCGCCATACTCATCACTTATGAAATATTACTCCAAATCCTGAGACTCAAAAGAAATCTTGCAATCAACAAATATTCAACTCTTTAACATTCATTATTGTGTTTGGTGCGGTCTCACAATTGGAAATTGAATCAATACCACTTGGCTAGGTAGAAGAAGGCTTGAAAATGATATAAAGAGAAGGTTCATATTCTTTTTGGTGGTTAACTCTCAAATGAAAGTGTCACATTTAGCAAAAGCAAGAAAGAAAAGAGACAATTGATGCATACAAGGCTAGGAATCCAAAGTTCTACCCATTATCCCCTTGTTGCATTCTCTCATCTCTCTTTTCTCACTATCCCATGTTTAACCACTAGCCCTTTTGGCTAAATTTTTCTTTCAAATCTTTCTCAACCTTACTCTTTCCTTTTCGATCAAAATCCTAGGGAATACTCTTTTCATTGCACTAGCTCTTTCTATCTTAGCATTCTCTAACATATTTTCTTCTCTTTTGATTTTATTCTAGGAGAATGCCGTTTTCTTTTCAAACACTTAGAGCTATATACTGGTCCTTTTAATTCCCTTCCCTAGAACTTATTCTTTCTTCTCCTTTTCTTTATTTTCTTTCTTTTCACACTCAACCACAAACCCAAAGATATTCAAATAAGCATTTAACCATTTCGGTTTCATTCCCCACCTAAGACTAGTCTTAGACACAAGAAACTAGTCTATTGGAAACTTTGCCTTGTCGTCTCTAATGCTTGCAAGATTTTGCCAATGCAACACAAAGAAAAAGGCCTCACTCAAAGAACATATGCAAGGGCTTGAACAAAATGGTCGGGTTTAAAAGGTGTGGTACTATCCTCATCTAAAAGATGAACTTAGATCGAGATAGCCATTCAAATCAAGTTAAGAGTGGTAAAAATAAGGCAAACTTTATTTGAATGTCAAGTGTTTATCCATGGTTATGATTCAAAGTCCAAAAGTGAGAGAGATTAGTCAGGATTAAGTTCAAATTGATAGAGTCGAATCTAGATGATGCAAGTTTCTAATGAGATGGGACTTTCAAAGAAATAAGATCCAAGTATGGATGAGCCTCTACTTCATGATTGTTAATGCATCGAAAAAGTTCTAACGAGGGCATATCATTAAATCCTAAAATGAGACTTTACAAGGAAATTTCATCATTGTCCTCTATGCAAAAATGCAGATGCAATCCTAGAAATTCTTTTTTTTTTTTTTTTTTTTTTTTTAGGAGGGCATAACAATTAAAAATCCGACTCATTCAAAATTCAAATAACTAACCGCTCCCCCGGACTTAAATCACACCGTCTCCGATGTGTAAAAGTTCAAGAGAATGGTGACACAAGAAACTAGTGAACACAAAACATAGATAAATAAAAGAAACGGATAAAACAATGATAGTGGAGGGTGAAAGAGATATCACCGAGTAGAGGCTTCATCGCCTCCTTCGCCGCGCGTTCTCCTCCTCTTCCTTTCCAATGGTTGACCCGAACCGGAGGTAGAGCTTGAAGGGACCGGCTGAGCATCTCTTGCTACTGTAGCGTGACAACATCCTTTTGAGAGCTTCTCCATAATCCTTTGCATTAGGCTGTTGTTCTTCTTCGTTGCTTGGATCATCCATCGCCTATATTCACCACTGTCAGCATCATCAGCGATGTGTGGGAGATCAAACTCACCTTGGGGAACGGTGTGGTATGTTAGGCGCGGAATGGATGGGTCAGCTTCTCCGGTTTGAGAAATCGAGCAGGTGCTCGGTCTGGATGTACTTCTGCGCGAGCAGGTGCTCGGTCTTGCGGCTGAAGAAGAACGGCTCGGGTTTGGCACGAGGTACTCCAGAGGTGGCTGGAACGCAAGGTCCTCCCACGTGTTGAGCTGTGTGAGGAGGGGGCATGGAAGCATGATGAAGTTAGGTTCTCCATTTGCAGCAATGAACTGATAAGCACTCGGCTTAACGATAATCTTCAAGTTTAGCAAATGCTGCATATCCACACGTGAAACTTCGTCGACGCAGGAAGCCTTGGATAAGTCTAATCTAAGGTGGCGAAATAGTGACGTGAGCAAGCTTCCAATGCGCTCGACACGAGGGCCACTAGCGGTTGAAGCAGGTTGAGCCTTGATTGCGCATAATGTCTCGGCAAACCGGATGCCCAAATTATAACGGTAGTGCTCAAATTGCGCTAAGTCTCCATCTCCTACAATATTACCAACACCCAAAAACAAAAGCATCAACTCATCATTATGCACTTTGTTACCTACGGGTCGGTCGAAGAGCATGTTGCTTAGAAGTCACGCAACAATGCGGAGAGTGGGATGACGGAGCCGGTTTTGACTTGCAGAGTTGCTTGAGTACGTTCCCGAAGCTATGACGTTCCAGAACGTCTTTGATTCCTTAAGTCTCCCGGGGCTTTCTAGCCTCGTATCGGTCGTGTGAAAACCGTAGACGTTGCAAAAGTCAATCATTGGAATCTCGTATCTCGTTCCTCCAGCAAAGAACGAGAATGTAGCCTCTTCAAGGGACGGTGACTCCGGATTTGCATACGTGAGAGTGGCGGTCGCGAGGCATTGTCTTGTCAAATCTGGGTAAAGCACGTCTTCTTCTAAAGCGAAACACATGCAACGAGCGTGCAGAAGGATGCTATGGACTTGCTCTTTTAAGCCAAGCTCAGTCAATGTTTGGTTACACAAGAACCTAGTTGGCTCGAGCGTTAAGGCCAAAAGTTTGTTGTAGTTGAAAGCGTCGATTTCGTCCCACGCGGTTGCTGAAGAAGGTGGGAGTTCGGCGGTGTCAATGTCAATCGGAGTCTCTTCGGGGCGAGGCCACAGATAGGTTACGGGTCTCCGAGCAGTGGAGGATGTGGCAATACCCTTGCCCTTATCCTTGTTCCCGAATCGCATCCTTGGTGGTGTTGTTAAAGATCGTTGAGAGAGACGAGCGACGGTGAGGAACTTGGTTTGGAGCGAGTAGAAGTCTCGGTGGTGGACGATGGAGATTGATGAGGATTGAAGCTTGATGAAGAGATTGGTGAGAGGGATAGCTTGATCGTGTGAGGGGGAGGAAGTGAGCGGCTACAAAATAGGGAAGAAGAAGAAGTTAGTAAAATTTAGGTTTTTAAATGGTTTTTTTTTTTTTTTTTTTTTTTTTTTTTTTTTTAAAGGAAAAGGAAACTTGGAATAGGTGTCCGGGTACGGGACCGACCGGTCCCGATACTGGATCGGTCGGTCTCATTTCCAGAGACGTATCGTGTGTTGATCCGCGCGTGAGAACGGTCGGTCCGGCATTCGGAACGATCGGTCCATCGTCTGCTTTGGATCGACTGGTCGTCCTGGGGGATCGACCGGTCTCATTTCCAGAGACTTGGCCGAGTCTCTTGACTGCTCTGGATCGACCGGTCTCTCTATGGGATCGACCGGTCTCATTTCCAGAGACTTAATCCGGGCTTTTTCCGAAACTGAGCAGGTGCTCAAAAGAGATTCCTTCACCATTTTTTTAGAATTCAAATACTGAAAACACAAGTAAAATGTTAGTGATAAAAGGAATTTAAAACTAAATTATGTATGAAAAACCTTACCGATGGGTTGCCTCCCATCGAGCGCTTGTTTAGAGTCGTTAGCTCGACTTTGTAAAGCATTTAAGCTTGAGGAGGATCGCTAAGGGGAATTGATCCACCTTCTTCGACGCATGTGTCGGCGAGATACGGCTTGACCCGCTGGCCATTCACAACAAACTCTCCTCCTTTAGTATCCAGCAACACTATAGCTCCATATGGTCTCACTTCTTTGATCGTAAACGGTCCTGACCATCTTGATTTGAGCTTGCCCGGAAACAATCTGAGGCGCGAGTTAAACAACAAAACTTTGTCGTTAGGAGCAAAGTTACGGGGAATAATCCTCTTGTCGTGATAAGCTTTGGTTCGCTCCTTATAGATCCTCGAGCTATCATAGGCTAGATGCCTAATCTCCTCTAACTCGTGGATCTGCATAGACCTCCTCTCGGCTGCACTAAGAATGTCGAAGTTGAGCATTTTAACAGCCCATGCCGCCTTGTACTCAAGTTCTACCGGGAGGTGGCATGCCTTCCCATACACCAGATGAAAAGGCGTTGTCCCCAACGAAGTTTTGTAGGCAGTCCTATAGGCCCATATTGCATCGTCCAACTTGGCGGCCCAGTCTTTTCTAGTGGTTCCTACTATCTTTTGTAGGATACTCTTGATTTCTCTGTTGCTAATCTCAACTTGACCACTAGTTTGCGGGTGATAAGCTGTTGCAACCTTATGCTTTACGCCATGCTTCCGTAGAAGGTTCTCAAAAACCTTGTTGATGAAATGAGTCCCTCCATCACTTATCACCACTCGGGGGACTCCAAACCGGGGGAATATTATGGTCTTGAACATCTTTAAAACCACAGCGGCATCATTTGTTGGGGAAGCAATGGCTTCAACCCATTTGGACACGTAATCAACAGCCACTAAGATGTACTCATTTCCATAGGAGGATGGGAAAGGTCCCATAAAGTCTATTCCCCAAACATCAAAGACCTCTACTTCCAGAATGAAGTTTTGAGGCATCTCATTGCGTTTACTGATGTTGCCTTGCCTCTGACAGGCATCACACTTAGACACGAATCTGTTCGCATCCCGGAACATCGTTGGCCACCAAAAACCGGCTTGTAACACTTTCGAAACCGTCTTGAATGTGGCGAAATGCCCAGCATAAGATGAACTGTGACAACGTTGCAAAATCCCAGGTATTTCAGCCTCTGACACGCATCTTCTATAGAGCCCATCCGAACAATGCTTGTACAAGTACGGCTCATCCCAAAAGTAGCGCCTAATATCGCGGAAGAACTTCTTTCGCTCACTTCCTTTTAGGTTCTCAGGAACTTTTTCAGCAGCAAGGAAGTTAGCGAACTTAGCAAACCAAGGGAAACTCGAAGAGTGGGCATTCTGAATGATACCGCAGAATTCTGACTGAGCAGGTGCTCGGAAATTATCGTAGATTTCAATCGCATAGATATGCTCATCCGGCAGACTATCATCCATTGGCGTTTCATCTTCAACGTGTAGCCTACTTAAATGATCCGCAACTCCATTTTCGGACCCTTTCTTGTTCCGAATCTCAAGATCGAACTCTTGAAGCAATAGAATCCACCTCAATAATCTAGGCTTAGCATCCTTCTTGGTTAGCAAATACTTCAATGCAGCATGATCGGTGTGAACAATCACCTTGGATCCGACGAGGTATGACCTGAACTTCTCAAAAGCAAATACAATTGCTAATAGCTCCTTCTCGGTAGTTGCATACCGGCATTGAGCATCATCCATAGTCCGACTAGCATAATATATCACATGGAGCTTCTTGTCTTTCCTTTGACCCAGAACAGCTCCCACAGCGAAATCACTCGCATCAGTCATGACTTCAAAAGGTAATTCCCAATCCGGTGGTTGTACTATTGGCGCACTAACCAAGGCATCCTTAATAGTATGAAACGCCGCCAAACAGTCACTATTGAAGTCAAACTTCACCTCTTGACAAAGCAATCTAGTGAGGGGTCTAGCAATGTTGGAGAAATCCTTGATGAACCGACGATAGAACCCAGCGTGTCCTAGAAAGCTTCGGATACCCTTTACCGTAGTAGGCGGTTGCAATGCCATCATCACTTCTATCTTAGCCTTGTCGACCTCGATCCCTTTTTCTGAAATCCGGTGCCCAAGAACTATCCCATCATGGACCATGAAGTGACACTTTTCCCAATTTAGAACAAGATGCTTCTCCTCGCACCTTTGCAACACCCTGCACAGATTAGACAAACAAACAGAAAAAGAACTCCCATACACAGAGAAGTCATCCATAAAAACTTCCATAATATCCTCAATAAGATCAGTAAAAATGGACATCATACAACGTTGAAACGTTGCTGGAGCGTTACACAAACCGAAAGACATGCGTCTATACGCGAAAGTGCCGTAGGGGCATGTGAACGTCGTCTTCTCTTGGTCCTCTGGGTGGATAGGAATCTGAAAGAAACCTGAATAACCATCTAAGAAACAGTAGTAAGGATGGTTAGCTAAACGCTCAAGCATCTGATCGATAAATGGTAAAGGAAAATGATCCTTGCGAGTAGCAACATTCAATTTCCGATAATCTATACACATCCTATGTCCAGTTACTGTTCTAGTTGGTATCAATTCGTTTCTATCGTTTTTAATTACCGTGATACCTCCTTTCTTTGGCACAACATGCACAGGACTGACCCACTTACTGTCAGATATAGCATAAATCACCCCAGCATCTAGAAGTTTCATTATCTCTTTCTTGACGACATCCTTGAGATTCGGATTTAACCGTCTCTGATGCTCGACAGAGGTCATAGATTCATCTTCTAGATGTATTCTGTGCATGCATAAATCAGGAGATATCCCAGCAATATCATCAAGTGAATATCCTAGAGCTTTCCTATACTTTCTTAATTCACACAAAAGTAAGGTAATCTCAACATTGTTCAGTTCAGCATTCACTATAACGGGATAAGTAGAGTTAGGACCGAGAAACGCGTACCTGAGCCCTGCTGGGAGGGTCTTCAATTCCAGCTTTGGAGCTTTCAGCTCGCTCCAAGAACTGTGAACAGTAGACTGAGCAGGTGCTCGGTTTTCCTCGATTCTCGTATCATCTTCCAAAC
The DNA here is from genome assembly GCA_963576765.1 of Draba incana. NCBI lineage: Eukaryota > Viridiplantae > Streptophyta > Magnoliopsida > Brassicales > Brassicaceae > Draba > Draba incana. Next base: position 36,261,598 of record OY755205.1, read on the forward strand.
TTAGAAACTCCACTCCCTTATCCATCTTGGTGTTAGAATCCAGAAACTTAGCAAATTCTTGGGCGTCTCTGCTCAGAAAACCATGTTTTCCTTCGGCTTTAGTTAACGCGACTTCAAGCGGATCCTTTGCTAAAATCTCTTCAACGTCATCCTCTAATAACTCTGACCCGTTATGGACAACAAATGTCTGCCCATCTATCATTGGTCTTTTGAGGAGCTTGCTCATCTCGAATCGAACCACCATATCTCCTAGACGGAGGTCCACTATGCCTTGTTCGACATCAATGATAGCGCGCGCCGTGTTAAGGAAGGCTCTGCCCAAAATCAGCGGGTCTCTCGGTTCCTCATCGAGCTCCAAAACCACGAAATCAGCTGGGATAAGAGTGTCCCCTATGCGGACGTGCAAATCCTCGATAATACCTATAGGAAGTTTTGTAGACCGGTCTGCAAAAACCAAAGAGATCTTAGTTGGTTTGAAATGAGTTAAACCTAAACGTTTAGCAACTGAATAAGGCATTAAATTAACGCTAGAACCCAAATCAACCAATGAGCATGCAAACGTGCAAGGCCCAATCTTCACGGAGATCACAAATCTTCCCGGATCACCCTTCTTTGTCAACACCTTACTCTGAAGTATGGCGCTACATTCCTTGGAAACCATCATCACATTCTCATCCTCAACGACTTTTCCAGCGACTAGCTCTTTCATGTACCTCTTGAGTGAAGGAATCATTTGAACGGCATCGGTTAAAGGAAGCTTTACCGTGATATCCTTAAGCATTTCCTTACACTTAGCATTCTCCAAATCCCTTCTAGACTTCCTTGGGGGTACTGGGTAAGGGACCTTTGGTACATAAATTCGCTCGGGCGGAATTTCGGAAGTTTTCTTGGAAGCATCTCGACTGAGCAGGTGCTCGGTAGGAGTGAGCAGGTACTCACTAAACTTTTTCGCAGAATCGACTTGGACAGAAACTCGAGGTGCTCTTGAGCTTGTTTCAACCTCCTCATTCATATCTTCTTCCAATAAACCATCCTCATGAGCTTGATGCTCGGGTAACTTCTCCTTAGCCTTCACTTGAGAGCTTGTAATCGTAGGCGGTACCATCTTCCTTCCACTCCTCAACTCAACAACATTAACTTGATACTCCTTCCTAGGATTAACTTCACCATGTCTCGGAAGAGACCCAGCTGGTCTTTTGATAGCTTCAGCGGTTTGAGCTACTTGAGTATCAAGTTTCTTAACGTGCGCGGTGACAGCTTCGTACTTTGCGTTTAGATCATTATACATATGCTCCACCCTTGTGTTTATCTCTGTAGATGCCTTTTGTTGATTGACCATCAGCTGCTGCATAAGACTCTTCAACTCGTCTTGAGAGGTAGGCGCGGTAGTAGCTTGCGGTTGCAGAGTGAATTGTTGTTGGTTCTGGTTAGGGACGTATTGCTTCCCTTGAGTGTTACTAGGATAGAACTTCTGATATCATTGTCCTTGTCTGCTCTGATTCGCACTTGCTTGCTGCGGGTAAACCTGATCTTGTGGGTTCTCAACATTAGTGCTTTGGTAAGAGAGGTTAGGATGGGTTCGATAGTTGGAATTAAAACCGCGGTTTTGATATCCTTGGCCAGTCACGAAGTTAACCTCTTGAACTCCAGCATCTTCATCATCCTCAAACTCTTGAGGGATAAGAGTTCCCTCATTCTCTTCCACAAGCTTTACCGACCTTTGATTCTCACGAAGAAGCAGATTAACCTTTGCCGTCAACTCGTCTATTTTCTGAGTGTCAACATTATCGACCTTCTTAGTCCTATCATACTCGGGAGCTTTGTTATTGGAACTCGCAGCGAGGTTCTCAATTAGCTCAAAGGCTCCATCCCTTGTCTTGGTCATGAAGTCCCCGTTACTTGCAGCGTTAAGAGCATTCCTATAGTCCCACTCAACTCCATCGTAGAAAATTCCAAGAATCTGCTCATCTTTGAAACCGTGATGAGGACATTCCCTACGGTATTCCTTGAGTCTCTCCCAAGCTTCACAGAAAGCTTCACCAGAATGTTGTCGAAACGAAGAAATCTTGTTCCTCAAAGACGCAGTTTTGGACTTGGTGTAGAAGTGGTCCAAAAACGCAGCTCTAACTTCGTCCCAAGTCTTCAAAGAACCAGCCGGTAAAGACTTCAACCATCTAGAAGCCTTATCCGAGAGTGAGAACGGAAACAGCTTGCACTTCAGAAATTCACTCGGCACTCCATTAGACCCCGTAGTAGTGCAGATTTCCTCGAAATTCTCAATGTGATCCATCAGTATTTCAGCCGGTAATCCATGGAACAAGTGTTGTTTCACCAGAGATATCATCTGAGGCTTGATCTCATAATCCTGCCTCTGAATAGTTGGAATCACAATGGCGGAACGGTTCTGATAGAAGGCATGGGGATTATCCGTATCCCCTATACCCGGCTGTGCTGGAGGGGCATGTGGTTGATTTCTTTGCAATTGAGTAATCTGATCCCTTAGCACTTGCAACTGAGCATTCATCTCCTCCTGATTAGCCATATTATCCGGATTCGGTGAGTTTCTTCTCCGACGATTTTCTCGTTCAATACGTGCTAACTCTTCGTTCGAAACGTTGATTAAGGATTCGGTGATGTTTCTTCTTGTTCTTCTACTGGTCATGCACCTGAAACACACCGAATACAAACAAAAGAAAACAAAATTAGCAAAAATAAATTCTTAGACTATAAACTAAATCGAAATTCAAAGGCAACGCAATTGGTCCCCGGCAACGGCGCCAAAAACTTGATACGTGAAGTTTTAAACCTAAATAGTATCCGCAAGTGCACAGACAAAAGCAGTAGTATTTTAGGTATCGAATCCTCAGGGACCACGGTCACACTATGAAAATATGGATTATCGTTTAAAGCTAAGATAAAATGGGAATTTGTTTGTGACGAATTAATGAACGAAATAGCAACTAAAAATGATGTAAATTCAATAAGATAAAGACACTAGATTAGAGTCATTCGCCGGTGGTTTTGGATTATGGACTGAGCAATCTATTCAGGATTCAATTTAGCGCAATCTAGAACTCGAACATGAATGTAATATTGCCTCACTGTCGTGATGCATCAATAACTTTATCTAGCATCCTAAATGCATAAACTGTCGTTCGAATTCAGAAATGAAGATAAGCATTAACAATTTGGTTCGATTTGTTCACAATCGATGGTAACAATCAACTGTCGTTGGTTACACACCGATTGCTCACCAATGGTTTATCTAGCAACCTAGAGCACTTTCGTGAATAAGTTAATCCTAAAATCATAGACTAGGTGATCAAATTAGCCTAAGCAGTATGAATCCCGATTGATGAAGACAAATGATAACATTTCCTATTTGGCTCAGTCACTATCATCCTAATCCACCATTGAATTTCCCTAATCTAGCAATGAGACTACTCAGTCATGGAGGACAAAATCACAGCAATCAAATGAGAAGAAAGCATCATGATAAAATAAGAGAATAGGGTTTAAGAAATCTTCTCAATGGAAAGTTGTGGATGATCCTCCAATTCTTACAATCAAAATCCTTGGAAAATGAAAAACACCTTGAAAGGATCTCAACAATGGAAACAAGTAGTCTCAGCTCTAAAAAAAAACGTCTCAGGGAAAAATATCTCAGAAGAAAAAAAATAGAACTTCCCACTTAGAAAGTGGCTACAACTTATTTATAAGGAAATTTTAGGGCAACTTGGTTCTGGGAGCCCGACCGGTCGGTCTGATGTCAGACGGTCGGTCCGTGTCAGCACGAGGCATGTCTTCGGGTCTGGGATCGGTCGGTCTTACAATTCGGACCGGTCGGTCCGGATTCCAGAGACTTTTGGCTTCGGGTCTTCGAGTGTGGACCAGTCGGTCCTCTCATCCGGACCGGTCGGTCCGGATTCCAGAGACTTCGACTTCCTTGGGTCTTCAGGCGAGCAGGTGCTCGCTCTAAACCGAGCAGGTGCTCGATTTATGAAAATCACTGTCTTTCCTCCAGATTCGTCCCTTTTTGCTCCAATGACCCTCACGGACTCTAATCTATGCTCGAGGGCCTCCTAGAACCTGAAAAGACACAAAATAAACTAGAAAGAACCAAAAAGACTAAAGAAACAAAGCGTAAAAGACACCAAAATACTAACATATCACTTGGGAAGCATTGAAAGACGAATATGAAGGATCTCCCCAAGTTCGATTGGTGAAACTTCAAACGTTACGTCGAGAATACGAAAACCTTAAGATGAATGATGGAGAGGATGTCAAATCATTCACCGATAAGTTAGTTGATTTGGAGAGTCAATTAACATATCATGGAGAGAGGAAAACGAGCGTACAACTCATTCAGAAGATACTCATCTCTATGCCTGCAAAATTCGATAGCATCGTTAGTGTTATGGAGCAAACTCGCGACTTGTCTCTACTTACAATGACAGAGCTTATCGGAATCCTCAAGGCACATGAAGCAAGATTGACTGTAAGAGATGATAACAACAATGAAGGAGCATTCTACACGCGCTCAAAAGACAAGGAAGCCGGTTTCAAACGCGAACACACCAAACGCCGTGGCACACAAGGAAAGAAATGGTGTGAGTTCTACAAGAGAAGCAATCACATTGACAGTGAATGCAAGAAGAAACCGAAGGAGAATGATCAATGGAAAGATCAGAAGAGTAACAAAGAATGTTACAATTGTGGCAAGATTGGCCACTTTGCAAACGTGTGTCGATCAAAGAAGAAGGAGAGAGCACACGTGAGTCAAGATGAAAGTGAATCGGAAGAAGATCACATGTTGTTCACTGCAAGTGAGGAAATAACAAAAATACCAAGAGAAGACTCATGGTTGATAGATAGCGGATGTACCAACCATATGACAAAGGAGGAGAGATATTTTTCAAATATCAACAAGAGTATCAAGGTTCTGATCAAAGTCGGAAATGGAGAGATAGTCATGATGGCTGGAAAGGGAAACGTCACGATCATGACTAAGTATGGGAAGAGAATCATCAGAAACGTCTATTTGGTTCCTGGTTTGGAGAAGAACCTGTTGAGTGTGCCACAAATAATATCTAGTGGCTATCAAGTAAGTTTCCAATAGAAGAAATGCATCATTCTTGATGCAAGAGAGAAGAAGATCTTGGAGATTCCAATGATGAATAAAAGCTTTAGGATAAAGCTAAGCACGGTTCAAGAAGAAGCAATGCTAGTTAATGAACCGGGAGAGATAAAGATATGGCACAAAAGACTTGGCCATGTGGGAAACACTCGGCTCCAACAAATGCAACAGAAGGATTTGGTAAAGGGATTACCAAAGTTTATGGTTCACAAGGAATCATGTGGAGCGTGCAACCTTGGAAAGTAGTCTCGTAAAAGCTTTCCAAAGGAGTCTCAAACCAAGACAAAGGAGAGATTGGAGATCGTACACACAGACGTATGTGGACCAATGCAACATGAATCACTTGATGGAAGTCGATATTTCCTATTGTTTTTGGATGACTATACCCATATGTGTTGGGTATACTTCCTTAAACAAAAATCAGAGACTTTCTCCGCTTTAAAAAAGGCCAAGGCGATGATCGAGAAGCAATCAGGGTGTTCCATCAAGATACTAAGGTCCGATGGCGGTGGTGAATTCACATCAAAAGAATTCACCAAGTTTTGTGAAGAAGAAGGCATTGAAAGGCAAGTCACTTTGCCTTACTCACCGCAACAGAACGGATCAGCCGAGAAGAAGAACAGATCATTGGTGGAGATGGCAAGAACGATGCTTGCAGAACAAAACTTGCCATTCAAGTTTTGGGCCGAAGCCGTCTACACGTCAGCTTACTTGCAAAACCGTCTGCCAACAAGAGCGATAGAAGGTGATCTAACCCCTATGGAGAAGTGGTGTGGACACAAACCTAATGTGTCACACTTAAAAGTCTTTGGAAGCGTATGTTTCGTTCACATACCAGATCAAAGAAGGAAGAAACTTGAAGCGAAAGCTAAGCGGTGCATCTTCATCGGCTATAGCGATCAAACAAAGGGCTATAGAGTTTTCAACCTTGAAAACGAGAAGATCGAAGTCTCAAGAGATGTTGAATTCGAAGAAGAGAAGAAATGGAGTTGGGAAGAACAAAAAGAAGTCGACAAAACCTTTGTCTTGCCCATAACTGACGTCAATGCACCAAGAGATCAAGCGGAAATCAATGGAGAAAGAGTAAGCAATGATCTAAGTGATCAGATAGATCAAGTGAGTAATGCTTTCAACAATCTGCAAAGCTCACCCGGAAGGTCTCAAAATACCAGAGAAGAAGATGGAGGAGACTCCAACACTCCAAAGAAATTCAGATCGATGACTGAAATCTTGGAAAACGCAACGAGGGTGAATCTAGAGGAAGCGGCTCAAGTCATAGAAGCCTGTCTTCTTGCACAAGAAGAACCGCAAAACTATGATCAAGCAGTTGAGATCGAGGAATGGAGAAGAGCCATGATCGAAGAGATATCGATGATCGAGAGAAACAATACTTGGAAACTTGTAGATAAACCAGAGAAGAAGAACGTAATCAGTGTGAAGTGGATCTACAAGATAAAGACGGGTGCAAATGGAGAGCCAATCAAATACAAGGCAAGATTGGTTGCTCGTGGTTTCTCTCAAGAACATGGAGTTAACTACCAAGAGACTTTTGCTCCAGTCTCAAGGCACGACACCATAAGAGCTATACTTGCATACGCGGCTCAAAGGAAGTGGAAGCTATACCAAATGGATGTCAAGTCAGCCTTTCTAAATGGAGAATTAAAAGAAGAGGTCTATGTTACACAACCACTTGGGTTCGTGATTGAAGGAAAGGAAGAGAAGGTGTTAAGGCTTCACAAAGCCTTATACGGTCTCAAGCAAGCCCCTCGGGCTTGGTATGGAAGAATCGATTCATACCTTCTTCAAAACGGTTTTGAGAGAAGTATGAACGATGCAGCGCTGTATACTATGAAGCAAGGAAGAGATGTGTTGATCGTAAGCCTTTACGTGGACGACATCATCATCACAGGAAGCAACATTCATCTCGTTAATACATTCAAGGAAAACATGAAGAGAGAGTTCGAGATGACGGATCTTGGATTGCTAAGTTACTTTCTCGGTTTTGAAGTAATCCAAGATGATCACGGCATATTTCTTTCTCAAGAAAAGTATGCTAACAAACTTGTAGACAAGTTTGGGATGAGATCAAGCAAGGTGGTAAGCACTCCACTTACACCACAAGGCAAGAAGGAAGGAGATGACAGAGAATATGGCGATCAAACAAAGTACAGAAGCATTGTCGGAGGCCTTCTATACTTATGTGCATCACGACCTGATGTGATGTATGCAAGCTCTTACCTTGCAAGATACATGTCAGCGCCAAAGATGAAGCACTACCAGGAAGCAAAGCGAGTGTTACGTTATGTCAAAGGTACATCAAGTCTTGGGGTTCAGTTCACAAGCCAAGGTTAATCGGCTACTCGGACAGCGATTGGGGTGGTTCCGTTGAAGACAAGAAGAGCACATCAGGATATGTCTTTACCCTTGGATCAGCCGTGTTCTGTTGGCAATCAAGCAAGCAACAAACCATTGCTCAATCAACGGCTGAAGCAGAGTATGTGGCCGTATGTGCATCAACTAGGCGTGGGCATAAATCACGAACCCGAAAACCGAACCCGAACCCAAACCGAAAAACTCGGGTTCGGTTCGGTTTCGGGTAATGCCTATTACCCGAATGGTTTCTATTCTCGTCGGGTTTCGGGTTCGGTTTCGATTTCGGGTAAACCCGCGTTACCCGCGGTTACCCGAATTACCCGAAATCTTTTTTTTAATTTTTTTTTATGAAATGCATGTTTATGTAAAAAATGCATGTTTTAAAAAAAAAAATAGAATTCCCGAATCATGTTTTTTAAAACAAAAATGCATGTTTAAAATGAATGTTAAATTTTATTCACACAAAAAACCATTTTTTTACATAAACATCCATTTTCAAAAAATATAAAATAAATAAAAAATTGGTATGTAATTTCGGATTTTTCAATTTTTTTCTTGGATAGTTCGGTTTATTCGGGTTTTAAAACCGAAAAACCCGATAACCGAACGGTTTTAACCGAAACCCGATCGGTATTCGGGTTATTCGGGTAACCCGAAAACCAAACCGAACCCGAGTATACCCGAACCGAAACCGAACCGATAATTGTAATAATCCGAATGGGTTTCATATTCATCAAACCGAAAACCCGAATACCGAATAACCCGACCCGAAACCCGAACGGGAAACCGAATGCCCAGGCCTAGCAGCAACGAATCAAGCAGTCTGGCTTCAAAGACTTCTCAAGGATTTTAGAGAAGAGATCAAGGAAGGAATCACAATCTTTTGTGACAACAAGTCCGCCATAGCAATCGGGAAGAATCCAGTGCAGCATAGGAGAACAAAACACATAGAGATCAAGTATCATTATGTTCGTGAAGCAGAGAGCAAGGGACTTATTCAACTGGAATACTGCAAAGGAGAAGATCAACTCGCGGACATACTCACAAAGGCGTTAAGTGGCTCAATATTTGAAGAACTTCGAAGACAGCTTGGAGTGCAACAGAGATTTGATTAAGGAGGAGTGTTGAACTATAATCAAAATCTCGTATAAGTTAGTTACATTCACATTAGTTAGTTACTTGATCAAGAGGCACAAATACTATGTTTTTAGGTTGTGTCTTTTAGATTAAGAGTTGTGTTTTTTCATTTACACATTACATATGTTCGGTTTGCTTAAGTACTCTAGATCGTGTGATTGTTAAACATGTTACTCGAGTTGTAATACTTTTTCAAGTTATCAATAAAGATCAAGTTACAACCATTGTTCTTACTCTGTTTCTTATTCAAAAGTCGAAACAAATAAACACTTCAACAGATACTTCGGTGGTTCCTAGGGCTAGATAGTTTTATTTCATGTTGATCCACTTTCCATTTTAAAAAGTTTTTGTTACCTATGAAACCGTGACTATTAGAAAGCACGCTATTTTTGAACATTTTTTTCATACGTCATCGTGGTTCTGATGGCTAGTAAGAGAGTCGTGCCTACCATACAAAATTTTAGGCATTTGCCTAGGGCCCTTCCCAATTAGTAATAATCTAGGGCCCATATTTATAAATTGACATATTAGTAAAATGATAATATAATACATTTGTAACTAGAGAAATTAGCATCAATAATATCCTTTGCACTAATAATTAAGGATCTAACATAACCTAAATTATATTTAGGTAAATAACATGCATCATATCTAGAATAACCGTTTTGCCCTTATTTTATTTTTCAGTTACAATAGTCAACTATGTTTTGATATGATATGTGGTTATTCGCAGATTGATAGCTGACTATGCATGCATATTAATTAACTATAATCATGGTGAATTAATCAAAAAATAATATATATTATAATTAGAATAACAAACACTTGTTTACATACAAAATGTGTTACATAGTCAACTATGATAGTTGGTTATTCGCAGATAAAATGTGTTACATAGTAAAAAAAACGAATAACTGACTATGGATGCATATATAGTCAACTATAATCATTGTGAATTAAGCACAAAGTAAACTATATTATAACTTAAATAAGAAACACTTTACATAGACAATGTTTACATAGTCAACTATTTTAATTAACATAATAGTCAACTATCTATAACTAATAAGATCATTAAGGGTATTTTAGTCATTTTTCTTTAATGGGTGTTATACACCTAATTTTCAATTAGGGCATGTTATACACCTAATTAAAGACCCCCAACCTATTATACACCTAATTAACCCTTGTAACTAATCAAAGCAACATATCTAGTTTTATTTCTTATTAGGACATTAACTTCTTTTCTATTAAATGTTAGGAGCTTCTTATACTTATTATTTAGATTTACAACTTTTTCTACTATTTCTCATAATTTTCTTTTATTTTTTGATAAAATAACTCAAAAAAATTTAAGAAGGCATTTGTATAACAAGTCAAATACCAATATATCTATTACTTTTTACATTAAATTTTACCATTTTACTAATATCACTATGAAAAATTCCCTAGGATGCCACTAAGCAAAGTTTTTGTTCCTTAGATAGTTAGATACCATTAATTTTTAAAAGTTTCTTAGATACCATTTTTAAAAAAAAAAAATGAAAAATTTCCAAAAATACCACAAACACAAAAATTGATTTTAAAAGGTCTAGAATTTAAATTTTTGGGTTTGGGTTAACTATTGTATATTTAGGGTATAGTTTTAGGGGGTAGGGTGTAGGTTTAGGGTTTAGTTTTGACCATTTAAAACTAATTTTAAATTTGTAGTATTTTTGAAACATTTGAAAAAGTGGTATCTAGGGAACTTTTAAAAATTAATGGTATCTAAAGAACAAAAACTTTAAAAAGTGGTATCTATGAGAATTGCCCTATCACTATCACTTATAATGAACCATTTTTTTTGCCTCGGCCCCCTAAGGGCATCCGCATTGCAGATCTCTCAGGATCTAAAGAAGTGTTCTAAACATATAAAATTATTAAAACACACACTCTTTCTTCCTTTTACTCAACTTTATACCTTTTCTTTCATCATTTTACTCAACTTTTATTAATTTTATATTTACACTCTCTCTTCCCCACAAAAACACTCTCCAAAAGATCTAATATTAGATCCCTCCCTCTCCAAACGATCTAATTATATACTTAAACACACTCTCTTTCTTCTTTTTACTCAAATTTTATATTTCAATATACCCCACAAAAACACTCTTTTTCTTCCTTTTACTCAAATTTTAATAATTTTATATTATAAGAACACTTTTTTAGATCCCTCAAGATCTGCATTGCGGATGCCCTAGTACACTAGGCACGGGCCGTGCGGCTCTGGCTAGTAATTCCAAATATCCTTAAGTGTGACACTAAGCAGACCAATGCCTATCTATAACCAAGTTCTTGATAATGATGTTGGAACATTCTTCTACTTCTTTCCGAAGTTTCGCTACAAAAACACATTTGCTTATTAATTTACCAGATAAGAAAAATAAACACATTTACTCATTCTTTCCATTGACTTGAAAATAATGAGTACGAAAATATGAAGAGTTCTCATTGGCTTTTTAATCAAAAATTAAAAGTTCATTTGTTCTTCTTGTTCAAGCTCAGGATCAACAAGGTATTAGGTCTGCACATAGTTCCGTGTCGGTTAAAGCGTGTTCTTATGGTCATGTATATATATGTTTTTACCCATTTGTAAAAAGTAAGATAAAATTGTCATTGTTTTTTTTTTTTAAATTGTCATTGTTATGCAATATAGTGTGTCATTACGTAAATCATGATAGTTTTTTTTTTTTTTTTAATGATTTTTTGTGAAGATCACAAACACGTATATATAGTGTGTTATTGGAGATGATCACAAACCAACCAGTGATTGACCAAACACGTGAAGAGACTCACATACCACAGTGGGTTGGCATTAAGATTAACAGTGGTGATATTACTGAGATCATGGATCCAAACCTTTGTGGAGTTTATGACTTTAATTCTGCGTGGAGAGCTATTGAGCTGGCAATGTCATGCGTTGATCCTTCTTCCTCAAAACGGCCAATTATATCTCAGGTTATTAGCGAGTTAAAAGAGTGTATTGTGTGTGAAAACTCGAGGATGCACAATAATCAAGGCTTGGAGTATCAAGAAATGAGCATTAGCATGGATACTTCGGATGTTCCTAGGGCAAGATAGTTATGAGCGTTATCTACCTGTTGTGCCAATATGGAATCTACAAATCAATGTGTTACTTGCATATCTTGCAAAATTTGTAAAATATCTAAAGAATGTTGTATGGTTGTTCCATTAAAACTCGAAGTCGACAATTTTCAATTTGTTTTGACTTTCAATTGAATTGATAGGTGCATTTCCTGACAAAGAAGTGGATAATTTTTTTGCTTGAACATTCGAAAATTTAAGTGACTTAGTTTTGCTACAAAAAGTTGGAACTTTATTTGTAGGTTTTTGATCTCGGAGTCGGAGCTGTGATAATGGCTCTTGACTGGAATTGTTTTTAATGTTGATCCACTAGTCCCTTTTTTTTTTTTTTTTTGAAAACTGTAAATTTGTAATTCGTATATTTTGTGAGCGCATATGAAATTCAAATAAAAAAAAATTAAAACCAAAAAAAAAAACAATTCAAATAATTTGTTGGCGCAGTTTTATTTCATGAATTGCAAAAAGTTGGCGCTTCAATCGCTAATCCGTGGCGCCTGGTGAAAAGAAAAGCTAATTCTTATTGGTTAACACTACCATCACGCGGATCGCTAATATCTACCGTAGATTAAAATAGATCGACGGTTAATATATCTTGTTGTCGAATACACGGATCGACATCTCAGCCGTTAGATCAAATCACAAGTCACCACATTTCTCCTATAAAAACCAATTTCACATCTTGACCCAAATCAACTCTAACAAATACACTTTCTTCTTCAGTATTAAATTTTCTCGAGAAAATCTCAAATCGTTCGCTGAGAAAATGTCGGGTCGTGGTAAGGGAGGAAAAGGTTTGGGAAAAGGAGGAGCGAAGCGTCACAGGAAAGTTTTGAGAGACAACATCCAAGGAATCACGAAGCCTGCGATTCGGAGATTGGCTCGTAGAGGTGGAGTGAAGCGTATCAGTGGTCTGATCTACGAAGAGACACGTGGAGTCCTCAAGATCTTTTTGGAGAACGTGATTCGTGACGCTGTGACTTACACCGAGCACGCTAGGAGGAAGACTGTCACTGCCATGGATGTTGTTTACGCGCTCAAGAGGCAAGGAAGGACTCTCTACGGATTCGGAGGTTAAGAGATCTGATCAGATTCGCGTTTCTGTATCTGGGTTTCTTTTCTTTAGGCGTATTATTTTCTGAGACTTTGAATCGAGTTTTAATGGAACAAGCTTTAAGTGTTTTAATTCTGTTTCGGTACGGTTTTAAGTGTTTCGTTTTATGTAATTACGCCTAATCTTTTGCTTTAGCGATTCAATGTCACTGTAATCTTCGATTCAGTACATGTTTCTGTTGAAATATAATGAAATCTTCCCTCAATTTTCGTTATCTTGGTCCAGATTGTATATTATTTGACCTAATTTGGATTGTTTTCTTCTTTACGATTCTGGGTTTTGCGCTGAGTACACTAATTTGCCAGTAAATTGGTTAAAAATCTCTACAATTTCACCTCCACATTGAAATTAGGCATGTGAAATCATCTTCTTAACATGGTATGAGGAAAGATAAAACAACATCGTATCTCAGATTCGTACAGTTGTGGATTAAACCGGATCAATACCGTTCTAATCTATACTGTAATACTAAACCGAAACAAACCGGTATACTGATTATCTGGAAATTGGACCCTTCTCTTATCGTCCTTCAGATTTCACAAGCTGCGAGAAAACTTGACTCATGGAAACACCTGAAAGATCATCAACACTTGACTCTTCTTCTTCAAGCTCTCTCTCTTTAGCCAAACCAACGTTAACGCTTGTATCTCCATGGTTGTTAAAATCATTAAACCGTAAAGGTAACTCACCGATCATATTCGTACTGTTATAATCTTCTTGATCATCACCATCAAGAACTGCTTCTTGTAGCTGCAAAGCATATTCAAGATTCCACAACACATCTCCCATCGACGGTCTATCGACTCCGTAATCCGCTAAACATTTCTCCGCTGTTTCACCGAACTTCCGTAGCGAATCGGGTCTGATTTTACCGCTTAAGAACGGATCGATGACATGTTCAAGCTGTCCTTTCTTCTGCCATTTCATCGCCCATTCCGCAAGATTCACCATTTCTCGAGTACACGTCGGGTCTATAACGGGTCTTGCGCATAGAACTTCGAACATAACGACTCCGAACGAGTAAACGTCTGATTTTTCGGTGAGTTGTTGCCTTCTGAAGTATTCTGGATCGAGATAACCGAAACTTCCTTTGACCGCAGTACTCACATGAGTCTGATCGATCTCGGGACCGGTTTTCGACAATCCAAAATCTGCAACTTTAGCCATGAGATTCTCGTCGAGTAAAATGTTTGCGGATTTCACGTCTCGGTGGATCACGGGTTTCGAGTCACCGGTGTGGAGATAATGCAATCCTCTAGCTGATCCAATACATATCTCAAGCCTTTGTTTCCAACTCAATTTAGGAAGCCCCGAGCCGTAAAGATGACTCTTCAATGTTCCGTTCTCCATGTATTCGTAAATAAGAATCATCTCGTTGTTCTCATCGCAGTAACCGATAAGAGAAACCAAATGCCGATGACGGAATTGAGATAACATTTCGATTTCTGTCCTGAACTCTGCTAGTCCTTGCTGAGACTTGGGATTCCCTCTTTTAACCGCTACTTTCGTGCCGTCTTGAAGCGTTCCTTTGTACACTTTACCAAACCCGCCTACTCCAATTGCGCGATTCTCGTCAAACTTATTTGTCGCCTCTTTAACCGCTGCTAGAGGAATTCGGTAACTGGAATTGGATGTTAAACTCGCAATCGTAGTTCCATTTGAGTCTGTAGTTGTTCCACTGGTTGACAAAGGAATCCAAGTCTTTGACTGACCATCTCGAGCTCGCACTCGTCGTCGTTTCTTGAACAGCAAATAGAAACCTCCTAAAACCGCTAAAGCAAGCAATGGACCGACCGTTGCACCAACGATCAAACCAACGCTCTTCTTCTTCGTGGTTAAACTCGAAGCACCGGGGATAAATGTCCCGGTACTGAGCTGACCGTTGGAGTTATTCATCTTCATGATCTCTAATCCGTTCAAAATCGCAGCAGGGTAATCCGTATGAACTGTCGACGGACCAATGGTCACACGTATTCTATTATTCCGTTTCGCTAATTCCGTGACGTAATCCATCGAGTAGGCACCAGACAAAGTATTGGATAAATAAGTGCTTAGATCAAGATTCTCAACAACCATCATCGCGTCGACATAAAGATTGAAGTAGAGCTGGTTTAACGCTTTGCTCACGATATCGCAGAAATGAAACCGAAGGAAGTACTGAAAACCCGAATCAACATCGAAATCCCACGTCACGTTGAAATTACTAGCCGGATTATCTGCGGAATTCATTTCCGAGCAAGTACCGTAAACACTTCTTGGAGCAGTATCCTCTGTAGCGTAACCAGGAACATAATCAACAGTCGCAACCTTAGACACACTCTTAACTAAATTCTTCTCAACTAAAAACTCCGAATCGGGCTCCCAAATTCTCGAAAGAGTATCGTTATTAGGCGTAACACGCGGACCGCCCATGTTCACTCTATAAACCGTCTCAAGAGCTTGCAATGACAAGCCCTGAAACCTCCCGGGACTGCCTACGAACGAAGGATCACCACTGATCAACGAATCAGGAACCGAAACAACCTCGAGGGCGTTTAAAAAGGCAAACGAATCACCCGAGGGAGTAAACGTGAGCTCGAGACGATCCGTGGCTAGATTGAGAGAATATTCCTTCATAACTCTTGATTTTACAGTGAAATCACTCAAGAGGACATGTGATTGTGATGAAACAGAGAATTTAGCTGAACCCATTTTGAAGTTTTGGTACTCAAAAGGATTGAAATGAAGACGAATCCAGTGTCGGCCTCGAGTGACGGAGAATGTGTATTTGGAGATTCCGGTGAAGATTCTCGCCGTCTTGTAAATATCTGAATCGGAATTGGGATTACTCGCGGCGAGGATTTGATTCGGAGTGGTTAAGAGGTTTGAGGTGAGCTTATCGGAAATGAACACTCGACCAGTGACTGTGACATTGGTCGGTGATCCACAGTTGAATAGGTAATTATTCAGAGGTACGTATCCATGGCAGAAGCAGATTAAGCTAGAAATCGATGAAACCCAGATCAAAAATCCAAACTTTTCACCACCCATCTTCACAAAACCTGGAAATTTTTGAATTATACAAAGAAATCTATCAGCTAGATTCAAGGATTAGGCATGAGCCAACAAAACTAGGGTTTTTTCTTTAGCAAAGCTGGCAACTTTGTGAAACCAGTAACGTCACTGGGATCAATTTTTCGTAACGGACTGATGAAACTAAGCAAGAAGATAACAAATATTAACTTTTTTTTTTTTTTTGGTGAATACAAATATTATTACCTTTAAATCCAGAGAAAGTAATTAGTCCATGAAAAGGTAAAAGCTTATGGATTTGATCTCCAGATTTTGGGTTTTGTTTAAAATCTGTGTTTGGAGCTTAACACAGGTTCCAGGAGAAAACAGATTTGTAACAAGAGATGGGTTTTTTTGTGAACTCTGCAATAATAAATTGTATATATATGTAAAATATGTATTTGTATGGAAATGGAGGAATTGAAGTTTGCTAAAGAACAAGAGACGGAGGAATTGAATTGAATTGTCAGTCTGATTTTTTCTGATGGTTAAGAAAGTGCGGAAGAAGACGAATTTTCCATTAAAAGATTTGACCAGAAAAAAATTAGCATAAACGTAAGTGGTATACTGGTATGTTACATTATCGCTTTTAACGTGTCGCAAGAAATATGTAATTTTTCTCCCCATATTTTGATTCTTAATTGATTATAGGGACCCTTAATTATAGTGACCAAATGATTTTTGTATGCATCGTCATTTCTACAGAATAGTCCAACCTTATCACGTTATGAATTTATGATAAAGCTCGTAAATATATATACTCCGTATGTTGTTTTATTAATACACTACCATACTGGTTGGACGAAAGTCAACATGTTTTGAATTTAGTGAATTTTCTCAAGAGCCAAGAATACGCCAAACTACCGACCATATTTATGAACAATGCACATGTATTTTTTCGTTTTCAAAAGATAAGCAAGTTAGAGCATGTTTATGGGTAGATAATATGGTGAGATAATATAAGAATTTTATATTATTAATTGTATTGGGATTATCATATTTACCCGAGTTAAGTTTTGTGTTTTTTATAGTGATTATAGGTAGTAAATATTGAAGGGTTGTAAAACAAAAAAAAATTTGAATTTGTAATTTTGAAGTAAAGTTTAATCTATTCAAATTAAAAACATAATACATTGAATAACAAAAATAAATTTTAAGCATACATGAAAAAAAAAATCACACATACATTTCAAAATCATAAACGGAAAGGAACGCTCAGTTGTAATCTTGATCATGTCTAAATCGTTGCCATATATGCTCAACCAAATCAGCTTTCAATTGTAGGTGCTTTTGTTTATCGCCAAGTCGAGTTCGAACGCCCACTAGATCAGCAATATTTGTAGGCATAGATGTAGAAAACAAGTAATCCACATGTGAACTAACGTTTCCTTCTCCGACTTGGAACTCTGAAACATCAATGTGGGTGTTAACATCTCGTTCGTCTTCTACTATCATATTGTAGAGTATGATAGATGCTTTCATAATATTTCCTATTTTGTCGATATCCCAAAAAAGAGCCGGGTTTTTGACAATCGTAAATCGAGCTTGCAGGACTCCGAATGCACGCTCGACATTTTTTCGGGCAGCTTCTTGGTGTTGAGCAAATAAAGATGGTTTTGGACCTTGTGGAAGTGGAATAGATTGGATAAAAGTAGCTCATTTGGGATAAATACCATCTGTGAGATAGTAAGCCAAATCATAGTCCCTTCCGTTGACAGAGAAATTCACTTGCGGGGCTTGGCCATTTAATATGTCACTAAAAACTGGAGAGCGGTAAAGGACATTTAGATCGTTACAGGTACCTGGAGATCCAAAATACGCGTGCCATATCCACAGATCGTATGAAGCTACAACCTCTACAACGATTGTGGGTTTTCCTGATCCCCGGGAAAATTGTCCTTTCCAAGCGGTCGGGCAATTCTTCCACTCCCAATGCATACAATCGATGCTTCCTATCATCCCCGGAAATCCGCGTTCCTCTCCTTTGACAAGAAGTCATTGAAGATCTGCTTCTGTGGGTCTCCTTAGGTATTCATCTCCGAACAAATATATTATTCCTTCCACGAAATGATCCAAGCATAAACGAGCTGTAGATGCACCGAGCCGAAGGTATTCGTCAACTTGATCCATAGCACTACCGTATGCCATGATACGAATTGTTGCGGTACACTTTTGAAGTGCGGAGAGACCAAGCCTTCCGGTGGCATCTCTTTTCTGTCGGAAGTATCGAACCTGTTTGGATAGTCGATCAACAATATACATGAACAAGTGCTTGTTCATCCTAAACCGCCGTCGGAATAGTTGAGCTGGGTACGTTGCATCGTCTTTAAAATAATCATTCCATAAACGCTCGTGTCCGTCTTCACGATCTCTTTCAATAGGAACTCGTTTTTTCCTAGAACTGGTTGGCCTCCGATGATCACCAGAACCATTGAAGAGATTCATAAATAGTTGCTCGAATTTTTCGTCAAAAATTTCATCACCATCATCCTCAATTGGTATGTCAAAGGGTTTTGAAGAGGATGCCATATATGTTTTTGGGATTAATTACAAATAGATGAATAAAATGTGAGGAGAAAGAGCACTTTTTTGGCTAAATGGTGGTGAAAGAGAACTTGTTTGTAAAAATATACGGAGAATGGAGAAACGTTGAGAAGAGGATAAGAAAAACAAGAAGAAACACAAGCAAAGGAGATTGAATAAATGAGGTTTTCGTGAAGAGAAGAACTCAAATTTTATGACATTATATAACAA
The DNA here is from genome assembly GCA_963576765.1 of Draba incana. Lineage (NCBI taxonomy): Eukaryota > Viridiplantae > Streptophyta > Magnoliopsida > Brassicales > Brassicaceae > Draba > Draba incana. Next base: position 36,280,305 of record OY755205.1, read on the forward strand.
CAATTGTCTCGGTACATTTAGTCACAAATACATGTGACACAAAATAACAAAATCATGTGACACAAAAGAACAACACATACAATGACCGAAATAAACTTGGTATAAAAATATGACACAAAACAACAAAAACCATGTGACATAAAAAGTATTTCTGCCTCAACACAAACCATGTGATTTGCATTTGTCTTCATTGGAGTTTTGACTGACCAAAAATCAGATGTCATGTACCTATAACGAAAGAAAATAAAAAAAGGAATTAGAATGCAAGTACATAGGACAGAGAACATAATCATTAATCTTATAAAATCAGTTTTAGTTTAGAGCAAGTTTACTTAACTCTTATAACTTCAACTGCATCTGTTGATGTTCAGTGTAAATCCTTCCTCATAACTGTGTTCATAGTTATGAAGAAGGATTTACACTGAAATATCACATAACCTGAAAAGTAAACGACATTTGCACACTCAACATCAGTAGCAGATACAGAGTTACACAATTTTAAACTGAAACTGATTTCATACAAACTGAAACTGATTTTATACAAACAGAAACTGATTTATACAAACTGAAACTGATTTATACAAATGAACAGAACCCGAAATACTACTGAAAGGAACACAAAAGCATATAACACAAGCATATAACACAAGCAGTAAGTCATAACAAGACAAGCAGAAATGAAAAGAAACAGAAATGAACTAGTTAGACAGCATGTCTGAGATTAGCTTGTTCCATTTCAGAAAGTTGTTCTTGTTTTACTAGCAAATCATCTACCTGTTTTTTGTCATAAAGCTTGACTTTCAAAGTTAAATCCTTCTCCTTAATTGCCCACTTATTCTGAAATTCTAACTCATCATTGCTCTGTTGGGGCACACTCCTTTTCCCTTTAGCCTTGGTAGCCTTAACACCAGGTGGCCTTGGCAATGGTTCATCATCTTCAAGGCAAACTGGGTGGGTTCTTGAAGACTGTGTAGAATCCTCATTAGTCTTTCTTTTTTTTGAACTCCCTTCAACTCTAGATGCACACCATTTTTGGTCATGCCTTAGCTCCAGCCAAGCGTGTTCAAAGAGGAACTTGTACCCGTGATCATTGAAGAACAACTCCATAGCAAACTTCTTATAATCATCAGGAACAAATCCACTTTCTTTTACAGATTTTGCAGCCTCATAGCAGCCTACAAACTTGCAGACTTGGTCATTTATCTTCTGCCACCTCTGTTTACAGTGAGTGTGTTCTCTATTTGATGTACCAGCTAGGACAGGAGTGCTTGCAAGGCTTCCGTTATAGTAAGCTGCAATTCGTTTCCAAAACGCAGCAGCTCTTTGCTCATTCCCAATCACTGCATCCTTGCTGGTATTTAACCAAGCACTGATGAGCAGGACATCTTCTTTTGGACTCCAATTCCTTCTTTCTTTCCGAACACGACCTCTGGGTTTATCTAGTATTGGATCATCAAAAGTTACTGTCTGACTACTAAAGACAGGAACTTCAGATGATCCAAGGTCAAGGCTTGGTGAAAACCCCTCATACAGATTGGGTTCCTGGCTAGGGTTTCCTTGTTGACTATATAGAAGGTTCATAAAACTAGAATCCATTAAAGGGTTAGGTTTAAAGGAGAAGGGAAGAAGATCATAAAAGGGTTAGGTTTAAAGGAGAAGTGAAGAAGATCAGGAAAGGTTTAGGTTTAAAGGAGAAGATATGAAGATCAGGAAAGGTTTAGGTTTAAAGGAGAAGATATGAAGATCATGAAAGGTTTAGGTGTTGTGTTAAGACACTGATTATTTCTTTGCTATTTAAGGAGAGGTTCAACTGTGTTCGGGTAGTTGAGTTAATGACTTCATAGTTATTTTTACTCTAATGAGAAGTTTTTATTACTTTTTTTACCAATCAATGCAATACAAGTATATGTCTTATCTATCACTAACCATCATTTATAACAGAGACATAACACTAACAGAAGCTAGTATTTTTGTGTTTAAGTGACATTAAGTAGTTCAGAGTAGTTTTAAGTAGTCAATGAGTTAACAGTTTCGTCCTAACCTAACACCACCAAGCATTCATCACAAAACCATTGAATAATATCAACTACATTTCAGTTAACAACCAATTATGACATCTACCAATTAAGATTACAACTACCAAAACCAAATGGTGTGACAATTCAGATTACCAAACCAAATACTTGACAATTTAGATACCCAAACGTATATGTATATACCAATTCATAATACAATTAGCAAACCAATTCATGATACTATAAGCAAAAATAATTCATGATACAATTAGCAAACCAATTCAGATTACCAATCATATAACTCTATCCCAATTCATAAATAGAATTACCAAAGAAATTCATGATACAGTTACCAAACCAAATCAGATTACCAATCATTCTCAATTCATACATACAATTACCAAACTAAATTGAAAGGACATGAATTACCTTGCTTCATAGATGGCAAAGGATGCAGATTCCTCCAGCTCTAATGGATAGCCAAACCTGCAAATACGAAAAGAAAATCAATTAACAGTAGAAGACTGAACAAATTAGAAAATACTTGTCCATGCACGAAATGTAAAGAAAAATTACTTGCCTAATCAAATTTCCCTCTTCCTCAGACCTTTGTCATCATATTTGGTCATTTACCTGCGAAAACATTGAAAAAATCATAAGCCAAATCCCAATTTCATCATCCTAATGACATCAATAAAGAGACGACTGAAAATTGAAATATAAATATAATCAATGATTTTTACATGCAAATTGACACAAATTGAAGCAAAAACTGACAAGGTACGGTTGTAAGTGGAACCAAATAACCCTAATTTCAAGCAAATCGAAAAGCCCCAATTTTTTTTTCCTACAAACCCTAATTTTGATTCCCGGTTTCTCATTCCCAACAATTACCACAACAATCATATCACTCTTACCATGCTTGAGACTACGAAGAACACGATTTGATGAACCAAATCGATTTGATTCCGCAAATCGACTCAGATAGCGAGAGATTTCGCAACAAACAGAGAGAAATCGAAGGAGATGGTGAGATGGAACACACAGATTTGGGGTGTGTATTTGCAGAAAAATCAGAGAGGTTGAGAGAGAAGGAGATCTCTGTGAATCGCATGCGAGAGAGAAGAAGAAAAGTCACGAGTGATTTTTTTTTCCCTCTTTTGTATTTCACGGGCCACGTCACCTAAATTTACGGGTAATATATGTGCTACTGTTAGAATCGTAAATATACTTAGTGGGTCAGTTTTAGCATTTTAAATTGGTTTTTTATATAAAACCCAACCCAATTTACCCATAATTACCCCCTATAAACTTGCTCTTAAGCAACAGATTAGGTCCATCTACTTTAAAAAAAAAAAAAAGACCATTTTTTTCTTTCAATACCATAACTTTATCGAAAAATACATTTACAGAAGTGTTTAAAAAGTATATCTATATATGCAGTTTTCCCACCACAATTGAATTATAACTCTCCACAAAAAATTTGCTCAACGAATTCATTAACAAAAAAGAAGAAAACCAGAGGTATATCTTAATGCATATAATCATACCATCTCTTCAAAAGTTAATAGTTTTAGAAAAATGAGTAATACTTGGATTTTCTTTGTTTTTTTTGTTTTGTAATATACTTGGATTTCCGATCTAATAACTTGCATGTCAAAGATCTACAACTTATTTATTTTAAAATGAATGATGAATGACGACATTAACCACCCCACTACTCATTTACATGGAATAGCATAGTTTATTTGCAATCAATGATAAGTTCCCACTATATCTGATCCAAAATAGCGATACCATAATCGACTCCACTGTATTTTCCTTGCGAGTTGGGATTTTTAATACAACTCTCACTAAAAAAAGCCTAAAAGGACACATTGTGGATCTTTTTTTTGCCGACGAAAAAAAAACGACACCTTTAATTCCGGCACTCGAACGTATAAACAACAGTATTATCAATTTATTTAAATTACATGATTGAGGACTAGACATTTCTCGAGCTAAATGGACTATATTGTTTTTTAGACTATCGGAATATTTATCGACATAGTTTTTTTCCTTTTAGTATTTGTATTGGGTTACAATTTCATGTACTCATATAATTGTTATAATTTTAGGATGGAATCCAAATATTTTTAAAACTGGTGTAAAAATAAGTCACCCTCGAAAATTTATTGCAATCATGCTATATTTTATATACAAAGACAAAATCATTAAATCTTTTTTTTCTTTCATAACCCAAACTCTAAACTTTTTCCCCAAAAACTATATCCTAAATATAAAATAGTTGGCAAAACCCAAAATATATACAAGTTAAGTTAAAAAAAAGGACGATATTCTTGCAAAATTTTTCAAACGATAGCATAACTGTAAAGTAGCATGTGAAGAGTGTCATATAATGAAAATTTTCAATAAGAATAAGTAAGTAATGCTAATATTAAAATTAAGTGATTCAATTCACTCCTTTTTTTTAGTGGATCATAAAACCAAAATAAGCATGCTTTATCATTCACTTAGGTGAAATTAAACATGAAGCTACAAAATTCATATAAGATTAACATACATGTCACATGTGGTCCATCCTAATTGATTTGTCTAAATATAAGTGACACTTATATTCCATCTCAATTTTCTTATTTTCCAAAAGTATGCTTTTCTTGTTTTCAAACATTAATAAGCGTTTATCTAATGATTGAATTGCATTAATGGACGTTATTTAATATTCTTGGAACATCTAAAGTCTCTTTCATATGTAGTTGGATGATTTTGTTTGTTTACTAAATATAACATACCTTACATTTTTGATATTTAGGTAAGATACTCAATATCAACAACATATCCTGAATTGAGTATCGAGCCAAATATGAGTAGAGCTGAGGATAAATTTGTGTGGTTAATGGTAAAACTAGGAGAATACTAGGTCAAATCGGGTTACCACACTGCAAAAGACTATAATATCATTAACAACCCGATTACCACTCCCTCAACACAAATTTTCAAATAGAAAAAGAGATATGGAACATCAATACCTCACCAAAAATCAAGCTTTTCCTCTGGAAGAGCCTCAATGGTTCCCTGCCAACATGTGCACAACTAGCTTCAAGGGGTATTATCAACCAAAAACAGTGTGTTCGATGTGGTGCTAGGTAAACACCCACACACCTTTTCTTCCACTGTGATTACGCCCGTCAGGTTTGGGATTTGGCCCCTTTAAAAGAACGAATCTAACTTTAAGCCATCTCTAATGTGGAAACATGACTAGAGATCTCCAATCAGATTGATTTGCTTAGCACTCTCGACCGCTACTACCTTGGATAGTATGGAACCTATGGATCGCCAAGAACAACCTGACTTTCAACAAGCGAATCTTCACAGTAGAAGAAACCATCACCAAGTCACTTACGAACGCAAGATAATGGCTCACAGGACATATCCAAGCACCTAAACAACCAATTCCGACATCAGATCGATCTCCAATCGCCGAGATCCTTCGGTGCTTCACATGGCATGACTTAAGTGGATTTTCTACACTTGAGACGATCGACTGCTCTGCAAAAGGCATAAGTGAAGACACATATAACATCGCCTCTAATGGCCGAAGCCTCGGCAATTCGTGAGGCCTTGTTATATGTGAAGACACATATAACAACACAATGAAGACGGAACTTCAGAGATCTCAAAACTCAGAAGCTGATGCATTAGCAAAAGCAAAAGCGACATTGTACCAGCCACCGGTTAATAGATTATCCAATCCGGTTTAAGGAATGATTTCAATTTCGACCAAACAAAAATATTTTTGATTTTTGATTTTTTTTGACCAAACCGAAACTTATCATTCAAATCATAATCTCCCTTCTATAGGGATAAGTTCAAAGATACAATGCTGTGCGAGGAATTAAAACAAAAGAGATAGAAGAGGAATCATCGCCAAAACAACGAATGTCGTAAAGGAGAGATTTCAACTTATTTACCACGCTATTCGAATTGATTAACGTGACTAAAAATATATTTTTGATATTTAATATTTCTGAATACTATTTAAAAAAAAAACTTTTGCTAAATCGAGAGCATACGGATTTGCCGTTTTGTTTTATACTAGAATCGTGGTTTTCGAATTTCACCAACGCTTGGATACTAATTAGTAAGTCTACTAATAAAAAATTAACACATAATTTGTTATCAACTTCAACAATTTCATGATTCTACAACGTAAACATCAGAACTTCAATTCATTTTCACAATTCCCGAATAAAATTAGCCAAACGAACAAAATAATTTGTGTATGATTTAACGAAGTTTAGACGAAAAAAAAACAGGGAGTGCTATAATGGGCTTGTTCAAATTGGCCCAAACATTGATCACGAATTAAGGATTTTGTCATTTTGAGATTTTCTTACACAAACACTCTTACATTTCATGGGGCCCATCGTGACCTACTGAAAGTTCCCTCTATCACCAATCATTCAGCCAAAAAAAAAATATTTTTATTTCATTTTCCTTTTTAGATTTTTAATAAATATTTATCGATCCCATTTCTAAATCTTGCTCGTTCTCGTTCCTATATCCGTTTTCGATTTAGGGCACCAAACTAAAATCAAAATCTCCGCTCTTCCCCAGGAAAAAACTCAATCAATCTTCGTCTTGCTCCTTCAGATTCTTAACCCTTTTTTCTTGATTCCTCTATCGGGTTTGCGAATTCGGCAAGTGCTCTTCCCGTACGCAACCTTCTTCTTTGTACTGTGAGTGTGAACAGAGAAAATCTCGCCGTTTTAGGGTTTTCGGAGTTCAATTCTGTTTCCTTACTATCGAATCTGCATCGCTATAGTTGAATTTAGGAATCGATATTGATTACGGCAGTGGAATTACGCTTGCGTTGAATGTTTTTAATTTTTGGATCCTCGTGGTTTCTGGGTCTGAATATTTTCCTGGACTTCTGATTTATTTCATGGTTGTTTCTGATTTATGGTCGTTTTTCTTCTTTACTGGGGACAATCCTAGAATTTTAGTCTTAGTCTAAAGAGTATGTAGTTTACAGTGAATCATTCTGGTGCTGCACCATGCTTATTAAGATTTATGTCAACTATTGTGTGTCCTGCGCTAGTTTATTTTGGTATGATTTTTTTTTATCAGCTATGTCAAATTCTAAATTTTCAGGCTATTCATTCACGTGCTTTTTATATTCCCTCTCAGATTGTAGGCGGTTTGCGTCTGATCGCCGAATGATATTTTGTCTCGCGTGATTGTCAGTTTGTGCAATGTCAAACCTTCATGTATAGACCTTTTACTCTGCTAATCATTTATATAGTTTTTGAACCTTACCATTTGTTGGTAAAGAATATGTTAGTATTGTTTGCTTAATTTTGTGTGCCATGCCTTCCTTATCAACTTTTGTGTTCATGCCTTTGCAGTCATCTCTCAATGGTTCAGCTTCGAATTTACAAGACGGGTCCGGCAGATCTTTTGCTGCTTCGTATTCTGGACAATCTGGTGCACCTTCTCCAACTTTCCATCATACTGGTGGGTGTGCTACTTATCTTGACACCCTTTGTATTGTTTCCTCTGTTCGGAGCTTATGCAGCTTTTACGTTTTTCTTCATGCAGGAAATCTTCAGGGACTTCATAACATCCATGGGAGTTATAATGTCGGGAATATGCAAGGTACTCTTACATCAAGAAACTCAAGTATGAATAGTATACCATCTGCTGGGGTTCAACAACCTAATGGGAATTTTTCCAGTGGAAGATTTGCTTCAAATAATCTACCTGTTGCTCTCTCTCAGGTGCATGTGGTTTTAAATTTTGTGAAGACACTGCTTCTGTTCTTAATCTATGTCTAATATATACGATGATTGTTTTGTAGTTGTCTCATGGTAGCTCTCATGGGCATTCTGGAATCCCAAACAGAGGAGGTCTTAATGTTGTTGGGAACCCTGGATTTAGTAGTAACGCAAATGGAGTTGGTGGTTCCATTCCTGGAATTCTCTCCACATCTGCAGGAATCAGTAATCGGAGTAGTGTTCCAGGGATGGGAATATCCCAATTGTTGGGAAACGCAGGTCCTCGATTAACAAATTCAATGGGAAACATGGTTGGTGGAGGTAATTTGGGGAGGAATATTAGCTCTGGTGGATTGTCCATTCCTGGTCTTTCTTCACGGCTAAATTTAGCAGCTAATAGCGGATCAGGATTAAATGTTCAGGGACAGAACCAAATGATGGGTGGAGTACTTCCTCAAGGTACATATATGACTTCTCCAGTGCTTTCCATTTTCTGTTATTTGGGGTTCTTTATTCCGTTAGACAATACAACTGAGCATTGTTATATCATTTTCAATGAAACAAATATAAATTTTGCTTCATGGAGGACACCTTTTGACTTTTAAGGTTGTGGGTCTTTGGAATAGTAACTAGGAAGTGCTGTTGAAATTACTTAAAGGAAGTAATTTGCTAAATAGCAACTTATTTAGGGAGGAAGGACTTATATCAGCAGTTGAACCTTTTTTACCGTTGTAGTCACTTGAGTACGATAAAATGTAGAGAAAGCAGACTTTGTTTCCCGTTCACATACTCCGGGATTGTATGTAGTTTCTAAGATGAGCTTGATTACTTTGAACACTTTACAATCTTATTTACGTAAACGTGTAGTAAGAGTACAGCTGCTGTATGTGGATATAGCAGAAAATCTGATTGCAATATTGTATGGTACAGGATCTCAGGTCATGTCTATGCTGGGGAACTCCTATCATACTGGTGGTGGCCCACTTTCGCAGAACCATGTTCAGTCAGTTAACAATATGATGCTCAGTGATCACTCTAACGACAGCTCTCTTTTTGACATCAACAACGATTTTCCGCAGCTGACAAGTCGTCCTGGTTCTGCCGGTGGCACACAAGGACAACTAGGTAGGCAATTTATTAGAAGATCTTCTTAAGTTCATATAGTTAATATTAAAGTAGTATATATGGAAATATACTTTTATATCATGTCCTGTTCTCTCATACTCTTGTGTTTCTAGGCTCTCTAAGGAAACAAGGTTTAGGAGTCCCAATTGTCCAACAAAACCAGGAATTCAGCATCCAAAATGAAGACTTTCCTGCCCTACCTGGTTATAAAGGTGCTGGTCTTTTATTGTCTATAAATTTGTATTGTGCATAAAGCTGGGTGTTGCATTGTTTTGTGCGCCAAGTGAGGAATATCTTCTCTAGTTTCACACCTACTGTGAAAAGTTTTCCCCTATGCTTTTCTCCAAAATCTCATGAAAGCGTGTTTCCAGTTATTCTAAACACTTAGGAGTTAGGAGGTTTGTTAAACTTCTTAGCTGCCTTCATATTATAGCTTATTGCTTCAGAAAAAGTTTCTGAATATAAGCTAAACCTGCTGGATCATTCACAAGCGTAGTAGATTTTTTGCAGGTGGTAATTCTGATTATCCAATGGATTTGCATCAGAAAGAACAACTGCATGACAATGCTATGTCAATGATGCACTCTCAAAACTTTTCTGTAAGCGTTAGACTGTTTCAAAATTAAGAAAATGATTTCCTGCCTTTTTACAATGATGTTGCAATTTATGTTCGGATATTGCGCATTTGCAGATGGCTAGATCTGGTGGTTTCAACTTGGGGGGAACATATCCATCACATCGTCAACAACAACAGCCACAGCATACTTCATCTGTGAGTGGCAGTCTCTCTTCGTATCCCAATCTGAATTAGGCTTTCCTTAATTTGCATATATCATATATATAATTTTTATTAATTCTTCTTTTGATACCAGACTGGTGGGCTACAGGGTCTTGGCTTGAGACCTCTAAGCTCACCCAATACAGTATCCAGTAACGGTTATGACCAGCTTATTCAGCAGCATCACCAGCAGCATCCAAATCAATCCCAGTTTCCTGTGCAACAACTGTCTTCACTCAACCAATTTAGAGATTCTGAGATGAAATCGGCACAGTCAGAAGCAGATCCGTTTTGCTTGCTTGGCTTGTTAGACGTACTAAACAGGAGCAACCCTGAATTGGCTTCTCTTGCTCTTGGCATCGACTTAACGACACTAGGATTAGATTTGAATTCAACTGGAAATCTCTACAAGACATTTGCTTCTCCTTGGACCAATGAACCGGCAAAGACTGAGGTCGAGTTCACAGTACCAAGTTGTTACTACGCCACACCACCTCCGCCTCTAACTGTAAGTTTGTTCTGATCTTGTTAGGGTTCTCTCACTCCTTTTCTCGATTTTTTTAACAAATGCGCTGTCATTTCTTGTTGGTTGCAGCGAGCAAGTTTCAAAAGGTTCTCGTATGAGTTACTATTCTACACATTTTACAGGTCTGTTAAGAGAACAGTATTCAACATCTCATTTGCCAAATCATGACTCATCTTTTGTCCAATTTAACATATATTACTTTGCTCATTGTTCCAGTATGCCAAAAGACGAAGCACAGCTATATGCAGCAGATGAACTGTGAGTTTTTTTCTCGAACATAATCTTGATTATTCGTTAACTCCTCCGTCTTGGGATTAGGCTTTTGAAGTTTGATTGATATCTTGCAGTTACGAAAGAGGTTGGTTTTACAACAAGGAACTCAGATTATGGTTCTTCAGAGTTGGGGAACCTTTGGTCAGGACAGCTGAATCAGAAAGAGGAACATACGAATACCTCGATCCAAACTCGTTCAAAACAGTCAGAAAGGTAAATCAAAGCGATTATTGCAGGATATATATATATATATATATATATATATATATATATATATATATATTTCTTGATACTTGAGTATGCAGTGTATTTAATCAAAGACGGTTATTGCAGGAACATTATGTTCTCAAGTACGAGCACATGGAAAAGAGACCAAGCTTGCTGCAGCAGCAGCATTAACTTCATGTAGGTTTGTTCAATTAGTAGCATCTTTACAATGTAAAGCTTTTTGTTTCTCTCTTTCTTCTGGCAAGCTCCATTGTTTAGAAAACCAAACAATCTCACATTTTCAATTTTAACCCCAAATTTCCCCCATAAAAGGTAACTACAGTTCATTTTTTTTCCTTCTTTTGATAATTTATCTTCACTTCTGGTCCAATCATGGCACGCACGAACCAGCAATAACTATGGGTCGCAAAAACCGATTGAATAATATAGATTTTAGTATCACTTGGTTATTAATTGGTGTCTATATTTGTAAGCCAAAACATGGCTCAGTTTTGTATTTATTGAGACCAGATCCATTAGAAGATTCTTGACTTGGTTGGAAAATTAAATTAGTTTCAAGCCTTCAAGTATTAGGAGACTTACTTTAACTTTTCTTTTGGCAGAAAGTTGGTATCTTCAAATTTAACACAAACATTTGTTTTAGTGTTCATAATAAGAAGAAATAAAAATGGTAGAAAACTTTGATTGAGTGATAAGGAAAAGTTAAATATGAATCAAATTCAAATTCATTCAACAGTATATTATTCATATCGAGCGACAATGGTCCATTTGGTGGCCATTCTGTCTTAAATCTCTGAAGCAAATATGGAAGGCTTTTGCCACCCAGTAATCAAGCTAGGCTAGGCTTTGGCTATTCATAAATCTGGAGTTCTATAGCCAATTGTGCTACTTTCAATCCTTAGGAAGTAGTGGGTATTAGGTGAGAGGTCGCCTATATCACAATCCTCGTCTATGAGTACTTACCCAAGGCTAGCTTGGAAAACTCCTTCACAAGAACATATGTTTTGCGGTATCATCATCAAAGACAACAATCACGACCTTCTTATTCTCAAAATCAAGGCCATTCCTGGCAAAAAGAACCATTTCTCCAGCCTTGATGAAACTTACAGTAGCTGGATTCCGTCTTTAATAACCTCTTTTCTTTTAGCAATTATAATGCACAAAAACTAGATACATAAGATTGTTATAAAGAAAACATAATAACAGTGAATTACCGTTTTATTATATAGTTCAAACTGTTTTAGAGACGGAGACACAATGAGTCCACAAATCATCTCGCTTCTTTAAGTATTGAGTTTCTTTGGCAATTAAACTTGGTCTGTCTAAAATGTACCTGATAAGCGAACCGTGACATACTTTTTCCTCTTTAACAAGATCGTCGCAACATGAATCATAGAGAGCACCATTTCCGAAAACAATGTCAATGATATCTAACGCACATTTAGGGGTGATTTGAACAAGACCTGTATCCCACAATGTTTTTGCTTCGACTTCTTCAACCGAATAAACATGGACAAATGCATACACGAAAGCTACAACATGAATATAGTAGTTACTTGACTGCTATATAAGTTAACCATATCTTCTTATGCTTTTATAATATGTAGTGATTTATTGTTGTGAAACAAAAAGAATGTAAGGAGAATTCGATGTATTTGTTATTTTAAAAATGAGGAGAAGTAAACTATTTGTAAGGTGAAAAATACAAAGAAAATTAAGATAACACATTTTATGTAAACGTTATAAATTAATGAGAATTTGAGTTCTCCATAAATTTAAATGAAAATATGATCTTACACTATCAACGCTTGGAATCTATTTTATTTTCTATAAACGTTAAGAATTTAAGATAAAACATATTCATTTATTGAAATTTTGCGTAATGCACGTGTATAAGTCTAGTAGATGTAAATAGTTAGGTGAAAACGTTTTAATTTGTAAGATAATATTTTCATTTTTTCCATTAAATATTGACTAGGAAAAAAGTCAGTCAATTCGCTAAGTGCTAACTATGAAACGATTGCCAAAGAAAGTCTTCAACAAATGATTGAAAAACAATAATGTCTAACGTTCACCTAGAACCTTTTTTCGACGTATCTCGCGCAATTTGGTTTGTAAATACCAAATAGGTTAATATAGAGATGTAACGAGTTACATTCAAAGATAATTAAGTTTAGATAAAAAGTGAATTATAAATTTTGTTTCAAAGAAAAAAACACATTTTTATTTTCAAGAATGATTATATAATACGAATTGGGGGATCATCAATATGAAGGATGCTCGTAGGCTACGAGTCGTAGCTAAAGTGACAATTGGTTATTATTCAATTTAGTCAAATCCCATTTCAAAACAATCGTTGAATATACTTGTTGTTAAAGACGATTTCAACAAAAGAAGAAGCAAAGTTGATGAATATAGTAGTTACCGCGTCACTATGGTATGAACAAAATATAAGACAGTGGTATAAACTTATAATATATATATAATCATATTATTTGAAGACTTTTGTCAGTTTCAAGAACTCAACCCACGGGAAAGCCGCCATTATTTACAATTTGTAGTAGTATTACGTCTCTATATAACAACCGATCGATGAGTGACTCAAAATGCCAAAGACAAAATCCACTACAATTCCTATAAACTTTTTAACACAATATATCCATCACAAATGTCAAAATCGCGTTTGCGTTTCTGTTCTCTCATTTCAATTCTTCATTATAGTGTTTTCATAACGATATTTATTATGTTTTCATAACGATATTTATTACTATTACTAGATTTTATACCCACGCTACGCGTGGAGTTTTTTTAATCGATGAATTTAATATATATTCAACTTCCTGATTTTTAAATTAGCTAGAAGTTTTCATATACAAATTCAAAGTGAAATATTCATAGATAACTAAATAAATAATTTATCATAAATATTATTTATATCTGTAATTTAACACGTATATATATATATTAGAACATGTTAAAAAGTATATGTTTCCAAATTACAATATATATATATATATATATATATATATATATTTTAGCATGTTTTCACCCATAAATTAAAAAGATTCTCCACTTTACCGCAATATGACAAATAGTTGGCGTAGTTTATAAGGTGTAGTCTGATTGAATAGCTTCATCAATTGCATCATGGCATCCAATGTTATAATCTAATAGATCTTTGGCATATCATACTACTTTGAAATCTAGATATTTATTACTCCCAACTATTAGAATTTCGTCAAAATTTATTTGTTCCTTTAGTTTGTTGATTAGTATTATCTCCTTGACCTTGAGTAAGAAGCCACTTTCGAGTTTCGAGTTTCGAGTTTTTTGCTTTTTGGTATCTTGTGTTTGAGGCATAAAGAATAGAGAAATTGTCATCAAACTTTCGTAATGACTTCTAACATCTACAAAACATCAAATTAGTGGAAGCTAAAAGTAAAAAGTTTATCACTACATGAGAATATTGTCATACGTTAGCTTTTATAATACCAAAAGAGTTTAATTCTGTCACACCATAATTTGGATATGGCCATAGCACCATATCTATGCACTTTACACAATAAAATGTACCACACTAAAAATCCAAATATAGCATAGTAATCTTACCTCGTTAAAAAGGAGGAACACGACAAAACCAAAAAACATACAAAAAAATGACTATTAAATAAAAAAGACTTTTTTTATTAATTAAATAAAAAAGACTTTTTTTATTAAAAAAATGAATCTGCTTCAGAACCAAAACAAAACACCAAACAACAACCAAACTGAATAAAAAAATAATACCTAGTTATCAAAGTAAAAATTTGCGAAACCTAGAGATAGCAAAAACCATGATCAAACAACATGTATATATATATATATACCAGAATAACGATTACGTAAAACAGAATAACAACATACACCAGAATAACAATATCATAATCAGAGACACTTAACCAAATTAATTAAAAGATACAAAAAATAGAAAACTCATTACTCAACAATAAAGTTAACCCACTATTTTCTTGCTCTTAAAACAAAAAAAATGGATATACCAACGAAGTTCATAGATATAAGTTTAGTTTCAACAACATTAATTGCCAATGCAAAACCATACTGGCAAAACATACCGAACAACCACACACACAAAAAAAGAGGAAAAGGAAGTAATATACCTCATATGTAGGAAACCCAATTCCATCAAAAACTGTAATTGTGGTTCAACAAACTTCGACCTAATGGACCAAGTTAACGAAGAACCTAAAACAGAAACAAACTAATTACATACGTAAATTCTTGGTTAAAATTACTTACTTCAAGAACGAACATCATCTACGTTAATTGTCGTTAATTTATAATATTATGTTTTTACTAACTTTTTCCCCCAATAACATCCGAATATTATCACTACAAGAAAACATCAACTTTTCCGACGGAATTTCCGACAGACGTAATATCTGTCGGAAATTTTCGTCGGACTTCCGATGGATTTCCGACTACAAGCAATCCGTCGGAAATCCGTCACAATTTACCGACGGATTTTTGACGGCTACGGAAACTGTCGGAATTCCGTCGGTACTCCGTCACCTTATACCGACGGATTACCGACAAAACTAAGTCGTCGTAATTTTGTAGCGTATTTTCGACTGATTTCCGACGGATTCCGATGTCGGCAATGTTTGATTGGTCACTTTGTACCAACGGAACTAAATCGTCGTAATTTTGTAACGGATTTTCGACGGTTTCCGATGTCGACAAAGTTTGAGTGGTTACCATATCATCTGTGGTCGGAGACGGGATGGGTGGGGTGATATGTCGGAGGTTTGCGACGGAATTCCGAAGGAATTTCGATGGAAATCCGTTATATATATAAGTTTCCACATTACTTCATTTCATCATAACACAATTTACATTACCAAAAAAATTATAAGAAATGAGTTCATATTTTCGGTCATGGATGGACGAGCCAATGATGGATATGGGCTCGAACTTATTAAGGGCCGAATACGCTCGAGGTATATGCGAGTTCATGAATTTACTCAGAAATCAAGATGCAGCAAAAAAAGGTCAGGATATCAAATGTCCATGTTCTAATTGTTGTAATAGAATTAGTGTTGTGGTTCATAATGTTTGGAATCACTTATATAGTTATAGATTTAGGCTTGGATATAAGGTTTGGTTTTTACATGGAGAAAGCAATTATGAATATGGTAGTACTAGTAATAATGAACCTTATTTTGCGGATAGCGTAGGAGAACATACAACGGAAGTAGATGTTGGGGTAAGTACGGTTGCCATGGTTAACGATGTGTATAGAGAGAATTTGCAGTCGGGTGGTTATGAGGGTGATAGGGTTGAAGAACCTAATTTAGAATCTCGAAGGTTTTTTGATATGTTAGACGCATCAAAGCAACCACTATACAACGGTTGTAGGGAAGGTCTTTTACCGTTATCTTCTGCTAGTAGGATATGAACATGAAGACTGATTACAATTTGTTTGAAGAATGTGTTGATGCAATAGCTGATTTTGTGAAAGATGTTTTGCCCAACGATAATCTATCACCGGCATCATACTACGAGGTTCAGAAACTTGTGTCTGGTCTTGGTTTGCCCTATCAGATAATAGATGTGTGCATCGACAACTGTATGCTATACTGGAGAGAAGATGAGAACCGGAAAAAATGTAATTTTTATCGTAAACCACAGTTCCAAGACACAAGTGGCAGAGTAAAGATTCCATTCAAACGGATGTGGTATTTGCCATTAACAGAGAGGTTGAAGAGGCTGTATCAATCTGAACGCATAGCTAAGGCAATGAGATGGCATGCAGAGCATAGCCAAGATGGAGAGATTACACATCCTTCTGACGCGGAAGCGTGGAAACACTTTCAATCAGTATATCCGGATTTTCCATATGAACGACGGAATGTATACCTCGGCTTATCTACTGATGGTTTCAACCCATTTGGAAAGCATGGAAGAAAATATTCACTGTGACCGGTAATTGTAACCCCTTACAATTTGCCTCCATCTATATGCATGCGTAGAGAGTTTTTGTTTCTCTCAATTCTAGTTCCCGGCCCAGATCATCCCAGAAGGTCACTCAATATATTCCTCCAACCATTGATCTATGAGTTACAGATGTTGTGGGCGCATGGTGTTGAGGCATTTGATGTTTCAATGCAGCAGAATTTTAACATGCGTGCCGTTCTTATGTGGACCATAAGCGATTTTCTGGCATACGGTATGTTATCTGGATGGACAACGCATGGAAAATTGACATGTCCTTATTGCCAAGACCATACTTTAGCATTCCAATTGCAGCACGGAAGGAAGACTTCATGGTTTGATTGCCATAGGTGTTTTTTACCAGCGGATCATCCATATCGTCGGTCTAGAAGAAATTTTTCAAAGAATGCACCAGTGTTACATGGTCCACCTCCTAAGATAGATGGTCGCAGCATATTGGAACAGTTAAGAGATTTTGGTGCTGAGCGAACTCCTAATTGTGGGGGTAATGGGCATCACTCGGTTGCGGGAAACATCACAATTGGCACAAGAAAAGTATTTTTTGGGATTTGCCTTATTGGAAAGACCATCTATTGCGGCATAATCTAGATGTCATGCATGTGGAAAAGAATTTCTTTGACAACATCATGAACACCGTTTTAAATGTCCCAGGGAAGACTAAAGACAACTTGAAGTCTAGGTTAGACTTGCCATTGATTTGTTCAAGGGAATCTCTTCATGTTTTGCCTAATTGTAGATTGCCGATGCTTGTGTACTGGTTAGACGCTGGTCAGAAAGAAATTTTTTCGAATGGATAAAAAAATATGTTAAATTTCCTGACGGATACGCATCTAATCTACGTAATTGCGTGGACTCAACAAAAGGGAAGTTTATTGGAATGAAGAGTCATGATTGTCATGTTGTGATGCAGCGTCTTCTTCCATTTGCATTTGCCTATCTTCTTCCAAAAGACATCCATCAAGCAATTGGAGGTATATTGCATACTACCGTGAGTTTCTTACTAATATACAGTTACTATATATGTACCAACTTGTTTACTTTTCATTTGTAGGAGTCGGTGCTTTCTTTCGAGATTTATGTTCATGGACACTTACAGGTCACGGTATCCGTAATTTAGAGGCCAATATCACTGTCCTCTTTTGTAATCTTGAGAAGATATTTCCACCATCTTTTTGACGTTATGGAACATCTTCCTATCCACCTACCACGAGAAGCAGCATTAGGAGGCCCTGTTCAATACCGATGGATGTATCCGTTCGAGCGTTACATGTTCCACCTGAAGAAAAAGGTTAAAAATTTGAGCAAGGTCTAGGGATCTATTGTTGCACAAAGCCTAAATGAAGAAGTCTCACACTTTGCCGAATATTACTTTCCATCAGAAATTCGGACTAAGGGTAGACGTCTGGCGCGACATGATGATAGAGGTGAGAAAGCAGTGTATCCCGTGGTTGTACCTGAGTTGTTTACCCATGTTGGTCGAGTAAGTGGAAAAGGAAAGAAACGCAAACTATCAACACAAGAGGTCACACATTTGCATACGTATATCCTCAGAAATTGTGACGAAATTTTGGAGTATGAAAGGTATATAAGTTTTTATACTAAATTTGTGGAATTCTTTGTCTAAATCTACTAACGATTGTTATGTTACAGGATTTACATGTCCCTAGTACAAACTTACCATCCTGATAAGACAGATTTCGAAATTGCTGTCTTAAAAGATGAAGAATTCCCGGGGTGGTTGAAATTTTATGTAAGTTTATTATAATTCCTTACTTGCAAGCTTTCCAGGTTTTCACGTTTATATGTTAATGATTTCTTACTTATATCGTTCTTTAGGTTTCCGAATGTTTAACAAGTGGTCAATTTCTCCCAACATGGTTAGTGGAGTTTGCTAATGGTTTACGCAGCACCGCGACTTCATATCCCAGGTTTTGCACTAGGGGATATTCGTTTAAGATTCGTGAGGAAGGACGACCGAGGTCAACTTCAGACTATGGTATTTCGGCGCAATCAGGTGATACCGTGTACTATGGCATTTTAAACAAAATCTTGGAAATCCGCTATCCAAGAATGTTGGACTTGAGGTGCATTGTGTTTATGTGCGATTGGTATGATCCATGTAATGGTCGTGGGGTTCGAATTGACCCTCTTGGTGTTATTTCGATAAATTCTAGACGGAAACTACAAAAATACGATCCATTTATCTTCACTTCACAAGCGGACCAGGTAGCAATTCAATAATAGGTTAATTACATGCTATTACGATAGGTTTTGTTATTGATGTATATTAACAATATTAACTATTTATTAATAGGTTTGCTACATTCCATATCCTCGAGTTTCCTATCGTACAGATCCTTGGATCACAGTAACTCCAATTAACCCGAGAGGAAGAATATATGGAGTTCCAGAACATGATGCTCTACAACCATTGAGAAGTATACAAATGTCACCTATTGAGGAGATGGATAACATTGACCTTGTTGTTGATGTCACACATATCGGCGATGATGTAGTTCATTCGGACGAAGAGGAATCACGTGAAGAATTTGATGACGATTCAGACTCCATACCTAGTGAAGGTTCCTCAGGAGATTCGTATTAATATTTTATGAATAAATGTTTGCTTATGAATGTTGCACTCTCAAAATTATGCGAATTTTAAAAAAATTAGCAAATTTTCTGACGGATTTCCGACTGACCGTCGGAAATCCGTCGGTAACCATACCTAGTAGACTATTAAACTTTATGTAATTAGTACACTTTTAAAACTATTTTAATTTATTTTTAAATTTAATTTAATTTTATTTTTAATTAATTTTTATAATTTAATTATAATTAATTTTATTTTTCAAAAAAACCTATATTCCGTCGGACGGCCGACGTCGGAAATCCGTCGGTATCTAGTACCATCGGAAATCCGTCGGTATTTAGTAGCGTCGGAAATCCGTCGGTATCTCATACCGTCGGAAATCCGTTGGTAACGTCCGCCGTCGGAAATCCGTCTGAAATATGAATTCCGACGGTTTCCTGATGGTTTTCCGTTTTACCGGTTTCTGTCAGAAATCCGTCAATAATTTCCGACGGATTTCCGACAGATCTTCAATTTCCGACGAGACAGATCCGACGGTGTAAAACCGTCAGAAATCCGTCGGAAACACCCTTATCCTGACGGATTTCCGACGGTTTAGACCGTCGGAAACGCGTACGTTTTCTTGTAGTATATATTGGTTTTGATGTTAAACCCAAGATATTCTATTTTTTATTTTTTTCGAACAAAGGACCTAGAAAAAAAAAAATAAGAAAAAAATGATGAAATTACCAATAAGAAAAAAAGGAAAAAATATAATAATCAATACCGATATACTATATCTAAATATATATGATCTATAAATAAAACTATATAAAAACATAAAAAATAGAAATATATAAATCGTAAAAAAGTTAGTGTTTTGAGTTAAAGAGAATCCCTATAAGAATGATACATTGGTGGTATTAACATGGCACATACCAATGAACTATTGTTTCATAATTTCTTGAAAATTGCACATATGAGATTTCGCCGGGAAGCTATAGCTTATCACATAAAAAATAATAGACACTACAAGAAAACAGTTTTTTCGCGACTGATAGTTGCGACTAAATTAACAGTCGCTAACTTTAGCGACTAATTAGCGTCTAAATTGTGACTAATGAAAATTGGTATCAAATCAGTTGCTAAATTGCGACTAATAACATTCGTTACAAAGTAGTCGCAAAATTAGCGACTAATTCGCGACGAAGTAGCGACTGAATTTGTTGGGTTGCTAGATAGTCGCTGTTTTAGTCGCAAAAAATCAGGGTAGGCCAAGTGGCGACATTATTTTCCGACCGATTTAATAGTCGCGAAATAGCGACTAACTTGCGACTGATTTCGGTGAGTCGCAAAAGTTAGTTGAGGAACACGTGCTTGACATGTCGGGTTAGGTGTAACTAATTTTAGCTAATGTAATATTAGTCGCTAATTCGTTGCAAAAAAGAATTTAGCGACTGTAATATTAGCCGCTATTTTGTTGCAAAAAATTCTATATATAGAAATCCAACCCATTCGTTCAACTCACTCACCAAAATATATACATTAAAACTCTCTATAAGTTGTGGAGGAAAAAAATTTCATAACTTAAAAAAAATGTCGGGAAATTTTAATAATACTTATGGTCGGGAGTGGATGTATCAGAGGTTCGATGAAGTGACGGGAAATTTCTCGTCAAATTTCGTCACGGGGGTGGACCAATTCATGACATTTGCAAATAGCCAACCATTGACGCAGAGCAATGGCGGTAAATTTTTCTGTCCTTGTGTTGTTTGCAAGAACAACAAATTTATGCCGGGGAGGAGAATTTATAAGCATTTGTATAAGAATGGATATATGCCAGATTATTATGTTTGGTATAGACATGGAGAAGATATCAATATGGGTTTAGGATCAAGTTATGTTGATACGACGTGGGTTAGTGGGACTGAACAAGTCGGTAATGTAGTAGAAAATAGATATGTGGATATGGTGAATGATGCATTTCGTGATAACGTGAATTTTGATAACTACGAAGAGTATGGTAGTTATCAAAATGTTGAAGAACATGGTAGTTATCAGAATGCAGAAGAACCTGTCCGTAATCATTCAAAAAAGTTCTACGACTTGTTAGAAGGAGCGAGAAATCCATTATACGATGGTTGTCGTGCAGGTCACTCGAAGTTATCCTTAGCTTCTCGGATCATGCAAAATAAGGCTGATCATAATATGAGTGAGAAGTTAGTGGATTCGGTATGCGAAATTTTTAAAGAGTATTTACCAGAAGGAAACAAAGCAACTAGTTCAAATTACGAGACAGAAAAATTGATGCGCAATTTAGACCTCCCATGTCATGCAATTGATGTGTGCATTAACAATTGTATGATATTCTGGAGAGAAGACGAAGGGTTAGATAAGTATGCGATTTGTAATTCACCAAGATGGAAGCCTAACGAGCAACAACGTAGGACTAATGTACCATATAGTTGTATGTGGTATATGCCTATTGCTGATAGATTAAAGACAATGTATCAGAGCCAGAAGACTGCAGCGGCAATGAGATGGCATGTAGAGCACATAACCAAGGAGGGAGAAATGTGTCATCCATTTGATGCGGCAGAGTGGAAATATTTTCAAGATCAACATCCTCAGTTTGCCCAAGAAACCCGCAATGTTTATCTTGGATTATGTACAGATGGGTTCAATCCATTTGGCATGTCAAAGAATCATTCGTTGTGGCCTGTGATCTTGACTCCATACAATTTACCCCCTGGTATGTGCATGAATACGGAGTACTTGTTTCTTACAGTTATGAACTCTGGGCCAAATCATCCGCGTGGTAGTCTCGATATATTCCTCCGACCTCTTATTGAGGAGTTAAAAGAGTTGTGGTCTACTGGTGTCGATGCGTACGATATGTCGATGAATCAAAATTTTAATCTCAAAGCAGTGTTGTTGTGGACGATAAGCGACTTTCCTGCGTATAGCATGTTATCAGGATGGAGCACCCATGGAAAATTGGCGTGTCCAATTTGCATGGACGACACAAAGTCTTTTTATCTGTCGAACGGAAGAAAGACGTGTTGGTTTGATTGTCACCGAAGATTTCTTCCACTTGATCATCCCCTAAGGAAGAATAAAAAAGACTTTTTGAAGGGAAAAGATGCTAGGAATGAGTATCCACCAGAGCCTTTGACCGGTGAGCAAATTTATTCCTACCGGTTGCGTCGTGTTAATCCACCGAGAACAAAGGATGTAGGTGATAATGGTCACGAGAAGAAGATGCGTGGCTTTGGGAAGAAGCATAACTGGCACAAAGAAAGCATATTTTGGGAGCTGCTGTACTCAAGGGACCTCAAACTATGACATAATCTCGATGTGATGCATATAGAGAAGAATTTCTTTGATAACATCATCAACACTGTTATGCGTGTGAAGGTTAAATCAAAAGACACCATCCCGTCAAGATTGGATATAGGAGAATTCTGTTTTCGGCCACACTTACTTGTTGATGATGAGGGTAGAGCCCCTTTTCCTACCTACTCATTGACAGACAAAGCCAGAAGAAGCTTATTGGAATGTGTGAAAAATTCGGTCAAATTCCCAGATGGTTATGCCTGTGACTTAGCTAGTTGTGCTGATATACCTAATGCAAAGTTTTCTAAGATGAAGAGTCATGACTGCCATGTTTTTATGGAGCGGTTACTTCCATTTATATTTGCCAAACTCCTAGATCGGAACGTTCACCTCGTGTTATCAGGTACTTACTACTTATTGTTCTATGAATATGTGACACGTAAATATGATTATAGTATTTTATATTTACCATTTTTTGAACTTTCAATTTATATATCGTAGGAATTGGAGGATTTTTCCATGACTTATGTTCGAGGAGTTTGCAAAAAAGTCGCGTCCACATTCTAAAACAAAACATAGTTTTGATCATATGCAACTTGGAAAAGATCTTTCCACCATCATTTTTTGACGTGATGGAGCACCTGCCTATACATCTCCCATATGAAGCTGAATTAGGAGGCCCCGTGCAATACAGGTGGATGTACCCTTTTGAAAGGTTTTTCAAAAAGTTGAAAGGGAAAGCCAAAAACAAAGCTCGTGCGGCAGGATCTATTGTTCAATCATATCTAAAGGAGGAGGTAGCTTATTTCTCAGAGCACTATTTTGCCTCAAATGTACTCAAAAAATCAAAGTAAACACTATAATTAAACACATATGGTGACACATTATATCAATTTTAAATTTCTTTTAATTACTTTTTCCAGGTTAACAAGATTTAGTGAAGGTGAAGTTCCCCAATATCTTGACCCTGGAGTACCTGGTATATTTACTCACGTCGGTCCAAGTGGGGAAATGGAAGAAATCTGGCTGACAGAGAAAGACTTTCAATGCGCACATTCATATGTTTTGCGAAATTGCCCCTATTTTCAGCCTTTTGAGAGGTAAATCTCAAATTAAGTGTAAACATAATCGACTATGTCGGTCTCATATACGTTTTGGTCTTACACAATATGTTCGATGAGTATCTTGCAACAAAATATCCAGATCTCTCAAAAAAAGAACTCGAGGCTAGAAGAGCTGACGAATATCATTTATGGGTGAAAGATTATGTATGTCTGAATAATATTCTTAACTGTGTGTATATTATACTTTTGTACTTCTATAATTTGATATTGTCTATCTTCATGCAGGTTACCTACTGGAAAACCACAAATCCTTTTCCTACTTGGGTTCAAGAGATAGTGCATGGACCATTGAACAAGGCCAAAACTTGGCCTATCTATTTTACAAGAGGATATTTGTTTCATACGCAGAGTCACGGCCGCGAACGAAAGACTTGCAACTATGGTGTATGTGTTAAAGGAGAGAATTATAGTGATGCATCAGATGAAGCTTATTTCCACGGGATCTTAACGAATATAATAGAAATCAAGTACGAGGGAATGGTTAATCTGCGACTCACACTCTTTAAGTGTAAGTGGTACGACCCTAAAATCGGTAGAGGCACTCGGAGGAGCCATGCTGGCATTGTAGACGTTCTTTCATCGCGATCGTACAATAAATACGAACCATTTATTCTAGGTTCGTATTTCCGCCAAAGTTCTTTCTTTTCGCCTTTTCATATAAATATAAATATATATATATATAAATATAAATATATATATATATATATATATATATATATATACATATTCAAGTCTAAGTTCTGCAACTTGATTTTGCATAGCCTCTCAAGCGGATCAAGTTTGTTATATCCTGTACCCATACAAGAAGAAACCGCCAAAGTTGTGGCTAAATGTTGTTAAAGTCAACCCGAGGGCAAATATTTCAGGAGATGTTGTCGGCAGTGAACCTACTATTTTGCAACAAGTAAATGATGATCCTGTAATGATGACTGCAATTGAAGATCTCGTAGTCAATAATGTGGCACAAGGAGTCAACCCAATCAATCTTGATTATGATGTCAGAGATGCAGAATAAGAAGATGAATTCCAGGAAAAATTTTCGTCTTCTGAGGATGACGATGAATATGATGAAGAACCTTAATAAAGTGCGTAAATGACTATGTTAATTTCCTAAATCCTTAAATCTCTCGTTATTTATCTAAAAACTATGTAATAATTATTGGCTTAACCCGCCAAATATTCCTTCGTTAATTTGGACCTAATCCCCAAAAAGTCTATACTTAGACATTTTTTTAGGTAGGAAACCAGAAACAACAACCCAAACCCAATTTTTTATTTCCCTCTCACCAATTTTTTATTTCCCTCTCACCAAATTTTTTATTTTATTTCCCTCTCACTTAACCAAAAATTTCAGATCCCCTTTTCATTTCCCTCAAAACCCTAAGTCTTTTCTTTCCCTCTCTCATATCGCCGATTCTCTGATTTCTCTTCAATCTCACCTTTAATCTTCATCCAAACCTCTAAATCTTTCGTCCTTCTCCTCTATTCTCTCCTTCTCTCTCTACTCTCTCCTGATTCTCGATGACCGGGAGAGGCCGAGGCCGAGGGCGCGGGAGAGGAAGAGGCCGACACCTAGGTGTCGCAGATCCGACGCCGTCAGTGCCTTCCACATCTACACCGGTTAGGCTGCCGGAACTTGGGCAGCAATACACCTTCACTCCGGCGCAAGACGGTTCTCCGCCACGACGCGCTCTCACCCAAACATAGATCCATGTCCGACAGTTTCCACCGCCACAAAATCTTTTCAACAACTCCACGACTCGAGATGATGCAGGCGGAAGCTTCTAGGGATAGAACTAGATTCGTTGATTCTGAGAATACCCGGAAACTAGAATTTGTGAATACTCTTCATAGTGGTTTCGCAAAACCTCTTTAAAATCTTTCGATTAATCAATATCAATAAACTGAATACAAAAGAAGGCCATAATAGGCTATTTATAATAAAGCATAAAACCATAATATTCTTTAAAATATTCTAAAAAGTAAACATTAAAATAGAAATATACTAATTAAATAGATAATAATGATATTTGGAAATATTCCAAATATCTTGCTGCATCAGGTCTCACCGGCCAAGAAAAGATTCGTCCTCGAATCTTGTATCTGCACTGTATCTGTTCTCGCCGGCCAAGAAAGATTCGCCCTCGAATCTTCAACCGGTTTTTCCACATTGGTTTTGACGGTTTCGCCAAAACCGGATTTTGCCCGAATGTTGCACGAACCGAATCTGTAAAGATTTGCAATCTTCTGAAATCTTCGCAGATCTGCAACTGCTCGAATTTTGCGCAATCTGATTTTCGCACAAATTCTGCACGAACGGATTTTTGCACGAACTCTGCACAAACGGATTTTGCACGGGACAGATTGTCAAAGTCATCTTCTTGAAAAACGAAATCAACAATCGTGACTTCATCTTCATAGACATCGTAGATAGGATCACCATAGATCTCTCTATAGATCTCTAACTCTTCGCTCTCGACAAAAGGACTTTCGTCCAGGATAGGGTAGATGCTAACACTCACCATAATCACCAGAATCGTCTTCGATTGAGAAATCAAAGAGACGCGGCTCTGATACCAAATGATGCAGGCAGAAGTTTCTAGGGATAGAACTAGATCCGTTGATTCTGAGAATACCCAGAAACTAGAATTTGTGAATACTCTTCACAGTGGTTTCGCAAAACCTCTTTAAAATCTTTCGATTAATCAATATCAATAAACTGAATACAAAAGAAGGCCATAATAGGCTATTTATAATAAAGCATAAAACCATAATTTTCTTTAGAATATTCTAAAAGATAAACATTAAAATAGAAATATACTAATTAAATAAATAATAATGATATTTGGAAATATTCCAAATATCTCGCTGCATCACGAGATCAGAGGGCTAGCTCTGAAACCCACCAGTCGAGGCCTCAACATCAGAAGTCTTCTCACCATACAAGAGAAACTGCTGTGTTACCTAACTCTGAAAGTCCGCAGTCGAACAATCAACCTCAGAATCCACAGCCTCCTAGCCCTACAGGTCAACTCTATAAACTTTAGGTTTAGGTTTTGTTCAGAGCTTAGGTTTTGTTCGATTTTTATGTTTATTGGCTCACTTTTGAGATTTTCATAGTTTTTGGATTAGCTTGTTGGTATAAGTTTCGTTTTAGTCAAGTGAACTTGGGACGAGAACATTTTTTTTTTCATTAATCAATACATTTTTCTTCTCTGTTTTAAGTTTTAATGTCTGTTGGTTTAAGATTTTGTACCTTTGATTTTGCGTTCCAATGCTTGATTTACTTTCTTTGGTTTGTTACATGACAACTTTCAAACTCTGTTATCTTTCATAAATTTGTTTGGTAATAGACATTTAAAAGAATTCTCGCTTGTACACTCATTTTAGAATAAAGCATTGCAGTGTATTTCTTTTAACGTTGCTCATCATGAAAATGGCATTGACTTGTATTTGGATGAAGCAAATGTTTGTAACTCTGTATAATGATTCACTGTGATTCCTTTTCTTTCTATGTCGAACCAAAACAAAATGTTTGTGAGACTGATTAAGAAACTATGTATGTACATAGAGGTGTGACTTAGAGTAACAGTAACTAGCCACAGTGGCCTTAGCTTCATAGGGTATCTTCAAGGCCGAGTTTTTGGTAAGAAACTTAGAACTGAATTGTTCGTGGTAAACTTTGCTTTGCTTTCCGTTTAGGTTTAGGCTTTGATTTCTGTTTAGGTTTTAGATTTTACATTTGGTTTCTTAAGTATTTTGGGTTTGATTTATAACTTCAATATTCTTTATTATGTTTCCAGCTATGTTTCCAGGACAAACCACTCTGAACCATCGTCCACGACAAACTACTTCTACTCCTCAACTTCAGATGCGTCCGGCATTTATCTTTACAACCCCAACGAGACAGAACTCCAACGCCTCTGAACATCAACAATCCAACAAAACGGTAGAAGAGCATGTTGATGGGGTTGATGACAGTGTCCACCACGAATCCACTCTCCCAGAAGACACATTGATCTATCTTCAAGAGCTGCTAACCGTGCCTAACCGTCACCAGTGGACTTGTAATCTATCTCCAGAGAAGCCTCAGCCACCAAATACCACATGGTGAGTTTTTTTTACTACATTTCTTCTTGTTTGAACTTTCGGCTTGTTCATGCTTGATCATAACTGTTTGTTTCTTCTTGTTTGAACTTTCGGCTTGTTTATGCTTCATCATAATTGTTTGTTTCTGCTTGTTTGAACTTTTTTTGTAGGTTTGGTCGTGATGGATCAGCGTTGGTCTGCAAGATTACTAAAATCTTCACCAACAAGTTTGATAAAGTACTACAGTATCAGTTATGTGCCTCCAGAATGACTTGAGCGATAGTTCCTCGAGTTTGCAGTAATGTTTTCATATCTTTTACCGTTTTCTATTATTTCCCGCTACTTGTTACTAACAAAAATAACACATGAGTTCACTTGTTTTGTAGAAAGAGCACACATGGGATCCCTTGATCACAGGGACAGTGCAAGCACATTTCAAGGTGATTGTTGCGAGGTGGTTGAAGGATATGGTGAGCAAAGCTCATGCGGCTGGTGACCGCCCTACTTGGATCGGCGAAACCATCTGGAAAGAGATGAATGATTACTGGAAGACTGAAGAAGGTAAGGAGAGGAGTGAGACCGCATCCGCATCTCGCAATTTCCGACCGAAAAGGTCTTGGTCCTCACAGAAACATCACTGGCCAAAAATCCACTAACCAAGTCAGACAAGAAATGGTAAGCTACTATCATTAGACTGTTTTTATTTTGTTTTCACCTGCTCAACATGATAGTTGTTCTTGTTTCTTTTGTTGCATTTTCAGAAGGTGGAGCTTGGCAGACCAGTTAGTCTCGGAGAAGTTTTCCTCAGAACCCATACCAAACCAGATGGGACCTATGTTGATATGAAGGCGCAGAAGGTTGCAGAAACGTATCGGCGGAACCTCCAGGCAAAGCTTTCCGAGTTCGACTCAGAAATTTCAGATGGTACATCGCGACAGCCCGAGCTAACCACAGAGGAATGCAATGACATCTTTCTTCACGTAAGTACTTTCTAACTGTTTGTTCTTCTAATTGGTAGCTGTTAGAAACAAAAACTACTAAAATTTCTAACTGTTTGGTCTGTTCCGTCTCCTAGGCATCAAATGTGGATAAGAGAGGCTACGTTTATGGCATTGGAAACCTCAATGAGACTCACTTCAGCAAGATGCGCAAGTACGAAGGAGGTAACTCTTCCTTGTCTTTTGTCTCGATGCAACAACAATTGCAGGAAACCCAGCGCAAGCTTGAAGAACAAGCAGCTCATAACAAACGCCTGGAAGATGAGCTAGCCAGACAAAAGGCCAAGGGTGAGGAGTTGACTCTGATGGAGAAGTACTATCGCCAAACTGACAAGGGTTATCTTGCCTACCTAGCTTCCCAAACTGCCCCAACTGATCCTCCAACTGCTGCCCCAACTGATCCTCCAACTGATACTACTCCAACTCAATCCACAACTTCTTAAGTCACTGTAATTTCAAACAATATTTAAGTTTTTGGTTTGTAAGTGCTTTGTATTAAGACTTTAGTACAATATTTATGTTTTTGGTTTGTAACTCAACTATTTAGTAGTTTTTGTTTTGTATTAACATTTTAGTAGTTTGAATAGTAGTTTCTAGTTATCTTGCTACAAACCAAATTTTAAAACCAAAACCAAAATCTACAAATAGGGAAAAAAAAAGCATGGTTTTGTTTTTTTACTAAATTTATTAGTCGCAATTTTGTCTCATTTCAGTAGCAAAATAATCTATACATACGTCGCTATAATCAGATTACAGTCGCAAGTTTTAGCGACTACATTTCGACTACTACAATAAGAGTCGCATTTGGGTCGCTAATTAGTCGCCAATTAGTCGCTAAATTTTGCGACTAAATTGCTACTAAATTTTTTGAAATATTATTGGTAGCAAATTAGTCGCAAAATAGCGACTAATTAGCGACTAAAAAAATTAGCGTCCAAATATTTGACACTATCGTTTTTAGTCGCTAAGTACTCGCAAAAAGCAAATTCGCGACCACGTTGCAACTAAATAGGCAGTCGCGAAAAAGCCATTTTTTGTAGTGAGAGTTTCTTCTTCCACTGACTTGATGGGAAAAATTATGTAATGTCCAGCTTAAACAAAAGAAACCGAGATAAACATAAACGAAACCCTAATGTTATACCCATGAGGTAAGGAAAAAAAGGATATTTAAATAAAAAAAAACACTAAACCAACAACCAGAACAAATAAAAACGAAAGACATACCTTGGAGATCTACAAATTATCAAGACGTATATTTATGCCGAGTAAGAGATCAACATGGTTTAAAAAACATATGTACCTTGCATAACAAAGACGACAAAACCTGAAATTTTTAGAAAAGAATATGCAAGAGAGGATAAATACATTGTGAGCCACTAAATCCTATGTTTATTGTTATTAGATATAGAAAAAATATTTTGGGTTTCCTATGAAAAAGAAAAAAACAAAATAATATAGTAACCCAATACGGATACTATATCAGAATATAACACGATCTACAAATAAAACTGTACAAAAACATAAACAACACAAATATAACAATCTTAACATTCATACCAAAAAAAAAAAACACACACACACATATATAAGAAATCGTAAATAAGTATTCAAAACTAACATATCTCGGAAGAAGTAGTAGCGAGTAACCTGTAAAAAACAACAACAAACAGAATCTCATTAGAAACAATTAAAGCCATGTTTAAGTAATAGAGAAGTGGGAGAAGGTGAGAGCAAAATAAAAAATAACAAAGCCTAAACAATAACACAAACAAAAAAAGTAATGAAAACTCGTTACAAACGTGTGAAAATTTAACAGAACATGTGTAACACCCGCGAACCAAAAAGAAATCGAGCTTGAGATTTTTGGTTGTGTCGATCGACAAATGGTATGTCGAGTGTTATTTTATACAAGATGCAAACACAACGAATGATGTGACCGTTGTATAAAGAAACATATTTGTGAGTTAAGTATTGTTTTTCCTAATTAGTGGGTGTATTTTATTCAGAGAGAATATTAAATACAAAAGGAAAAGTAGTACTAGAATTTTTAAATGCAAAAGAGAAATGCAGATGGAGAGAGATTGGCTTGGGGTGGAGGAAGTTGGCAGCTTTGGACGTGAGGAAGAGAGAGCTTGGCTCTTGGGGAATAAATTAATTATCATGAGTTAAACTTTAACCCTTCATCTTCTTATTAAAATTTCCTTTCCCTTGCTCGTGAGAAGCTGATTCCCTGTAAGAAAGAGGCTGAGTTGATGATTGAGAGAATTCTTGAGAGGTTGAGAAGGGAGAATTGATTTTCGGAGGTCGTGGGCAGTTCTGTTCCGTTTGGTTGAGAGAACGAACGGACGTGAAGAACAGAACGGATTGAGCTGAAATTTTGTGTGTAAGTTCTCCTATCTCTTAGCCAGCCGTGAGGCAAATCGGTTTGTCTTTTAGATCAGTATGCTAAGAGATATCCTTGTTTTCGTGAGTGATGTTTCTGCAGAATCGAGTCTAGGATCAGTCATGTTTCGGGGTGGTTTTTCGGAGCTTCAGAGAGAGTTAGAAAGCTCTTTCTGTCTAGTTTTCAGAACTAGTTTTCGACCATAATTCCGAGGTAAACTCCGTTCTCAGCGTTGATTCGAAGTCAACGCGTCGACTCTGTTTTGTGCATAATATCCTAATTTGGTTTAGGAAAGTCTTGTGGTGATTTTTAGGGAACCAGAAGGAAATAGGCGATGATCTATAGGTCGTTGGAAAGCTCTTCGTGTCTAGTTTCTGGAACTTTTTTTCGATTGAAGTTTGGAGGTAGGAGTTGATCGAATTTCGATTGGTAAGTTTGCTAAATGTTTAGATTGTTATCTCAATTGGATTTGTATCCAACCGGTTCTTAAAGGTTTTAGACCGGTTTTAAGTTTCTGAGACAACTTTTACTGATCGCTTGAAATCCGTTTGTGATTTGGTCATATATTACCTTTGAACCGTGTACAATTTGGACCAGTTCTCTAAGTTTTAAACCGGTTTTAGGTAAACCGATTCCATTTTCAGATTGTTCTAGTTCAGAGCTTTCTGATGGTATGCTAATCATATTTTTGTGACCAATGGATTAATTTAGGTGAATTATTTGGTGTTTGAGAGCGTGTGTGGAAGTTCGTCTGTACGCGAATTTTCTTAGGCTAAGGTGAGTGCATGACCGTAAGCTCATTTAAGCCAACATCGAGTGTTAACGAACGATTTATAGTGGTCCCCGTGATGAAATTGTATGGTTGTTTGTGTATAATTATTTAATTATTTAATTATTTGTGTCGATTCGCAGTGTTGTTTGAATCGTGTGGGCATTTTAATCGTATTGGGTTGCTTGCGTGTGGGTTAAAAATGTTCTTAGCCTGTAGACGAGATGACTGTCTCACTAAGTATTTATGATAATACTTACGCAACTCTTTGTGCCATGTGTTGCAGGTAAAAAGATTGTGAGATCGCGTAATCATGGCGTAGGAGGAGGATGATTAGGGATATATGTGTGTTTGCATTTTTTTTAGGTTGCTAGAAATATTTAAATAATATTATTTGTGGAGTTATTATTTAATAATTAAGTTGTGTGAATTCCTCTGTTTGTTGCTTGTTGTTGAAATTAATCTTTGAAAATTAATAATTATGAGGTTATTAATTCGGATTAATTAATTAAAAAAAATCGGGCCGTCACAACATGAAATCTAGAGAATGGTGTAGCCGGTAAGAAAAATAATGTGCAATGGACAGATAAAACACGTATATATATACCAAAAATATAGGGTTTGAGTTATATGGTAGAATTTAGCCGAACAAATAAAATAAAGAAAGATAACAATTAAAATTTGAGTGTATCCAAAATTAAATATATATAAAAAGATAATAATGTAAGCTTACCATATAAATTCAAATATTCAAATAAAGCAAATTAAGTTAATTCTAATCGCTTACGTGGACCAATAGAATCGGATTTTTTAATCCTATGTGGACGCCTTTAGAGCGCTATAGCATCAACTTTTATATAGTATAGACTAGATTTTACACCCACGCTACGCGTGAGTTTTTTTTTTATCAAAGAGTTTAATATATATTTTGGCACTACATAATCTGAAAAAGACATTAAAAATGCTCAAGTAAAGACGTTGTGATCCCACTATCATTACATCTTTTACTGAAAATAACAAAAATGCCATTAAAAACCCCACAAACAGATAGAAAATTACCGAAATAGGAGGTATAGAAAGCTTCGAGATTCTTAAATCAAGCATAAGTTTTATAAATCAAGCTTCGAAGTCAAAGACGGACCTGTAAAGCATATCATTTTTTCAAACCTCTTAAACGCAGTATTCACATGCATGATCCAATCTCACAATTTCTATCATCATTACAAACCCTTTTCTTTACAAAACTCATGCATATCCTCTTTGTTCTTCACTAATCCTAGAATTTTAAGTCTCTCATTATGTTGCTCCTATTTCACTTCGCACTGATCTGTTTCGGTCTCTTTCACAATCAAATCGTCGATCATTCTCTCGCCACAAAATAACATCTTCATTCCAAACCTTCTTATCATCAACGCGGCTTGTCTTTGATAATAAGATTTTGTCTAAACAAAAATCTCAGATACTAAGCTGAACAATAGGAAAGTTATATAAAAATAAAGAACATTCAAATTATGATGGAAAAAAACATATAATATTACATAACCTATTTTAAAAAAAAACCAAATTAATGTTTCCGGAAATAATAATACAGTAACATTAAGAATCAATAGAAACACATTATGGAAAAAAAATAATGAAAAAACTAAAGATAGTTCCATTTATTAATATTTGGAACTATTTATTTTGACAACAGACTACAAATTTATATGAATATTTTTTTTATTTAAATTGTTTTTTTTGATATATACCAATGTTTTTAAATGTGTTTAGTCTACGCGTGGGTTTGTTTTAGCATTTGAAAGTCTAGAATTTTAATTTTTTTTTAAGCATTTCTTTACCATTAAATGAAGAGAACTCTCTACTTCATAGTATTATCGTCATAGATAAGGATTACGTTACATTAAAAAATTATAAATGGTTTAAGCATGGAGATTCAAGCTGTTTGATCAAATCATAACACTTTTCTACTGAAGAGTATGCATCTCAAAAACAGCATAAGACTTTCATGTGAAAATTATACCAGTCAACTAAACCCAAAAAGTCTGAGCAATAAATAATCATTTTACTCTTGATTTTATCTAACCTTTGGAAGATAATCCATCAAATGCTTGTTGGATCTCTTGTTAGAAGAGAAGTCTTAAAAGAACACTGCCGCTATATCTCCTTTTCTCCAAAACACACGCCCAAAATCCATTGAGTAGCTCAAATTACTTCTCTTCTATGAATCCCTATAAATCCTAAAAGACTCACAAAAATATATATGGAAGCAATAGTAAATATTAGGAAGAAAATTACGGAACAAAAGAAGAAGAAAATCAGATAAAATATTTTTTAAAAATAAATTTAGAAATATAAAAAAAATAGTGAAACGTAAGTAATTTAACATGATAACACGTTCCAAATTTTAGATAGAACTTTAACATGATAGATATGATTACCGTTACGAAGAAGAAGAACACACTAAGATCAGAGGGCATGTTTTAAAAAAAAGACAAAATATCAAACAATGAAAATCTCATTTTTTGATGGTTCTAAAATGTAGCATCCCAAACCGAAAATGTGCATTTCGGTAAGGGTGTCGATCGACACCATGTTATTTGGTCGGTTCAGTTTTATTTTTCGATCGCGGTTTGAGCTCGGTTTTTGAGTATTTATACGCCTAGGGTTGCGTGATAAAACCCAGCCGTCGTGATAGAAGTTTTATCAGAGAAAGTGAAAGTTTGTGAAGAGATTGGGAGGATTAGTGATCTTTGCTTAGCGAATCGTTCGGGTTATCAAGGGTTCTTCGTTCTTTCGTTCTTGGGATCGTTCGTGGTGTGTTTTTGGGTGATTCCGGTGCGAACCAGAGGCTGTTCCTAGGTCGTAGAGATCGCGTTCTTCATATTCCTAGCTGTCTCGATTCTAAAACGCAAAGGTGAGTGCGTGATCGCTTAGGAAATGCTAGAAATTGATTATATGTTGAATGATGAATGGATTGATTGATGTTTTGGGCATGTTAGTGATTGTTTCGTCTCTGTTTTATGTGTGAATCGTGTTGTGTTGTGTGATCCATGTGATTGCTGTATCCCGAGAAGGAGCTGAGTGAGGATAGGCACCAATTCTGGGTTCAGGAACAGAGTGTCGATCGACGCCTTGTGGCTGTGTCGATCGACACCCTGCGATGAAGATGATGCTCGTATGGGCGAGTGTTAATCGACACCTTGGTGGCGTGTCGATCGACACCAGTCTTCTGTTTGCCGAATTTCTGTGAAAAGTAATGTTAACCGGGAATTGGTTTAATCGTAATCTAGATATTTAAAGGAATTGGTTTAATCGTAATCTGGATATTTAAAGGAATTGGTTTAATTGTTAATTTGGATATTTGAAGAAATTGGGTTAATTGTTTAATCTGGATATTTAATTAATGGATAAACTTGGTTATTTATCGTTAAATGATGTTTGTGTAATCTGTTGGCGGGATGACCGCTCCACTGAGTATTTATGATAATACTCACGCAACTCCCGTGTTTTTTTTTGAGTTGCAGGTTAAGGAAAAGTGTGATCGTGGAATCGAGGCCGAGAGAAGAGGATGATAGGGTCTATTGTTTATGTTGTTTAGTCTAGCGAACCAGTTTGTTAGGTTGCTAGTATTTACTCATTCCGGAAATTGATATTGGGTTGTATTGGAATTATTGGATTACTTACTTTATTGGGTTATTATAATGGTTTTAATTGTTTATGAGTTTCGCAGTAGAAATGTTAGTATTAAAAAAAAAAAAGCTTGGTTGTTTCATTTAACCTATCCACCGTAAGGTTCATTGGAGTGAACTTTTACATTGGATCTCTATAACGATGATCTTACAAAGCAACTTGATATATAGAATTCAATTATGCATAATTAGACACCAAAAAAAAAGAAAAAAGAGATGACCATTATTTATAAGTTTAAGACGATTTAACCAAAAACAAATCATTGAATCAAAGTCATAAGCATTAAATATCAAATCTATAAGGTCTAACCCTGTTGAAGAATATGTCGATCCTACACAAAACAACAAAAACACCAACAAAATCAAGATTAGAAGCGATCTTACATATACATAAATATAAAGAACACAATCACTACCAAAAAACAAAATATAAAGAACACAATAAATATGCAAAAAGACGAAGAATAATAACAAAACATACAAAATATCCTAGCGGCAAATAATGTTTACAATGGACCGAGGAGCTGCGTATATATATATATATATCAAAGAGCTAGGGTTTAAATTAGAGTTAATACCAATCACGATTGAATTCTTCCTTCCTTCATGTGCGTATCCCATTGCTGCAACTCAAAGGAAAATTAAACTGTACAGTAAACAACAGAACCATAGAAAGATTGATGTGAGAAGAGACGCGCTCATCTTCGGTAAAGAGAAAATTATTTATTTAAAACACCAATCCATAATCAAATTCACTAAAAAAATTAAAACAATGCTTAGCTAACAATGAAACATCCGAAACAATAAAGTAACAAAGGTAAATTAGTTTAGCATATATATATATCACAAACAACCATGCATATGAACTTTGCTGATGAAAGAAGGAGAAACTTGAGGTTTGTCTCGTAGCCAAAGCTAAGATAGAATTTGGCCAGAGAACAATATATGAAATTGCTAAGAGAAAATTTGACTGGAGATCAGAATATACGAAACTGTCGTCTATGGCGGAGGAAAATAGACCTACAAAGATAAAGGGGGAGAGAAGGAAACAAAGTAGGTTCGTCTTTGTCTTGAACATGTTTTGGTTCTTCGAAGAGGAAGACGGATTTGGATTAAGGCAAAAATAGCTACAACTTTCATATTATATAATATTGAATTCTTATCTTTTTTCAAACTTGTCAGTAAACCAAACGGAAAAATCGCTAGAAATCCGGATTCAACTTGTTACGATCACAAATTCTTATTAAACTTGTCACCTTCTTATGATCACAAATCCGGATTCAGCTTCTACAGCCTTTTACGATCACTTCAGGCTTTAGCAACATAAGATTCAACATAAAAAAAATATAGATCACACATAGAACCAAGAAGAAAGAAGAGACAGACGTAAAATCACAAGAGGAGAGCATAAGAAATTGAATTTCAAGAGACCTATAATTATATTGGAAAAATATCAAAACTATAAAAGAATACCATAAACGCAACCGGAACTAAATTGAGAGGTGTAGGTCTGATATTTATAACATATTATAAAGATCCAAAATTAGGGTTTGTTTTACGGACATAATAAAAGAAACCTTACTTAAAAAAAAGGGTAAATTTCTATTAACAACAAAAAGAATTAACTTAATTCTAATCGCTTACGTGAACCAATAGTTATTGGTTTTTTAATCCTATGTGGACGGCCTAGGAACGCTATAACATCAACTTTTATATAGTATAGACTAGGTCTTTAACCCGCGCTACGCGCGGGTATGGGTTTATTAATTTGTGTGAATATTTATGTTCACAATAGACTCCAAAATTGAATTAAAATTATTGTTTAATATAAAGTTGGACTTGATATTAAAGTTATAGATTTAGAATCTGAAATTGTTACGAAATGATAATACTCATATATGCCGGTGTCTAATAACTTTAAGAAACAAACATATTGTGGTAAGAAGGTTGTGTTTTGTTTTGCTGTCTCAAAATTAACTTCCGACAAAAGATTGACGAATTACGACAAAACAATTGGTCAAGGAAGAGTTTTGAATTCTTAACTCATATATGAAGAGTTCAGAAGTCAAAGACAATTTCCTCTAATACCATAAAAAAGTTAAGACTTCTTTTATATGCTTTCGGATTCGATAACAATAATCGTCTCTATCTCGCATCCCAAAAGATAGTTTCAACTTTTTTACTCTTTCTCTCGTTCCCTTTTTGATTCTTTGATTTCTTGTTTCTTGTTGAATTTTACTTTCTAAACCCTTTCCTCGATCAAAGGTTTTGCAAACATCGTATTACTCTTTCACATCAATTGATGACTACAATTGTATTATTCATTTGATAACAAAAAAAATCACATTTATTGAAAACATTCTAATCGTAGAAAGATAATCTACTTCACTGGAAACAATACATATCTCCATGGAGCACAAAACATAAAAAGCATTAGACATGCACTAATATATCGGTTAAAGTAAATCTTCCATTTATTTGACATCTTTGCAATAAAGAAACTATGACATTACTAATTTGATATGTTTCTTCCTCCAATTATTGATATCTTTTGCAATATTAAGGTTTCTTAACTTCGTATTTTTCATTGCTCAATTATAATGATAAAATACTACGATTTTGTAAACAAATACATTTCATAAATAATTTTATTTAAAAAACAAATATCATGATATTTTAGCAAACCACTATAGAGTTATGAGTTTAAGAAAGATGTAAATTATGTCTTGATTGAAAGTTCGATTGTTCACTTAAAAGAAAAAAAGAAAATAACCTGCAGCTTGTACCTTTTCCTAACCATGGACCAGCTTTCCAAGTAACCTGAAATCACATAAAAATTAGTAACATGAGATCACATACACATTCGTGACTTAAAAAAAAAAAAAAGATCACATACACTATCTATTTGTCGAAATAATACAACTCAGAACACTAAAAAAATATACAAACGATACCAGATAAAACCAAAAATATAAATTAATAATAACAAAAACGATAATAATACCTTATCAAAATAAAGTCCCAGATCCAAGCGATGAGAATATAATGACAATAATCCATATGCAACTGAAAAATCATTCATTAATTTGAAAAAGATACAATTAATCTATGTTTTAAAAAGAATACAAATAAAACCAAAACAAAGATAAACAACCAAAGGAATAATAATGAGAAATTGGCATGTATAACATAAAAAAAAACCTATATTAGAGAAACTAACAAAAAAAAGTATGAAGAATTTAATGTACAGTAATGACAAAAATAACATTATCTCACGTTTTTCTCTTTTAGCTCTTTCTCTTTTTTTTTTTTTTTTAAATTTTGTTTTTCCCAATAACCACCACTATCACCATTCTTACCGGTACATCCACCACCATCAGTCCATCACCACCACCCCCAAAGTCATTGTCACCGTCACCACCACCTCCATCACCATAAAGTTACATCAACACCACAACCACCATAGTGTTACATCAACACCACTACTATGGCGTCACCTTCACCATCACCACCGCAAGTCAACGTAGCGGTCTGTTGCCACCACCGCGGCAATCACCATGCCATACACCACAACCACCACCGTTATCACTACCATCACCACCACCACTACTATGTCGTCACCACAAGTCCACCACCACCATGCCATACCACCACCACCACCACCATTCCATCACCACCACGACACCATCACCACTACGACTACTTGCATAACATAGTACCGTAACTATAAATCTCAAATTAATTATTTATGATTGATGTAACTAAAATATAAATAAACAATCATATGTCTTGTACTTTTCTACACCGGATTAGACCAAAGAAAGATGTCAACTCGCTTCACACCTACGTTATAAGGGGTAATACAATTTAAACAATATTACGTTAATCCGCAAATACAAAACCAATATATAAAAGAATCAACACAAACATGATCGTACAATAGATAGTGAAATCTAATACTACAAACAAACCAAACCAAGATATCAATATGTAAATAATAAACAAACTAACATAAAAATTAAAATAAAGAATATTAAAAAAACAACGGATTGTGGTTTTTACCTTAGCATACCTCTGCTTATCTCCAAAACCTTTATTAAAAAACTTTCCCGATCTCATACCCCAATATAGACAGTACTTCTATTACAAAAACTAATTAAAAAGGTTAAAATTGTACTAAACAATCAAAACACTGCAAAATAATACAACACTATGAAGAAAACACAATTAGAACCTCGAATGGAATCAAAAAATCATAAGCGGATCATAATCATTCAGGGAAACAGTTGTAAAAAAACGTAAATACAAAGAAATCATATAATAAAAAATATGAATGACAAAGAAATAAATAATCAAAACTACGAATTTAAGCTTATGGATTATACATGTGGAGGTCGAGACCCCTGTATTTATAGCTGAATTGTTAGGGCAAACTATCATAATTATCCAACCGAATTTTACTTTTAAAAATTAGAAATTTACTCAAAACAATATTCACAATTTGTTATAGAATATATTTAGATTTATCCAAATATATTAATTTTTAAACAATTTTTCTTTTTGTAGATAGACAACGGCTAAAGTGAAATTTTCCAATTCCTAGTACAAAAATACATAGGTTATCTTTAATAGGAAAAATTGTGGAAAAATAATAGAAAACTAACTTTTAGGAAAAAAGGAAAAATTCCTATTAACAACAAAAGGAAATTAGCTTAATTCTAATCGCTTACGTGGACCAATAGAATCGGGTTTCTAAAATCCTATGTGGACGCCTTTAGAGCGCTATAGCATCAACTTTTATATAGTATAGACTACCGATCTCGTCTCACGTCAACGATGTCGTCCCGATCAAACCGAAAAACTAAAACGTTTCAAAAACGAGTTTGCGTTTTCCAGCCTTTGCAGCAACGACACCAGCTTCTTTAACGGTGTGGTCTGCGACAATTCGACCGGTTCAGTCACGGTTCTAAAACTCACTGGTGGTTGTCTACGTGGTACTCTCAGACCAAACAGTAGTCTCTTCGAGTTACGTAATCTTCGCCGCCTTAACCTCTCTTTCAACAATTTTAATTCTTCTTCTTTGTCCTCTGCTTTTGGACAGCTAACCTATCTTGAGGTTTTGGATCTCTCCTCTAATGGCTTTATTGGTCAAGTTCCTTCTTCATTACGTAACCTCACAAACCTGACTCAGTTATTGCTTTCACACAACAAGCTCACTGGGAATTTAACACCATTCTTACAGAATCTAACCAAGCTTGTAGCTTTAGATCTTTCTTTTAACCATACCTTCTTCTCTCTTCTCCTTGCCTTTCTTCTCTTATCTTAATTTGAGTGAGAATCATCTCAATGGCTCTATTGAAACACTCTCTAATTCTTCTTCTAAGCTCGAGACTTTACTTCTTGGTAATAACCAGGTTTTAAAGTTTTAAAGTTTGTGAGGTTTTAAAGTTTGCCAGTCTTCGGTATCTATGTCTCTATTTCTTAAACACAAGCCTCCCAATTGAGTTAAGAGTATTTTCTTCTCTCAAATCTTTGTTGCACCTTGATCTTATAGGTAATAGTCTATTATTACCTACGAGTGAGGATTCAGACATCAATTTTCCAAAGAACATGAAGACCTTGACCTTATCGAGATGTAACATTAGTGAATTTCCTAGATTCTTGGAATCTTTAAAGATGTTAGACTATTTAGATCTTTCCGATAACATAATCAAAGGGAACGTCCCTCTTTGGTTATGGAGTCTTCCTAGTTTGGTCACTCTGAGTCTTGCTAACAATTCTTTCACCGGTTTCGAAGGTTCTTTGGATCATATTTTAGTCAAATCCTCGGTGCAAATACTAGACTTGCATTCAAACTCTTTCAAAGGATCCTTCCCTAATCCACCACTCTCAATCATCAACTTGTTTGTTTGGAACAATAGTTTCAAAGGAAACATTCCTCTTTCGACCTGTAACAGGACCAATCTTGATGTTCTTGATCTGTCCTACAACAACTTCATGGGCGCAATTCCTCCATGTCTGAGTAATTTCACCATAGTGAATCTCAGGAAAAACAAACTGGAAGGAAATATTCCGGATGAGTTTTATAGCGGCGCTTCTACACATACATTTGACGTTGGATACAACCGACTAAGCGGGAAGCTTCCAAGATCTCTCTTGAATTGCTATCTTCTAAAGTTTATAAACGTGGATCACAACAAAATCAATGACTCGTTTCCCTTCTGGCTCAAGGCATTGCCTAATTTGAAAGTCCTTATTCTCCGTTCAAACAGATTCCATGGTCCTATATATCCACCTGATGATCAAGGTCCTTTCGCGTTTCCAAAGATTCAAATTCTTGAAATATCGCATAACATGTTTACCAGAAGCTTACCAAAAAATTATTTTTCGAATTGGGGTGCCACATCCCTTAAAATGAATGATGAAGAGAGGTTGTATATGGGAGATTTTACGAGTAATCATTTTACTTACGAAGATACTTAACAACTTTCATAATAGGAAAGTAAAATTCTCATTAATGATTCAATACACTGTACAATAGTATATATACACATGAGATAAGTCAAGTTATATAATGAAATAAGCAAAAGGAAACTTATTCCTAACTAATTTTCTCTATATCTTAATACACCCCCCTCAAACCGAATGTTCTTTGAGTTGAAAGAGGCTTGAAACAGACAATCTGCCAAGAAGGGAATGAAACGGACCAGAATGCAAAGGTTTGGTCAAAATATCTGCCAATTGATTGTTAGTAGCCACATGAAGAACTTTAAGAAAACCTTTCTTGATCTGATTCCTGGTGGTATGACAGTCGATTTCTACATGTTTCGTCCTCTCATGGAAGACTGGATTTGTAGCAATATACAACGCAGCCTTGTTATCACAGAAAAGCTTAGCCGGAGAATCAACTTTGACATGTAAATCAGATAACATTTGATGCAACCAAAGGAGCTCTTTAGTTGTTACTGCCATACTTCTATACTCTGCTTCAGCACTACTACCACTCACAGTGTCTTGCTTCTTAGACCTCCAACTGATCAATGATGTACCAAGAAAAACACACATTCTAGTAACAGATAATCTTGTATCAGTACAAGCTCCCCAATCAGCATCCGCAAAACCATTTAAGCAAACCTCTGTATCTTTAGAGTAGAACAAACCTTGGCCAGGATTTGTTTTAAGATACTTGAGTATATGCAGAGCAGCATGCATATGTATATCAGTTGGAAAAGAAAGAAATTGGCTCAATCTATTCACTGCAAATGTAATATCAGGCCGAGTAATACACAAGTAGAGTAACCTTCCAATCAATTCCCTATATGGAGTACCATTCTCAAGCAGTGGTCATGTATCCTTACTCAATGGTATCTTAGGATCCATAGGGACTGTCTTAGGTTTGCAATCTAAGAGACCATCATCGGAGAGTAGATCTAAGCAATACTTCCTTTGACAAACAGAAATACCTCCTGAATTCCTAGCAATCTCAAGGCCTAAGAAAAACTTAGCAGGACCGAGTTCTTTAGTCTTGAAATGTTTAACTAAACTACACTAAACTAACTTCACTGCTAGATCATCATTACTAGCTATAAGGATATCATCAACATAAACCAGTAAGGCAATGAAAGATGTACCTGACTGTTTGACAAATAAAGTGTTATCTGCTTCAGATTGGACAAAACCATCATCAAGAAGAGTCTTCGATAAACACTGGTACCACTGTCTAGAAGCTTGTTTTAAGCTGTAGAGAGACTTCTTTAATTTGCAGACAGGATTAGGAGGCAAAGTAGTACCAGGAGCAGGAGTATAACCCAAAGGTAAACTCATGTAGATTTCTTCATCTAAATCACTATAAAGAAAAGCATTGGTGATGTCCATCTGAGTCAAACTCCAACCATATTTTGCTGCAAGAGCCAACAGAAGCTTGACACTAGCCAATTTTGTCACAGGTGAGAAAGTCTCAAAGTAATCTACCCCTTCTTGTTGAGTAAAACCCTGTGCAACCAAATGGGCTTTATAACGTTCTACTGTTCCATCAGCTAGATACTTTATAGTGTAAACCCATTTACAACCCACAACATTCTTATCCTCAGGAAGAGATACTATACTCCATGTATTATTAGATTCCATAGCCTCAAGCTCTAAGTCCATAGCCTTAGTCCACTTAACTGATACTATGGCTTGTTTAAACCTCTTAGGCTCAGTTTCAATGGTGATATTACAAATGAAATTTTGAAAGGGAATACTCAACTCTGAATAAGAAAGGACAAAATATATAGGATAAGGGGTAGTAAGAGGTTTAGGTGATGGAATAGGAGGAGTAGAACAAGAAGAAAGAAGATTAAGAGAGTGGTGATAGTCAAACAAATAACCTGGAACCTTAGACGATCGTTTTGGCCTTGTATTAGATGATGACACTACTTGAGTCTCAACAGGTACAGTCTCCACTGCTTCTGAAACATGAGATGGAAAAACAGATGTGGCACTAGAAGGTGGAATGAATGCAGATGGAGAATGCAATGATGGTGAATGCAAAGAAGGAGAATCTAA
Source organism: Draba incana (assembly GCA_963576765.1). Lineage (NCBI taxonomy): Eukaryota > Viridiplantae > Streptophyta > Magnoliopsida > Brassicales > Brassicaceae > Draba > Draba incana. Next base: position 36,324,546 of record OY755205.1, read on the forward strand.
AATGGCAGGTGTAGACAATGGCAAAATTCCATGATGAAAAATATCAGAAGAAGCAACCTGATCATTAAATGGTGGTGTTTTAAAGGGAAACACAGTTTCATGAAACACGACATTACGAGAAACAGAAATGAGATTAGTATCCAAGTGTAAAACTTTATATCCCTTATATCCAGATTCATAACCAAGGAAAACACACATGTCAGCTCTAGGACTAAATTTATTTCGATCTTTTTGAAGTGTAGAAACATAACAAAGACAGCCAAAACTTCTAAGAAAAGAATAGCTAGGAACTTTCTTTGTTAACAATTCATATGGAGCTTTATTATCTAGCAAAGGACTAGGTAATCTATTTATCAAAAAAACAGCAGTAAGCACACAATCACTCCAGTAAACAAGAGGCACATTAGATTGAAACAATAAAGATCTAGCCACATTCAATAAATGTTGATGTTTCCTCTCAACAACAGAGTTCTATTGAGGAGTATATGCACAAGAAAATTGGTGGATCATACCATGTTGTTTTACTAAATCAGTGAATGCAAGTTCAGGTGCATTATATGTCCTAATACCTTTAACATGATATCCATATTGAGTATTAACATGTTTAAGAAATGCTGGAAAATGAGTAGAAACAACACTTTTATTTCTCATGAAGTAAATCCATGTCACACGAGTATGATCATCTACAATAGTAAGAAAATACTTGAAACCTTCTATAGACTCTGTAGAGAAAGGACCCCAGACATCCAAATGAACAAGATCAAATGGTGAACTACATCTATGATTATTAGACTCAAAAGAAAGACGTTTCTGCTTAGCTAATGGACAAACTGGACAATGAGACTCTTCAAACTGATTTTTAGAAACTGAAAGAGTACCAGATAATATCTTTAACTTGTCAGCCGATGGATGTCCAAGGCGTTGATGCCAAAGAGAACCACCAACCACCAAGGATCCAGAGAAGTGAGATGCAAAATAAGGTTGATCTAGCTTCAAGATGTACAGGTTATGCAAAAGAAAGCCTTTACCAATCATCAAGTCCTGAATAGACTCCTGGATATAGCAAAAATCAGGATAAAAGTGAGTTGAGCAATTATTTCTTTTAAGTAAACTAGAGACATATATAAGATTGAATTTGAAGGAAGGCACATGCAGAACATCATGTAAAATGAGTGAGGATGATAATGCAACAGTGCCACAATGAGTTATTGCCACCTTAGCCTCATTTGGAAGAGAAACTGTAACTCCTGAGACTAAAGTAGTATTATTAAAAAATGTAAGATCAGAACAAACATGGCTAGTGGCTCCACTGTCAATGATCCAACTACCATGGGAAAGAGTTGAGTTTAAAGTAGAAAGACAATGATGTTGGAAGTTAAGTTTATTATTCTCAAACCGAAGTAAAGTAGAAGGAAAAGTGGATGGAAAAGAAAAGTTACCCCCAGACGATTGAATAGCCATAATACCATGTTCAATAATGGAAGAATTCTGTGAAGAAGGTGCTTGAGACTCTGAATTCTTGACATGAGTGCTCAGTTGTTGTAACAAAGCCTGAATCTGAGAGGAATCCAGCTTAGCCACATCCAAATCAACTACATTTGTAGCAGGAGGAGGAAGATATGGAAAAGAAGAACCAGTCACAATATTAGCTACAACATGATTCTGAGAAGACTGCAATGACTTATTAGGCTGGAATTGCTGAGAACTCTGAGATGTGACTGAATTAATCTTGTATCCTGAGGTATAACTTGGTGGGAATCCAAACTTCTTGAAGCATTTCTGAACCACATGCCCAACTCTGCCACAATAAGTACACACAGGACGATTGGACCTTGGTCTATATCCTTGCTGAATAGCATAAGCAGTGTGATCAAAGGAACCACCAGAAGAATCAACTGAAGCAGCGGTATTGAAAACCACATTATCACTCTTAGAGATTGGTTTAATGCTCTTTTGCCTCTCATCTTGAGTAACCATATTAAAAACATCCTCAATAGAAGGAATAGGCTTCAACATTAAGATGTGACGATGAGTAGCTTCATAACATTCATTTAATCCCATCAAGAATTTAGTAACTCTCCTCCTTTGCTGCATTCTTTCCCAAAGAGCAGCTGCTGCACATTCACATTTACCACAAGTGCAAACAGGCAATTCCACATAGTTCCTATACTCTTCCCATAGTGTAACTAATTATGTATAATAGGTACTAACATCAAGAGCACCTTGTTGAATACTACTGAGTCGTTGTTCTATCTCATAAACCCTAGGAGCAACATCTTGCTTAAAACGAGAAATTGAGCTATTCCAAATTCCCTCCGCAGTGGAAATGAACAACAAACTTTGGCCAATTTTCTTTGACACAGAATTCATAATCCAAGTAGCAACCATATCATTGCAACGAGACCAAGAACCATAATTGCGATGAGACTCAAAAGGTTTAGAGATAGTACCGTCAATAAAACCCAGTTTATTATGAACATTGAGCGCAATACGCACTTATCGACGCCATGAGTGAAAATCAGCTCCAGAAGAAAGCCGATCAGAGACGAGAACAAGTCCGGCGTGATCAAAACCATGAAGAAAATACGGATTATCATACAAATCCACTGTAGCCGGAATCGAAGGTTGAGTCGGAGGATTCGGAGGATTCGCCATTGAAAACGAAGAAGATTGAGTAAGAGAGAAATTCAATTGATGAAATCTACAAGAATCTCGAGAAAATCCCTGAGGAAAACAATAATTTGATGGAAAATGAGGAAAACAAGTTTCACGAAGAAGATGGAGTGAAGATTATGGATCGATAAACTCATGGAGCTGAAAAATTAGGGATTCGAGCTAAAATCATTAGGAAAAGATGATGATGATGATCGATTCTAGCTGAATCGAAGAAAGAAAGCGGAAGAAAGAAGGATGATAGTGAATTTTCTTGTTGAATTTTCCCGAGAAAATGTAACTGAATGAGAAAGAAAATGTTAGAGCTATGATACCATAACAACTTTCATAATAGGAAAGTAAAATTCTCATTAATGATTCAATACACTGTACAATAGTATATATACACATGAGATAAGTCAAGTTAATGAAATAAGCAAAAGGAAACTTATTCCTAACTAACTTTCTATATATCTTAATAATACTCTGGATACGCATTACAAAGGTCTACACATGGAGCAAAGAAGGTTTTTACTTTGTACGCCGCCATTGATTTCTCTGGAAACAAACTCGAAGGAGAGATTCCAGATTCTATTGGTCTTTTGAAGTCATTGATTGCGCTCAACTTATCAAACAACTCATTCAATGGATACATCCCTATGTCTTTCGCTAATGTTTCCGAGCTTGAGTCATTAGACCTGTCAAGAAACAATCTCTCGGGGAAAATTCTGCAAGAACTCGGGAGCCTCTCGTTTTTGTCGTACATAGATGTCTCTGAGAATCAGCTCACTGGTGAAATACCAAATGGGACACAATTGAAAAGGCAACCTAAATCCTCATTTGAAGGGAATTCAGGGCTATGTGGACTTCCTCTTGAAGAAAGCTGCTTAAGCGGAAAGACACCATCGACACAAAACCCGGAAGATGAAGAAGAGGAAGAAGAAGTATTGAAGTGGAAAGCAGTGGCAATAGCATATGGGCCTGGAGTTTTGCTTGGATTAGCAATAGCACATGTTGTTGCATTGCACAACCCTGAGTAATTCATCAAGAGCTCTGGTCAGAACATGCTCAGAGGAATCAGACAACCTTAGGATTAATTGATTACTATTTTCTTCTTTTGTCCTTTGATCATTGAATGTGGTTAATTAAGTTCCCATTAAATTATTAGATTTTTTTTTTCAAGTCAAAACTAATTGGCAAAGAGTGAATTGGCCATTATCTTTTATAAATTACTATATTATTTATCGAACTTCCAAGGTGGGACAATATCACTATTATCTCTCTCACGCCATACATGAACATTTGAGGCATGTGCAATTGTGAAAATATCACCCAATGATCATTTGACTATATATCATATAGAAAGTGTTACTTCTTATTAATAGCTTCATGTATTTATACAATATATTAAGATTCTAGCATACTCTAAAGATATACATAGAAAATACATTCAATCATTATGAACAATAAATTATGCAATCGATATTGTAATTAAACATTATAAACAAGTTAATTTACTAAACATTAGTACTAATCTCACGTTGAAATCAATCAAGTAGGAACTAAAATAACATAATTAGCAACAAATGAGACAACTGTACTACCATAAGCTAGGTTATCCGCCTTAAATTTTGAACTATGAAGAGTGAGAGAACGAAGAAAACATATCATCCAAATGTGTGGAGAAAAATGGTCAATCAACGGACCGAAACTTTATAAACATCATATTCTTTCTAAAATTTATCACTAAAACAACAAGCGATAGCTAGATAAATCCGTAGTAAGAGCTGAAGGTTTTTTTTATTATCCATGCTTTTCTCCGTGACTTTACTTAGTTTCTAAGTGATAACATCAGTTTCTGCAATGTTAATGATCTCTTGCGAGTCTCTATCCATATTTATACGGATTTTATCATTACATGTTTTTCAAATATGCCTAATAATCCAATAAAAGCTTTTAGTTTGATAATTCTTTGGAGTTCTCTCAAAGATTATCTTTCACTCAGTTGTTATAGTACATGATATCCAATCGATATTGTAACGAAACTTTATGAACAAGTTATTTACTTAATTTTAATTGTAATCTCACATTGAAAATAATCAAGTAGGAACTACAATTATATATATAAATCAAATTCAAATTCATTTAACTTTAAATTATGTATGTTAAACAAAAAATAAAAATTAATGGCTCACTTCATCGTAAATTATTTTCGAGAATAGGGATTGTAACGACCTCGAACCAGAATTGTGGAATTTCAGTAGTGATCGACACCATGGGGTGTGTCAATCGACACAAGGTTTCGTGAACCTGAATTGGTGATATTCAGGTGGTGTCGATCAACACAACCTTTTGTCGGTTCGTTCGATTTGTTTTAATTGTTCGGTTTTGGGTGTGGAACCCTAGGTCAGCGTATATAAACGACCTAGCCATTTTGTGTGTCGTTTTTAGAGAAAAGTAAACGTGTTTTGAGAAGAAGAAGAGAGAGTTTCGGTGATTCGAGTGTTCTTCGTGGTTTTGAGGCTTGAAGAAGCTTTGTTCGGGTTCTAGAGGAAGAGAAGGCGATTCCTCGGTGTGTTCGTGTGAGATCAGATGCTTCAAGGGTGTTCGAGTCGCTGATTTCGTGTTCATATCCTTTCCTTCTCCGATTTGCCAAGGTGAGTGCGCGACCATGGGTTATCTCAGTAAAGGAATACATGTACTTGTGTGTTTATTGTTTTTGATGATTGTGATTGAGATTACGTGATTATCTCAGTGATTCATGGTGTATTTGGTATATTATTTCTGTGTTATCGATGTGGGATGATCGCTCGATGAACCGAAATCGAGCTGAGAGGATATGCTCGATTCCGTGTTATGCGATGGGGTGACGATCGACACCTAGTGGTTGTGTCGATTGACACTGAGTTTGTGCATGTGTCGATCGACACCAGTGGTGGTTGTCGATCGATACTCTGTTATGAAAATGTGAATTATGTTGATTAATCGTATTGTTGATCGTTTATGTGTTTGTTTGTCATTCTTTATGCATGTGTGTATAGCTAGTAGATGGAATGACCGTATCACTGAGTATTTGTGATAATACTCACGTAACTCGTTTTCCCATGTGTTGTAGGTAAAGATTGTGATCGTGGAATTATGGCTATGAAGAGGAGAATGATCGAGGGACTCGGTTTATGTGTTTTATTTCCATTGCGTTTAGTGGTTTAGGTTGCTAGATTTGCAAGAATTGGAAATACACTTGGTTTAATTAGTTTATTGTCTTCCGCTCGTTTATGTTGATTTGTTTGGTTATTAGTGTAATTGTTCTGAATTGGTTTTGAGTATTATTATTTATCAGAATAAGAATCCGAGTCAAGTAATTTTACAAAAAAAGGAATTGTGTGTTTGAGGGATAAGGCTTTCCAAAGTTGAATTATGACGAGATCTTCATGCGCTGCAACAATTAATATGTAACCATGTATTTTGTCACCTCTTAGTTGATATAATTTTCTTCTAAACGGTAACAAGAAAATTGTAAAGAGATCAACTTCGAATTATAATGCATAAAAAGTAGAGACTTAGATTTATTGTAAATAAAACATAAGAACTATGAATTACTCTTTTATTCATCCAAATAATTTAAGAAACACATAGTTTAAACAATTTTAGAAATGGAGACGCAATGGGTCCATAGATCATCACGCTTTGTCAAGTACTGGGTTTCTTTGGCAATTAGGCTTGGTCTGTATGCAATGTACTTAATGAGCGTGTCGTGACAAAATTTTCCCTCTTGGACAAGATCGTGGCAACATGAATCAGATAGGGTATCATTTCCAAAGACAACATCAATGATATCCAGCGCACATTTAGGAGATATTTTGACAAGACAAGTATCCCATAATGTTTTTTCTTCACCTTCTTCAACACAAAAAGATGGGACAAATTCAGAAACTAAAGCTACAACGATGAACATAATAGTTACTTGAGTACTAAGTTTAGCCATATCTTCTTATGCTTTTAGAATATATTGATTTATTGTGGTAGAAGGATAACAAATGTTGAAAGAATTCATTGATTTGTTATTATGAAAAGGAGGATATGTAAGCTATATTTAAGACAAAAACTCATTAATCCTATCATAACACATTTAAATAAACGTTATATAATTAATGAAAATACAAGTTTTCGATAATTATCAACGCTTGGAATCCTTTTTTTTTTCATTAACGTTAGAAAGTTAAGAGTATACTTAATGAAAATAAGCATATTCAATTCAATATAACAAATCAAAATTTTAGTTTCTTATTATCTCGAAACCGTAAATTGAATTAATCATTAGAATCATAAAGTTAGGATCATTCCTATGTCAAACATTATACAAGGGGTAGGCTACCTCGACATGAAACATTTTGGGCCAGACACAAAAATAGTTTATAAGCTTGTTCCTTAAAAACGAATAAAAACTTAAGAGATCCGAACCTTCTACCTCTTGGAACCGAACTTAAGGCATGTACCGACCGGATTACTAGAGATGTTATTAAAATATGATGTCAAATAATTATATATATAAATAGGGCCAGAAACTCATGGTTCTTTCAGTTGTACCCAAGACCGGTACTACGGGTAGCTTTCGGTTATATAGATGGATTTCATTCCTTATCCCTTGAAGGAAGCTCTCTATTTTAAACTAGTTTTACTTTGGTGTGACTTTTCGAATTTTAAGATGATCATATTAGAGATATTGTGGTTTTTGTTTTCATTCGAAATAAGATAGGTTTGAACCAAATATAGCAAGAAAAAAAAAAATATAAGGTCTTAAGGAGATGGACCTTTTGTCGAACTAAGCCCGATAGATTATATCATAGAAAAAAAAATCGGCATGTCGTTTATGGTTTAAACCTAGGAGTGCACATTATTTTATTTTACCAACTGAAACTTCATGAATTTTTTTATGAAAAATCTGGTCATTGCCCTAATCATCAGAAATGTCCAAAGACCTCAAAACAACAAACGAATGTTTAAGAAAGAAAAAATGAAGAAGTACTTTCTCTATTCAAGAAAGTCGTATATTTTTCTCTCTATATGTGCCACATCCTTACCTAAATGGACCTCTATTAAGGAATTTAATTATTATAAGAACGCATCAACAAGGAAAGAAGAATCAAAGAGCAAAGGAAAACATAATCAATAAAAAAGCCAAAATTTGTTTATTATTCCAAGCATTTTTGGAGAGTTAGAGATAGAAGAAAATTTATCATTGATCTTCATGAACTCCGCCATTTGCGTGGAGGAAAATGGTCAATCCACATGCCCAAACTTTATAAACATCATATTCTTTCTAATATTTGCTAGTGAAACAACAAGCGATAGCTAGATAAATCCATAGTGGAAGCTAAAGGTTTAATTTGTCCATGCTTTTCTCCGCGACTTAACTTAATTTCTAAGTGATAGCATTAGTTTCCGCAATGTTAATAATCTCTTGCGAATCTCTATCAATATTTTTATGAATTTTATCATTATGTGCTTTTCAAATATACGAAATGATTCAATAAAAGCTATTAGTTTGATAATCCTCTGGAGTTCTCTTAAAGATTATCTTTCATTCAGTTGTCATAGTATATTATATGCAATCGATATTGTAATGAAACATTGTGAAAAAGTTAATTTACTTAGCTTTAACTGTAATCTCACATTGAAATCAATTAAGTATGAACTAAAATTATATAAATATAAATAAAATTCAAATTCATTTAAATTTAAATTATGTTAAACAACAAATAAATATTCACTACAAGAAAACTGTATTTTAGCGTCGAAATTTAGCGTCGAATTTATTCCGACGCTATTTTAGCGTCGATGCAAAATCGACGCAAAGGAATTTGATGCTATTGCGATGCTAATATTCGATGCAAAATCGATGCAAAAATCTCCTATATATACCCACCACCACCGTAAAGAATCATTTCAGAAGTTAAAAAAAAAAAAATTCAATTCCGAAAAAAAAAAAAATCTTTTCTTCCAAATTTTTTTTTTAAAATGGGAGATATATACAAACTAAGACGCTGGATGTATCGACGTAAAGATGAAAATGGAGGCCTTCCAGAAGATTTCCTCAACGGCCTTGAAATTTTCATGGCTCAAGCGAGTAGTGTGCCTACAATCCAACAGACCGGAGTGATGGTGTGCCCGTGTCGGAAGTGCAAAAATTCGAGGCCACAGACAATTGATACAGTTGGTACGCATTTATTTAATAGAGGGTTCACACCTAAGTATTATGTTTGGTTTTATCATGGAGAGAGATATGAAGATGAAACTTCGGGTAGTACTAGTTACCAACCTATGGATCAGGGTCAGGGTTATTCGAATGAACAATATGATCGGCATGAATTTGTTATAGAAAATGATGATCATGATGTCGGGTTAGAGCATAATAGGTTCGAAGAAATGGTAACCGATGCATTTCCTGGAGTTATGTCTACTCCTGATGTTGCTGAGGAACCCAATTTAGATGCAAATTTTTTTTATGATATGTTTGATTCTACAAAACAACCAATCAATGAAGGTTGTAGGGAAGGTCCTGTAGGAATTTCATCAGGTTTTACCAGATTAATCTCTATTAATCAACCTAGTCACAATTCCTTTTCCTAGGATCTAGGGTTTGTAAACGAAGAATCTGATAGAACAGATCTCAGATATACCTGGAGTTTTGCAGCGAAATTAGAGTAGGGATTCGAGATCTTTAGCACTTCAATCGTTGTGCCTCTACTGATGGTCCACACGCACACAAATTGGAATCCGCAGGGATGCTAGTGCCTGGAATCGGATCTCTCAGGAAATTATGTGTTTCAGGGTGGCTGCCAAAAGAGTTTTCTCAAAACCTTCTTTTCAGGTCGTGCCTCATAACTTCTTTATATAGGCCCTGGAGACAACCTAATTGATCCATGAACCGAATCAGAATCAATTAAGTTGCTAAACCGAAATCACTATTTCGGTTAATGGCCCGTGTCGATCGACACTACACATTTGTGTCGATCGACACACTCTTTAAAACACGAAAATAATGTGCATCAAATACACATCATTTAGATCATTACATTAAGATTATTCCCACAGAAAGTGAATCCAATTTGCTTAGGTGTGTGACCCTGTAGGATCATATAATACTAGCAATGAGTTCATAACTCATAGATCATCATTGGTTTCTAGCAAAATGTCATGACCACCTAGTATCATATGAATGTCTAATCTCGACAATACAACTATCACTGGAGTGAATACAAGTGTGATTTCAGGACATTCCCAACAATCTCCCACTTGTACTGGAATCATCTATTTCAATAATCCCTTCGACTCTATATCTCGATATGGCATAAGGCATGATCCGTGTCATCCTTATTCAACCAATATCATGTTCTTCGAACTCCGATTTACACTGACAAGACAAACGACTGACATTCAGCTCGTTCGAGTGCGGCCACACATTCCTCAGTATCAAATCTTCGATGGGCCCTGAGATATTTATCTCCTGTTTTACAGGATGGACAAATCCCATCTTGTTCCATCCTTGTTCCTTCACACACTTCATGATACGCCCAATCAATGCTTTTATAGTCACCTGTTACGGATAACGTTTGACAAAGTCAAAGCAGACCAATTCATATGCAAGGAATCATGATGAACTCAGGTCTAAGGACTATACTCTATAGTCGTAATGAGAACCTCTTATGACACTTAATTATCCTGTAGAGTTCTCATTAGCGGGTCATGTCCGATCATATGTTCTCTAACATATATCTATGTGATTGACTTTAATACTCTTATTAATGACTCCATGAAACTTAGTCATCAGTCACCTCACATGCTAGTCTCACGCGGTTGTTAGTGTCCCACTTTAACAACCTTGACCAGGGACAAATATAATCTATGTCATTTATTTCTCATAGGGTTTCATGATCAAGTCCTCAACTTGATGACCTATAGAATGTCATAAATTATTTTGGGACTATCATTTAAACACATTTAAATAATATTGAAATCAAATTTCATTAAAATAACCAAAGTATGATTACATGAACATCAAAACATAACTTAAAATAAGACAACTCCTATAGCAGCAGTATGACTCTCATGCTTAGGTCGTGGGAGGGGCTTGGTCAGAGGATCAACGACATTCTCATCCGATGGAACTCTGCTGATCTTCACGTCTCCTCTATCAATTATATCACGAATCAAGTGATATTTCCTCTCTATGTGTTTGGATTTCTGGTGTGATCTTGGTTCCTTCGCCTGAGAAATTGCTCCATTGTTATCACAATACAATGCTACAGGCTCTAAGATACTAGGAACCACACCAAGTTCAGACATGAACTTCTTAATCCAAACAGCTTCCTTTGCTGCTTCCGAAGCAGCGATGTATTCAGCCTCAGTAGTGGAATCAGCTACGGTGCTATGCTTGGAACTTTTCCAACTGACTGCACCGCCATTTAGACAAAAGACATAACCAGACTGAGACCGGCACTACAAGAAAACAGTTAATTAGTGACTCTTGTTTGTGACAGTTTTTTTCGTCACAAATTTTTGTGACAGAAGTGAGACAGCTTTGCCACATTTTTGTGACTACCCCTTTCAGAGTAGCAAATCTGTCACAAATTTGCTACTAATATGAAGTGTCACAGAGACGTCACAAATTAGTGACCGACTAGCGACTAATTACTAAGTAATATCCTGTCGTCACAACGTTGTCACATATTTGTGACTATAGTGTGACACTTGAAACGTGTCACAAATAAGTGACGTTTTTGCGACCACTGTGTCCGTCACAGATTTGCGACACACTAAAAAGAGTGACAAAAGAGTGACAAAATTGGTGTGTATTGGACTTGAATTTTAATTAAAAAGAAGTGTTGGTTTTTTATATATATTTGGTGTGTCTTATATGTGAATTTTACTGAAATATAATTGTATGTAATATATTTTTGATTTTGTGAATATTAAATGTACTTAGTAAATATAAATGTCTTATAAGTGTTGGGTAACTGCAATAATCCAATTTTCTCCTCTTTTTGGTTTGTCGAAATATACTTAGTACATATATTAACTACTGAACTACAATACCGAATAATAACTATAGCCCAGTGCCTTACACCTGAGAAGAAATTGCCGCGGGTCTCCGGTTCGAGTCAAGGTAAGAGGAATAATCCCACCTTTTTCCTCTTTTTGGTTTGTCGAAATATACTTAGTACATATATTAAGTACTAAACAACAATACCGAATAATAACTATAGCCCAGTGCCTTACACCTAAGAAGAAATTGTCGCGGGTCTCCGGTTCGAGTTGGGGTAAGGGGAATAATCCCACTTTTTTCCTCTTTTTGGTTTGTCGAAATATACTTAGTACATATATTAAATACTGAACAACAATACCGAATAATAACTGTAGCTCAGTGCCTTACACTTGAGAAGAAATTATTGTGGGTCTCTGGTTCGAGTCGGGGTAAGGGGAATAATCCCACTTTTTTCCCTTTTTTACTCATGCGTCACAAAATTGTAGCAAAACTGTCACAGTTTTGTCCATATATACATATATAGGGTTTGGGGATTCGTCTGTGACGAATAAATGCATCACAAATATGTCACACTATACTTACGAATGTGTAACACTTTTGTGACACTTTGACTAATTAGTTACAACTTTGCAACGCATTTGTGAGTAACCGTTCCAAATGTTTAATTTTTACACAAAGTTCTAACCAAGATTTGTTACAAAATATTAGATTTGCTTCTTAGGATTCTTAAATACCATGATTTATGTTATGTTTACAAAAAAAAGTTATAATTTCATGTTTACAAAATTTTAGTAACCAACTTACAAACACTTTTACTAAAACACATTCCATTTCATCTTTAATCTTTGAAAGTTATACATGTTGATAATTATTTTCTTTGGAATTGAACATTCACCCTTACAAATTAAATATACACTTTAAAAATAGATGCTCAAAATGTAGGGAACATCTATGCATCATATGGTAAGTGAAAAATGTTTAGGGTTTAGGGTTTCAATATTTGGTGTCACAAATGTGTCACAAATAAGATACATATTTGTCACAGTATTGAAAGTGTCACACATTTGTAACAAATTTGTGACAAAAGTGTCATTGTGACACTTTTACTAATTAGTGACAGATTTACAACAGATTTACCTCTGTAGTGACGATTTTCAATATTTGGGTTTCAAAAATTTTGGGCTAAAAACGAAAAAATTGGGCTTTTGGGCGGTAATTATCCCCCCCAAATTATTATTTGCGACGCTTTAGCCACGTTTTTGTGACGACGTCGTATAACAAAACTGAAATCTCAGATCCCTAATTTCATTATCAACCAAACCCTAAACTTTTTTAACTCTCTCTCTTTTGCGGTGATTCCTAATTTCATAACCAAATCTCTGTTTCTCGCTTGTTCTTGGTCCGATTAGCCTTCATCTCTAACAAAACCCTTCTCTCTTTGATTTCGCTTTTTCAAGAACCAGACTTTGCCCATTTTGATGACCTTTTTTCTTATTTTCTCTATTTCTTTCATGTTGCGGTTTTATTCAGTCGCAATGAAATCTAAACAAAACGGGTAAAAGCATCGCCATAGTTGATACTGGTGCTGGAAGAGGTCTTGGAAGACTATCCATCAGATCTGCGGGTGGAGGTCGTGGATTTATTTGATGGTTGATATAGATTTTGATATAGATTTATTTGATATAGATTCCAATCTAATTTGAAACGAGATTGAACGATCTGATTTGGATTTATTTGATGGTTGATATAGAATTTGAATATTGATATGGATTTATTTGATGGTTGATATAGATTTTGCTTGTGAATGACAGATAAAGCAATGATTCAAATCTATGTCAATAAGTTTATATTTTTGCAGGTTCAAAGCTATTTAATCATGTTCTTGACATGTGCTCCAAGCAAACCATGTGTGAGATATACTTGCACTTTCCGACAAACAATGAGGTTTGTGTTTTTTCTTTAAGAATCATATATTCTCTCTGATCAAATTGGAACACATTAGTCGCAACTCTTAAAAAGTTTCTAGCTCATGTTTGATTCAACTCGTTTCGATGATGGCAGGACGAGGAATTTGTGAAGCAATTATCAGAGAAAGATCTTCTGAAAAGACACATCGAGAGAGCTAAATGGTAAGTTACACAATACTTCTCCTCGTTTTCTCCTTTTTTTATTATGGAATTGTAATTTTTTGTTGGTATTGAGAAAGGAGATGAACTTCAAGAAGCTAGACTCTAATTAGTCATTAAACATACTCTTAGCTTCTGTAAACACCATTACGGTTCACTGTTAAAGACTGTATAATGTTTAGTCCCTATGTAGCTTTTGCATCTTGCTCTTTATTCTATTATTTCGTTAACATGTTTTTACTCAATTTTTGCAGGAATCTTACAAAAACTTGGATGAAAATATTGAACTTGCTAAAGAACTACAAAAGGTGAGTCATGTTGTTAGTTTCTCATTTCTGAAACTTTTAATTGTATGAACTGATTGTGTCATTCTCTCTGGTTTTGGGTTTGATGAACTGATTTTATCATAAGCTCATCTAATGATCTTAATTTATACGATTTCTCATTACTTATCAATGATTGTTTTATGGTTGCAGATTAAACATAAAGATCGAGTCTTGGGTCTGATTCTTACCCATCCAGCAACCACCTCACCAGTCACAGCACCAACCAGCTTACCACCCCCATAAACTGTTTATTTCTCCTTGAACTTGAACTTGTGCTACTTGGTTAAGTCTAATGTTTCAGTTATGTAACGGTTAATTTTTTTGTACATTATGTTAATCGTTTTCGGAAATTCGGAACCGTATTTTGCTTATGAAAGAATGTAACCGTATTTTTTTGTTAATCAGTTATGTAACCGTATTTTTTGTAGAATATTGAATAGAATACGAAGAACAATACGGTGTATTATACAAAGTAGAATACGATGTACAATACAACAAAAAATAGTATCAAAATTGTCACTTATGCATAGCAAATTAATAACTCTTTTGTGACACTTTAGAGACACTTTTCTATAAGTAGTCATAAATGAGTCACAGATTAGTGACACAGTAAACAGTCATAATGGCGTCACAAATTAGCCACTAGAATAGTGTCACACTTCAGTTGGTAATTGGTGACGCATTCGGTAGTCTCTCTTATGTCACAAATCTGTGACGCATATGTTCGTCTCAAATCAGTCACAAATGTGCTACTCCAAATACTGGTCACAAAAGTGTTGCAAATTTGTGTCGTATTTGTGACGAACTAAAATTGCGACGAAAAAATTGTCACTCCTTTATTTCGTCACAAAAGTGTCACAAATGCTCTTTTTGTGACACTTCTTGGAGTCACAAAAATCCAGTTTTCTTGTAGTGCGGAAATCGTCTTTGTCCTTCTGAAAACTTGCATCAGTGAATCCACTTATGACTAGCTCATCACTTCCTCCATACACTAAGAACTTATCCTTAGTATTTCTCAAATACTTGAGGATATTCTTGACTGCTGTCCAGTGACACTCACCTGGATCAGATTGGTATCTACTCGTCATGCTTAAGGCACAAGCAACATCTGGAGGAGTACAGAGCATGGCATACATAATAGATCCTACTACCGAAGCATAAGGAATTCTATTCATTCGCTCCCGCTCAGCTTGTGTCGAAGGACACTGCTTCTTGCTAAGAGTAACGCCATGTAACATAGGCGTGAAACCTTTCTTGGAATCCTGCATACTGAATCTGTGCAAGACCTTATCTATATAAGTATCTTGACACAATCCAATAAGCCTATTCAATCTATCTCTATAGATTCTTATTCCAAGAATGTACGCGGCTTCACCCATGTCTTTCATGGGAAAACAACTTCCAAGCCAAGTCTTGACAGACTGAAGCAATGGAACGTCATTTCCGAGAAGGAGTATGTCGTCTACATACAGTACTAGAAATGCAACTCTGCTTCCACTAGTCTTCTTGTATACACATGGTTCCTCTTCGTTCTTGATGAAGTCAAACTTTTTGACCGCTTCATCAAAACAAAGATTCCAACTCCGTGATGCTTGCTTCAATCCATAAATGGATCGATGAAGCTTGCATACTTTCCCAGCATTCTTAGGATCTGTGAAACCTTCAGGTTGTGTCATGTACACATCCTCTTCCAGAATTCCGTTAAGGAAAGCTGTTTTCACATCCATCTGCCATATCTCATAATCATAATAAGCGGCAGTTGCTAGGAGTATCCGAATGGATTTAAGCATAGCGACTGGTGAATAGGTCTCATCATAGTCAATACCATGAATTTGTTTGAAACCTTTAGCCACTAATCTAGCTTTGAATATCTGGATATTCCCATCCACGTCAATCTTCTTCTTGAAGATCCATTTACACTCAATGGGTTTTACTCCATCGGGTAAATATACCAAGGACCATACTTGGTTTTCTGACATGGATCCCATTTCGGATCTAGCGGCTCCAAGCCACTTTTCGGAGTTTGGGCCCAACATTGCTTCTTCGAAATTTGCAGGCTCGTCACTGTCAATGATCAACAGGTCATGAAATTCGTTCACGAGAAATCCATAGTATCTCTCGGGTTTGTGACGGATCCTTCCGGATCTGCGAACTTCAGGCACCACAGGTGTAGGTTCTACAACTTCTTGCAGTTCCACCTGCTCCTCTTCCTCATTAGGTTGAGCAGTCTCCTGTGATTCTTGAATTTCTTCGAGTAGTACTTTACTCCCACTGTTCTTCTTATGAAGAAACTCTCTCTCAAGGAAAGTACAATCCCGAGCAACAAACACTTTGTTCTCAGAACGGTTGTAGAAGTAGTACGCCTTGGTTTCCTTAGGATAACCAACAAAGAAGCACTTATCAGATTTGGGTGCGAGTTTATTAGATATTAAACGTTTTACATGAGCCTCACATCCCCAAATTTTTAGAAAAGACAAACTTGGAACATTTCCAGTCCACATCTCATATGGTGTCTTTGCAACTGATTTTTATGGGACTCTATTTAGTGTAAACGCAGACGTTTCTAGAGCGTATCCCCAAAAGGATAATGGAAGGTCTGTGTGACTCATCATTGATCGAACCATATCCAATAGGGTCCGATTCCTCCTTTCGGAAACTCCATTCCATTGGGGTGTTCCAGGAGGAGTGAGCTGTGAAACAATTCCACACTCTCTCAGATGATCACTGAACTTTTGACTTAAGTATTCTCCGCCACGATCAGATCGAAGAGCTTTAATACTTTTGCCAAGTTGGTTCTGTACTTCATTCTGGAACTCCTTAAATTTCTCAAAGGATTCCGACTTGTGTCTCATTAGATAGACATAGCCATATCTACTGAAATCATCAGTAAAGGTAATGAAGTATGGGTAGTTTCCTCTAGCACTTGTGCTAATCGGGCCGCAGACATCTGTATGTATGAGGCCCAATAAGTCACTGGCCCGTTCATTTGGTTTGTTGAAAGGAGCCCTAGCCATTTTGCTCATCAATTCACATTTCTCACATGATTCATAATCAAATGAGCCCAAAAGCCCATCGCTATGGAGCTTCTGTATGCGTTTCTCGTTTATGTGACCCAAACGACAGTGCCAGAGAAAAGTTGGGTTCTCGTTATTTGACTTAAACCGCTTAGCATTTATGTTATAAACGGGCATTGATTGGTTTAAAACGTAAAGCCCATTATCTAATGGGCCGCTACCATAAAACATACCATTGAGATTAAAAGAACAACATTTATTCTTAATAGAAAAATCAAATCCTTCTAAATCCAAACAGGAAACAGAAATGATGTTTCTGCTTATCGCAGGTACATAGTAGCAATTATGTAAATCTAAAACCAAGCCCGAAGGCAAAGATAAATGATAAGTGCCCACGGCCAATGCAGCAACCCTTTCTCCATTCCCGACTCGCAGCTCCACTTGTCCTTTTTCCAACGTCCTACTGTTGCTTAGTGCCTGCACATTAGTACAAATATGAGCACCACAGCCGGTATCCAATACCCATGAGTTAGAACCTAAAGAAGTAACATTTACTTCAATAACATAAATACCTGGAGAAGTCATCTCGTACGTCTTCTTCTTGTTCTTTAGACCATCCAGGAATTTCTTGCAATTTCTTTTCCAATGCCCAGACTCATTACAGAAGTGGCACTTATCAGCATCAGAAGGGCCAGCCTTGGGCTTAAAGGTGGCGCAGGTTTGTCCTGCTTCACAACCTGGACGGCCTTGCCCTTTCCCTTGCCGTTGCCGGGTTTCTTAAACTTCTTGCCCCTTTGTACCATAAGTACATTTAGGGCGCCCTTCTTGATGTTTGGCTCAGCTGTCTTGAGCATGCCATGTAACTCAGTCAACGTCTTCGTCAGGTTGTTCATGTTATAATTCATTATGAACGTATCATAGCTTGACGGCAGTGACTGCAGTATGATGTCAGTAGCCAACTCTTGGCTAATGGGACAGTCCAGTTTCCCTAAGTTATCAATATAACCCATCATCTTAATGACATGAGGACTTACTGGAGCATCCTTTGGTAGCTTGCACTCAACTAGAGATTTAACCATCTGGTATCTCTCAGTTCGAGCCTGCTCCTGAAACATTGCTTTCAGGCTAGTGATCATCTCGATGGGTGACACCACGTTGTCACATTGCTTCTGCAAGTCTGAGTTCATTGTCGCCAGCATCAGACAAGTCACATCGACCACATCATTAGAATGCTTATCCCAAGCATTCTTCTCTGTCTGCGGGGCATTGGCACGGTACTTCTCGGGGAGAACTTTCTCAAGGACATAGTCCCTCTTCTCCTGCCTGAGAACAATTCTCAGGTTCCGATACCATTCGAGAAAATTAGATCCATTTAACTTGTCCTTCTCAAGGACGGATCTCAGGGAGAAAGTGTTGTTTGAGCTAGACATTGCTGAAACAAAAGAGGTAGAGGGTAAGTTATCATGTTGAATAAACGAGAAAACTTAACAATTAAGAAAACTCGCATTATATTCAAAACTATGTTTCCTCAAATGAATATAATGATCCAAGATCCATATTTCACCAAAACCCGAGCGAGCCACTGGCTGTCACTCAAATCTTAGCTATATAGGTAAACAACACTTTGCTAATCATATCCAATATGATTCTTGGTTGTGGATAAAACATCTTATGTTCTAACCACCTGATGTCTCTGAGCCCAGAACTTCTGATAGCCTATTCAAGTAAACCAATCTCTTCAGTCATGTAATAGTTGATGTCATGCACTGCAAGCCCATCAACTCAATTACCTACTACCTTACTCATGTAACTGCAGACACCTTGCACTGCAAGCCTATCACGCAATGAAACGAGTCTTGACAGCTGACAAGATTGGGAAGACATCCAGAACACTTGATATTTAGTTAAGGAATTGAACTTTTAATCCTTAACACATATCATATATATGCATTCAGGAACCCAATCTCATTAAATCTGGTTCGGTTATTTGATTTTAGGTTCACTAACCCACAATCTTTGTAGGCTGTCGATCGACACTACATTTCTTCTAAGAGAATATTTGCCAGAAGGTAATCAAGCTGTTGAGTCATATTACGACATACATAAACTAGTCTCTAGTTTAGGATTGCCCTCGCAGATGATAGATGTTTGCATTGACGATCTGCAGGAATGTCGATTTTGCCACAAACCAAGATTTAAGCCTCGAGGTGCTGGTAGAAAACTACCGTACCAAAGAATGTGGTACCTGCCCATAACTGATAGGCTACAAAGGTTATACCATTCAGAACGCCCAGCTGCATCAATGAGGTGGCATGCGGAACATTCAACTATTGAAGGAGAAGTTCATCATCCTTCTGATGCAAAAGCTTGGAAACACTTCAAATCGGTACACTCTAATTTTGCGAAAGAGAATCGCAATGTTTATCTTGGCCTATGTACAGATGGTTTTAGTCCGTTCAGTATGTATGGCAGGCAATATTCTTTGTGGCCGGTTATATTGACACCTTATAACCTTCCGCCTGATATGTGCATGCAGAGGGAATTTCTGTTTTGAGTATTTTAATCCCTGGTCCGAAGCATCCAAGATGATCTATTGATGTGTTTTTACAGCCGCTGATTCATGAGTTGAACATGTTGTGGTCTCATGGGGTTCGTACTTTTGATTACTCTAGGAAAAAGAATTTTACCATGCGAGCTGTGCTTATGTGGACGATAAGCGATTTTCCAGCCTATGGAATGTTATATGGTTGGACAACACATGGTAGGTTATCATGTCCGTATTGCCAAAATGAAACAGATGCATTCCAGCTAAAAAATGGTAGAAAATCTTGTTGGTTTGATTGTCACCGGAGGTTTCTCCCTATGAACCATCCGTACCGGGGGAACAGGAGGTTGTTCACAAAGGGCAAACGTGTACGTATCCCCCACCTCCATATCTTTCAGGAGAACAAATTGAAGGTCAACTTGATTATTGGGGAGCTCAAGACACAGTAAAACGTGGCGGTAACTGGCTTAATATTCCGACCAATCTCCCAGATGGATACCTTAAAGAACATAATTGGCATAAGAATGGCATTTTATGGGATCTACCGTACTGGAAGGATCATCTATTGCGCCACAATCTTGATGTCATGCACATTGAGAAAAACTTTTTCGATAACATCATGCACACCATCTTAAACGTTCCAGGCAGGTCTAAAGACAACTTGAAGTCTAGACTGGATTTGCCTCTTATATGCTCTAGAGTTGAGTTACATCTCACGGGAGATGGGAGAGCTCTAGTGCCTAGCTTTAGATTGTCAAGCGAAGGCAAACCAACATTCTTCAACTGGGTTTCCACCGAAGTTAAGTTCCCAGATGGATACGTGTCAAAACTCTCTAAGTCTGTGGAGCAAGGGAAAAAAATTTCTGGTATGAAGAGTCATGATTGTCATGTGTTTATGCAGAGATTATTGCCTTTCGCCTTTGCAGAACTTTTGCCAACGAACGTGCATGAATCACTTGCAGGTATATTTTCTATGACGATATTTAAATATGTAAACAAATTATGTGTCTAAAATTACATTTGTGTTTTGGTTGATATTGGATTTTGGGTTTAGGTGTTGGAGCATTTTTTCGAGATCTGTGTGTGTGAACTCTGACTCAGGATGGAATTCAACAACTAAACAATAACATCCCAATATTCTTGTGCAACTTAGAGAAGATATTCCCTCCATCTTTCTTTGATGTGATGGAGCATCTTCCTGTCCATCTTCCTCACGAAGCCGATTTAGGAGGGCCCGTTCAATTTTGTTGGATATATCCTTTTGAGAGATTCATGAAATACTTAAAAGGGAAGGCAAAAAAACCTACCTAGGGTTGAGGGATCAATTGTTGCGGGCAGTTTAACCAAAGAAACCTCTCATTTCAGCTCATATTACTTCCCTCCAACTGTCCAGACACGAAAAAGAGCTCCACGTAGGTACGACGATGGTGGCATCGCACAAACATATCCAGTTTCAGATGTCCCAAATATATTATGTGCAGTTGGTAGGCAGGCTGGAATCATAAGAGAAGAAGACTGGTCCTCGTTCGAAGACTACAATTGTGCACACACATATATTCTCTTACAATGCGACAAAGTTAGCCCATTTCTAAGGTACATATTATAATTACCAACTATGGATTGAGGTCAAAAGGGTTATTTTCGTACTTATATATGCTATGAAACATGTATAATAAATGCATTTGTTATAACCATATTTTCTATTAGTGAATTCATTCGCCAAGTGAATGAGGTTTTCCCAAATGCATCCACCGATGAGATTGAAAAACGTAAAGATCTACACTTTGCTAAATGGTTGAGGATTCAGGTATATGAGTTATACACAAAATTATATATATCTAGTTTCCATAAAAACTTATATGTACAATTTGTGTATATACTACTATATTTACAATGTGTATTATGTATCTGCCAAGTTGATTATGGAGACACGTCATACCCTGTATGGTTTAGAGAGTTGATCCAAGGTCCGTTAGAGAAAGTTACCTCATCTCCAATGTATTTTACACGAGGTTATGTGTTTCATACGTTCGAACGTGGCAAAATTAGAGCAACTGCGAACTATGGTGTGGTAGTTCAAGCCGGGGACATGGATTTTTATGGCATTATCCAAGAAATTATTAAAGTGCAATTCCCTGATTTGGTTAACTTAAAGTGCACCCTTTTCAAATGCGAGTGGTTTGATCCAGTTGTCGGGCGAGGGGTTCGAGTAGGAAAGTTTGGTGTCATCGATGTTAATGGATCGCGTTCTTATCCAAAGTATGATCCATTTGTCCTTGCATCACAAGCGGATCAAGTATGTTTCATTCCATATCCACGTGTCAGAAAAACAGGGATTCCATGGTTATCTGTGCTTAAAATAGCACTTAGAGGAATGATAGTTGAATCAAACGACGCTCCTATGCAAAATGAAACGGTCGTGGATCTAATAACTCCAGAAGCAGATATAGACAACATCATTCTTATAGATCCGCAAAATCGAGAAGCTAAAATACTTCCGGATGCTAACGATGCAGAAAACCCCGAAGACGAGTTCGCAAACGAGAGTGGAGAAAGTACCGATGAGGATGACGATAACTCAAATGACGATTCAGAGTGAAGCATATATGACTGTTTTTATTTCATTTGTATTTATTTTTCGAATTCGTGTGATTGTTATCGTTTTATGTGATTGTTATCGTTATATGTGATTATCGAATTCATGTGTTTATTATCGTTATATGTTGTGAACATAATATCTGTATGCAGTAACATGTTATGAACATAAAATCGCGTGACCATAGGTTCGAACTCGGGTTCACTATGCAGTAACATGTGCTGATTTGCCCATTAGGCTACGAACAATTTCTGTTCGTTTTTAACATTCACTAATATTAAAATTTAGTTTTTTTGTTAATGGTATTTTAATTATTTGAATGGAAGATCATCTATAAACAAAACATTAGTTTTAATATTATCATATAACATTACACATATAAAAATATTACATTACACATAAAATATTACATTAATTAGAAAATAGCAAATATTACAGATAACAACATTATTATAAACTCGTACTATTGATACTAGGAAAATATTAAACATTAAAGCAACATAAAGCCTTAATTAAGCTTATTCTTAACCATTGACGGGTCGGATGTTTATTCATCATCTGAGTCTGGAAATGTTTCATATTCGTACCCAGTAGTTTCTTCATCTTCCTCTTTGATAGTAGATACTTCGGTTGGTTCGTATTTGGCAATCATCGAATTAGCACCAATTATCTGTTTGGAAAAGGAATTCAGTTTATAATTATCAGAAATATTTAGAAAGTTAAGGAAAATCTACCTTAACAATGTTCCGCTCTGTGATGTTGAGGTACTTAGAGTTCCTGTTAAAACGGCATACGGTAACATTCTGTAGAATGACCACCGCACCTACAACAGTGGCGAGTTTGTACTCGTCATTTTTGAAGATGTTATGGTGCATGGTTCCCTCGATTTTTCCTGACGGATCCTTTAAGGTTACTAGCAGATATCCCTGCCCATTGGGGGTCAAACTGGAGAACATAGCCACAATCTGAAAATGAGATACAATTTACTTGTCAGATAAATTGTATCTATAAATGGATATAATATTTATTGACAACGTAAACCTTTTTCACTTTCACAAATTGTGAATGCGGGGATTGAATTTCTACAACCTAGGTCCAGAATGTGTGCTCATGTGGTTATAAGAACCTACATTTATGAATGATAGAGTTAATATTTGTCATCTTCAATCATTATTGTAATGGTAAAAGTGTTAATTATATATATATATATATATATATATATATATATATATATATATATATATATTATGTAATCGATAGTAGAAGTCCACCGAGGACTACTAAAATCCTGGTCGCCCTGTAGTGGCTCATTGATGACCTCACGAATGAAATCTTGTGTTGGACGTGTCTGAGAACTTTCACCTTGCAACACCTTTTCATCGTGCGATCTCTTGAGAAACAGTCATCGCCGTATGAGTTGGCCAGGTCCTGGTATTACGGGCGTTTGGTTTTGGGATCGTTGAGTTGGTTGGTGTGAAATTGTCGGTGGAGCATCAATAACATTTAATTCATCGTATGGAGGGCTTGAAGGAACCAGAGTTGTGTTTGGAGGGTTTTGAACGGAGGCTCGGTTTTGCATATAGTGATTCCATAGATCTCTGTTTGCCATTTCGAAATTATATATTTTTGTGTTATGATTTTGTGTTGAATTACTCTGACTTATATAGGCAAAATACAGAGATATTTTAAGCTTAACGTGTCGATGTGTTTATAAGAAAAGAACTAAAATTGATGCGACATTACATCTCAGTGTGCAATAAAGAAATCAATTCCGTGAATGACATTGTCGGCCACTTAATATGGTTTATGTTGGGGTCGGTATTCACCCCCTCAGCATCAACGTCTAAAGACAAACCGATAGAAGAGATGGCCCTCCGGACTCTTGACAAAGGAGGCCTAACAGAACCTGAATCTTCTTGCGGAGCGAAGCATGTGACAGCGGAACGGACCTGGGCAAAGCAAGAAGAGACCGGCCTAGTACCGATTGCATGCTCATTACCGCGCCGACCATACGCTCGGTACCGTGTCCGACCGCGTGCTCGGCACCGTGGTTGACCGCGTGCTCAGCTCCGTGGCCGACCGTGTGCTCGGCACTGCGGCCGACCGTGTGCTCGGCTTCGTGGCCGATCGTGCGCTTGGTCGGTGTGGTCGACCGCGTGTTCGCCTTCTGGGCCGACCATGGGCTCGAAGTTGGTAGGGCGATCTCACGTTCGGCCCAGTCGCCAATCACCTCTTCAATCCGAGAACAGTCTTCAGCCCAATAGCATTGTGGTAGCCCAGGTCCGGATATGAAGCCCATGTTGATGCAGCCGACTCCGCAGAGGATCAGGAGACTTAGCCGCCTTAGAATAGTATATATAGCTAATGTAAAAACCCTTTTTGGGGAGATCCAATTTTTGATACACAAGCCTTGTACTCAACTTTACACAGTAATAAACACAACGCTTTCTCAATCTCTGGTGATCCTAGCTAGACATAGAATTCTCTAAATCCTCCTCACGAACTCTTATCAATTTAATTGTGTTGGTTTCGACCCCCACAATTTGGCGCCGACTAAGGGGACAAAGAGTTTCTTACACACAAAAGCTAGGGTTTCACAAACACCGTGAAGATGTCAAGCAACAGCAGGAGCAGCGAAGGGTCCTCGTTTCATAGGAACTGGGATGATGAAGGCACCGTCAATATGATCATGGGAGGATCGCAGTATTAAGATGACAACGTAACTGCAATCGAGGCTTACCAGAGGCGCGCCGAAGTCTGCGCTAACATCATCACATCCCCGAAGACGAAGCATGCTGACAATCCTATCGCTTTCGACGAAGAAGATGCTGAAGGTATTGACCATCCGCATAGCGAACCCTTGGTGATCAATCTCACAGTCTTCAATTTCAACGTTGCTCGAGTCCTCATCGACACCGGAAGCTCAGTGGATGTTATCTTCAGAGATACACTCGAGAAGATGAAGATCGACCTGTCACTCATCACAGGGCAACCGAAGCCTATAGCAGGCTTCTCTGGCGAGACAACCATGACGATGGGAGTGATTCGTCTTCCAGTGGAGGCTGGAGGCATCAAGCAGATGGTAAACTTCACAGTGTCTGATCATCCCGCCATCTACAATTTGGTCATGGGAACACCGTGGCTCAGTCAGATGCGAGCTGTTCCGTCAATATTCTACATGTGCCTGAAATTCCCGACCAGAGATGGTGTGAAGACTATTTTTGGAAGCCAAAGAGATTCACGCATGAGTTTCTTAGCAGAGCACAAGCTGCGCAATCATAAGAAGAAGAATGACCCGACCCCGCGGGAGTAGCAGAAGAAAGTAAAAACCAATTCTAGTCGGGCGAAAGACCTGGCCAATCTCCTACAGCAATGGTAGGTTACCGATGGTCGCGCTGAAGAGGAGCGGCCAACCTACGAACCTGTGCTCTCTGTGTGCATCGACGAACAATACCCAGAGAGATGTGTCGAGGTTGGAGCAGCTCTTGACGAAGCCCTCAAGGCAAAGCTTGTGGCCTTTCTCCAAAAGAACATAAACACCTTTGCCTGGGCCGCCGAAGATATGTCTGGGATAGACATCAATGTCGCCAGCCACGAGCTCAATGTTGATCCTACGTTCAAGCCTGTTAAGCAAAAAAGAAGGAAGCTGGGTCCTGAGCGAGCAAAGGCTGTTAATGACAAAGTAGAAAGGCTTCTGCGAGTCGGTTCGATAACCGAAGTCAAGTATCCCAACTGGCTCGCCAACCCAGTCGTGGTCAAGAAGAAGAATGGGAAGTGGCGCGTCTGTTGGACTTCACGGATCTTAACAAAGCCTGCTCGAAAGACAGCTTCCCCTTGCCTCACATCGACCGCTTAGTGGAGGCAACAGCGGGTAATAAGCTTCTTAGCTTCATGGACGCTTTTTCTGGCTACAAACAGATCCTGATGCATCCCGAAGATCGTGAGAAGACAGCTTTCATCACGGACCGAGGCATCTATTGTTACAAGGTGATGCCCTTTGGCCTGAAGAACGCCGGTGCAACATATCAGAGACTGGTGAACAAGATGTTCCAGGACCAGTTGGGGAGGACTATGGAGGTCTATATCGACGATATGCTCGTCAAGTCACTCGAGGAAGAAGACCACATCGCCCACGTGGAAGAATGCTTCAGCCAACTGAACCTCCACAACATGAAGCTAAACCCAGCGAAGTGCAGATTTGCCGTGACGTCAGGCGAATTCCTTGGGTACTTGGTCACTCGTCGGGGCATTGAGGCTAACCCGAAACAGATTGATGCATTGATCCAGATGGCTTCACCAAAGAATAAGCGTGAAGTGCAGAGATTGACTGGAAGAGTGGTTGCACTCAATCGGTTTATTTCGCGCTCCACTGATAAATGCCTACCCTTCTACAACACCCTGCGAGGAAATAAGCAATTCGAATGGTCAGAAAAGTGTGAGGACGCCTTCAAGCAACTTAAGGAATATCTGGCAATGCCGCCTATCCTTGTTAAACCAGTAACTGGAGAGCCTCTTTTCCTTTACATTGCTGTCTCGGAAACAGCTGTCAGCGCTGTCCTGGTGCGGGAGGAAAGAGGTGAGAAAAGATATATCTTCTATGTGAGCAAAACGCTCACCGACGCTGAGACAAGATACCCCCAATTGGAAAAGCTGGCGTTGTCCGTCCTCATGGCATCCAGAAAGCTAAGGCCTTACTTTCAATCTCATTCTATTATTTGTCCTTATTACTTTCCCACTGCGCTCAGTCTTACATAGCCCTAGTCAATCTGGCAGGTTAGCCAATGGGTTGTGGAGCTCAGCGAGTATGACATCGAGTATAAGGGGCGCACATGCAACAAGTCACAAGTGCTGGCAGATTTCCTTATAGAACTTCCAGAGGACAAGGACTCAGAGGGGGTACAACCCGGGATCTGGCAGCTATATGTGGATAGCTCGTCCTCGAAGAGTGGTTCTGGAGTTGGGATACGATTAGTATCACCAACCGGAGAAGTCCTTGAGCAGTCGTTTCGACTTTTCTTCAAAGCTTCCAACAACGAATCAGAGTACGAGGCCCTCGTCGCTGGCATGAGGCTCACACAAGGACTAAAGATCGAGCACGTTCACGCATTCTCCGATTCACAGTTGGTGACCAGTCAGTTCAGCGGCGAGTACATCGCAAAGGATGATCGCATGGAGGCTTATCTGAAGATGGTAAAGGATCTTGCCTCTGTATTTCAGGAATTCACCCTCACAAGAATTCCCAGAGGTGAGAACACGAGCGCCGACGCATTGGCCAACCTCGCTTCTGCCACTGCCATGCCAGAGGATCCGGCTTTGAAGCGGGTCATTCCAGTTGAGCTCATTGAATTCCCCAGCATTCAAGAAGATCTGGCGCTCGCCATCTTAACACGCTCTCAAGCAGCGAAACAAGCAGGCGCCTTTGCTAAAAGCATCAATGAAGACATAGAAATGGCGGAAGCTCTTGAAATCTCGGACGCTGACATGCACGACGCAGACGAACACATTGATGGCATCCCCGTTAGTGATACCTCTCCTGTCAGCAGCTCTCACCATCCCAAAGCGATCCTAATGGACACGAATGCTGAAGAGCCAGAATACGGCTGTGACAAGTTATGGATGGGCGAGATACGAGAGTATATTGCCGATGGCATGCTGCCTAGTAGCAAGTGGGCATCCCGCAAGTTACAGAAGCAAGCAGCTCGTTACGTTCTACTTGATGGTAACCTCTTCAGGTGAGGATTCTCCGGTCCTATGCTCACCTGTGTAGAAGGGAAGAAAGCAAGACGGATAATGGAAGAGGTCCATAGTGGATCATGCGGCAATCATTCTGGGGGCAAAGCGCTTGCGGTCAAAATCAAGAGACATGGTCATTTCTAGCCTACTATAGTCGGTGATTGCATAAAGTTTTCAGCCAAGTGTGAGAAGTGTCAGCGACACGCTCCAAAAATTCATCAACTAACTGAGAGGCTCTCTTCTGTGACTTCACCGTACCCATTCATGAGATGGGTCATGGACATTGTTGGACCATTACACCCATCAAAGCAGAAGCGGTTCTTACTCGTTCTGACAGACTACTTCTACAAGTGGGTGGAAACTGAAGCATATGCTACAATCAAGGATGTCCAGGTGGAAAGCTTTGTCTGGAGAAACATCATATGTCGTCACGGAGTTCCGTATGAGATAGTTACGGACAACGGTTCGCAGTTTATATCCAATCGGTTCGAGACATTTTATACAAAATGGAATATCATACTTAGCAAGTCCACGCCACGCTACCAACAGGGCAATGGAAAAGCAAAAGCCATCAACAAGACAATCCTTGATGGCCTTAAGAAACGATTAGAGGCGAAGAAGGGCTGTTGGGCCGACGAGCTAGAAGGAGTTTTATGGTCCCACCGCACAACTCCCCGTCGAGCGACGGGCGAGACTCCTTTCGCCCTTGTCTATGGAACCGAGTGTGTCATCCCTTCCGAAGTCTGCTCGCCTGGGGTCCGACGCCAGCTCTTAGCCAGCAATGAACCAGTTAACTGATCAATGCTTCTTGATGCTTTGGACTTCCTCGATGAGCGTCGCGACCAAGCACTCGTCCGGGTTACAAATTATCATAGCGCAGCATCGAGATATTACAACTCCAGAGTCAGGGAAAGGCGTTTCAACATAGGTGACTTGGTCCTCCGTGAGGTGTTTCAGAACACAGCAGAACCAAACGCTGGCAAACTCGGAGTTGACTGGGAAGGCCCATACAAGATCACAACAGTCATTCGTCCTGGAGTCTATGAGCTCGCAACCATGTCCGGCACCCCAATCCTTCACTCTTGGAATGCTAAGCATTTGAAGAAGTACTACCATTAAGCTATTCCACCAAATGAACTACGAGGCGACTTGATCCCTGCAAAGGGTACGTAGGCAGCCTATCTTCGAATAGGTTCAGTTGCCCCCCCCCCCATCAAAAAAGGGGGTATTTCATTTCACAACAGCCTCATTCCGAACGAGCTCACACGATCTCCTCCGCCTCTAGTCGACTTCGGTACCCTCTTTCGTCTAAAAGGGGGGGGGGAGTGGGGTACCCATACGTCACTCCTTGACACCGTCACTTCTAAAACAACTCGCCACAGCACTCACCATGCGAACAGCTTGTCCTTCAAAGCTTTAATCGAGTAGAGTCGTTCTGCATTTATTGCTCATGGCCACAGCAATAGTGTAGAAATACGAACACAATGACATCCACAACGGATACAGCGCGCTATATAAGTACCAGTGTTCAATATTGGGTCATGCCAACTGATCACCAGTGTTCAGTATTGGGTCATGCCAACTGATCACTTAGAAACCCAACAAACGTCGTTGGTAAAATGCAGCTGCTAATGACCTCCGCTCGAATTATACCCTGAACGTGTCATTCAGAAACCCAGGATACACTCTGGTCAAATCTAAGGTGAACTTGTTCTCGGACAGACGTGTCTCGAGAACGACACCATTCCACAAAGCCCAACAGCAACGTTGGCAGATAGAGAGCGTGAACGCATTCGCATTCTCTCTACTTAACAAAGCCTCATGCATTAGCAAACAAAGCTTTAATCATGAGCAAACAAAGCCTCATTCGGGAAGCCCAACATCTATATTGGCAAACACATGACAGAAACGCATAAACAGCTCAAAGAATTCCTAAGTATAGGAACAACATCAACAACATCTAAAGCAAGTGCCTGAATCTGAAACCATCGAGCTTCACCATGAACAAAAGCTACAAAGTCATTCCGCATTCTCCACAATGCAAGGATCCGAAATAATAGCAAGGATACAAACCATCCAATGCTACAACCGAGATTATCAAATACAACAAAGGTTTTCAGAAACAAAAGTCATAAAACGACTACAAATCAACTAAGTCATGAACGAAGAGGAATGGTCACTCGTCGTCCTCATCAGCTACATCAGCATCCTCTGTGATCTCTAAGGCCTGCCTCATGCTAGAGACAAGCTCATCAAATCTTTATCACCAACAGGCCTCCTCTCTTCTTCAACATCCGCTAAGTTACCAAAAGCATCCTCATCGCCTCCATTGGTTCCGCCAAAACAAACCCGCGAAACGGTGAGCTTGCTACGGAGACGAATCCCAACGCCGACATTCTCGGACCAACTTGAAGATGCAACCACGGGGTCGGCATGACTTGGCGACGTAACCACGCATGCGGTCAGGTCGGGAGGCGTGACCACGTGATCGGACCGAACGGGCGTCGTGACCACGGGGTCGTCATCACCCAAGGGTGCGACCACGCGCTCGGTTCTGCTCAATGTCGCGAGCACGGGCTCGGTCCCGCATGAAACCGCGACCACGGGGTCAGCGTCACCCAAGGATGCGACCATGTGCTCGGTTCCGCTCGGCATCGCAAGTACGGGCTTGGTCCTGTGTGAAACCACGATCGCCTGGTCGGCTCCACCAAGCGCGACCACGGGGTCGGTCTCATGCGCGACCACGGGTTTGGACTAAGCTAGAGGCGCGACGACGTCTCCGGTTTGACACGACGCCTCCTCACATCCACCATGGTCAATCGGGTCAAGTTTCGTCTTATCCATAACGCTATCAAAATCTACATTAACCAAAAAGGATGATTAAAAGTGAAGATTTGGCATTCTTCTCACAAGAACAAGCTCTATTCCTAAACAAGTGTCAAAGAAGGATTCTCAACAATCTATGCAAACCCAAAGCCAATCCTATCAACAATGAAAGCTAGGAAACAATGGGAATCAATGGGACTAGAGATCTATTCCTAACAATATCATATAGCTAAAGCTTAGCATAAACCTCATCATTCTTCTTGAGGCAAAGTTCAAAACCTATGGAAAGCAAAGGGAGATAGGTGAGTAAAGTAAACTCACCAAGGGAGAGGAGAAACGACGAGCTCACAGTCGGCGACGAGCGAGCACACGGTCGGCGGCACAGAGCTCCAGTCGGCGTCGGCGGCAAGATGAAATAAAATAAAAATCTCAAGATCTAGAAATTGTTGAAGGAAAGAGAAAGGAGGAAAGAAGGAGAAGGAGGAATAGTGGACTAGGTCAAAAACCTTATCCACTTCTTTTCACGGGTTCCGCACCCATTCAAAAACACTTTTCCCTCCAAAAATCACATGGCTATTACTCGGAAACATCATTGACATTAACAATCGCAACACGGAGTCTTAAAATCTCCATAGAAAGCACGAAGTCTTAAAATCTTCATAACGTTTACAGAGTCTTAAAACCTCTTGCGAAAAAGTCACTCTCTATTACTGTAGGATAGACAAGCGCCTTGACTTCAAACGTTAACGCTGATATTCAACACATCTTTTAACTCGGCTCTATTATCTCTAACACTACCGAGCTGGGGGGCTAACTGTTGGGGTCGGTATTCACCCCCTCAGCATCAACGTCTAAAGACAAACCGATAGAAGAGATGGCCCTCCGGACTTTTGACAAAGGAGGCCTAACGGAACCTGAATCTTCCTGCGGAGCGAAGCAAGTGACAGCGGAACGGACCTGGGCAAAGCAAAAAGAGACCGGCCTAGTACTGATTGCATGCTCACTACCGCGCCGACCATACGCTCGGTACCGTGTCCGACCGCGAGCTCGGCACCGTGGTCGACCGCGTGCTCGGCTCCGTGGCCGACCGTGTGCTCGGCACTGCGGCCGACCGTGTGCTCGGCTCCGTGGCCGATCGTGCGCTCGGTCGGTGTGGTCGACCGCGTGTTCGCCTTCTGGGCCGACCATGGGCTCGAAGTTGGTAGGGCGATCTCACGTTCGGCCCAGTCGCCAATCACCTCTTCAATCCGAGAACAGTATTCAGCCCAATAGCATTGTGGTAGCCTAGGTCCGGATACGAAGCCCAGGTCCGGATACGAAGCCCATGTTGATGCAGCCGACTCCGCAGAGGATCAGGAGACTTAGCCGCCTTAGAATAGTATATATAGCTAATGTAAAAACCCTTTTTGGGGAGATCCGATTTTTGATACACAAGCCTGTACTCAACTTTACACAGTAATAAACACAACGCTTTCTCAATCTCTGGTGATCCTAGCTAGACATAGAATTCTCTAAATCCTCCTCACGAACTCTTACAAATTTAGTTGTGTTGGTTTCAACCCCCACAGTTTACCTAGTTTTTTAGCATCGTTTAGAAACGACACAAAAAAGACGCGAATTCGATGCAAAATCGACGCAAAGGAATTCGATGCTACTGCGATGCTAACATTCGATGCAAAATCGATGCTAAAATCTCCACTTAAATCTTTTAAAGATGCGAAAATTATATGGACACAAGTGTTTGGAACAAATCCGATTTGACAACTCATTTGAATGGTTAGATGTGCCATACATCATTTAACGGCCAAGATCTATTATGCTAAAGCTGTTATAATAATTTTTTTAAATCTATAAATAAGTATTGGTTTCATTAGATTAGTATATCAAAAACACAAAACACCTAATATCAGCCATGTCAAAAAGAATTCTAAATCCATCCGAGGAAGAGAAGATAATAACTTTTTTCCTTGCTTCTTTACCAGAATCAAACACCCCACCTTCTTCAACGATTCGTCTCAGTAACTCAACGAACCGTTCTATACACACTGGTTCTACTTCGCGTGCTCCAAACAAGACTCCTAAAGCACGCTCTGGAGCCAACGGAGAAAATTTAGTCCTGAAAACACCTCCATCGACGCATGCTATTGATGGTTATGAAGAACCGAAGGTCTCTGTTTTTAAATGTCCAAATGACCATTACGGTTGTTGTGACAAACACATGCTAAAGTTCAAGATGGATCATTAAGAACTTTGTTTTATTGGTAATGTATAACTACTATTGCCGCACGACGGTCACTCGTCAGTACAATAAGTGTCTATGGCTTTTATGTTTACTTATTTTTGATTATTGTATGCTTCAGTAAGGGGATGTGGATTACATGTCTAGTAATGTACTATATATTATGTGTGTTGTTGTTTCTGTAAGGCTTTTATCTGTAAAGGTTTTAGTTAAAATAATGTATCAAAATTTGAAATACCTTATTTCTGATTAATGTGTGCTTCAAAAATTATTCGTTTCAATGTTATAACTTGATACTTTGATCGACCACATATTCATATACTAAAAATGTAATGAAAGATTTGGTTAACCACATAAAATGTGGACACAATCGTTACAGACCAAGGTGATTTGACAAGACAATATGCAAAGACAAAACAAATTATGTGGACTACAAAGTTTCGTACTATCTCCATTATTTGTGGATATGGTTTTACTTACGTTTAAACATATAACTTCTACTATAAATACATATGATGGAGTGTATAACTTCTACACCTATCAATAACACACATAATGTCTTCTAGCTCTCCTAAGGAAGACTCTAAATCAAAAAACGTGGCAAATTTTTTTGATATTCCAAAATACTCTTGGGAAACTGAAACTCAATGCGACAAATTCACTCAAAAGATACCCACTTACTCGTGGGAATTTGATACGTGCTCACCAACCCATAATGAAGATTCTACATCAACAATAGTGCCGGACAGCCAGTGCTTACCAAACATCCACCACATTCATAAATTCTCGTGGGAAACTGAATCTCAGTGCGACGAATATACTAAAGAGATACCCACATACTCGTGGGAAGCTGATTCATGCTCTCCTGCCAATGTTGTGAGTCCCAAATTTGAAGATGGGATCAGTTATTCAAAACACAAATATGATAAGCAGCCAGAATATCATGACCAGAAGCGGGTTGTCGACGAATTTTTGTATAGGCAAATCGAAGACGGACAACTATCTCAATTGATTGAAAAGTCAGATACTTACGGTGGAAGTACTTCAA
This sequence comes from Draba incana, assembly GCA_963576765.1. Taxonomy (NCBI): domain Eukaryota; kingdom Viridiplantae; phylum Streptophyta; class Magnoliopsida; order Brassicales; family Brassicaceae; genus Draba; species Draba incana. Next base: position 36,358,697 of record OY755205.1, read on the forward strand.
ATGAATGTAAGGATCAGTACTACGATTATGAATTTGCCCAAAGTCCAGAAATCCCAAACTTAAATGTAGATGTTGATGCAATCAAAAGGGAATTTTGCAACGGATTTTTAGATTCTCCAGCAAAGAAACAAAAGGAAAAGAAAAGTTTCTGGTTCTAAATTTTTTTATCGTATATGTTGCGGTTTCTTTACCCTAATTCCTAAATGAAAAATATGTTTGATTTAGCGTCGAATTAGCGTCATATCACATGCTAATTCGCCGCTAAATCATTTTTTTTTATGTTCATTTTATTTTATATATTAGTAATGGCATATCAATGTACATTTTGTTATAAATTTGTAGGGAAATGGATTTAGTAAATATGTAGGAAATTTGATATGTGAAAATACATGTGATTGTTATCGTTATATGTTGCGGTTTTAAAATCTTTAAATAGGTTAAGATTGTTTTCATATATGTTGAGGTTTTTTTCCCCTAAATCATTTAGCGTCGAATTAGCATCGAATCACATGAATTCGACGCTAATTTTGTTGAATAGCGTCGAATTAGCGTCGAATTCATGTGATTCGATGCTAATTCGACGCTAAATCAAACTAATTTTTCATTTAGGTTTTAGGGTATAAACAATAAAAGATTTAACGTCGACGATTCAGAGTGAAGCTACAATGTTATCTATATTCAAAGATTTAATTGCCAACAAATTAGTATGTTTGTATAATTCGATATTACAAATGCATGTAAGGACTTCTATTTGAAAAAACTGTATAGGTTTACATATACCTTCATAACCCTTTATGAACCAAATATGTAATTTCAAATTTCAAAATTTTAAATTATTCTATTATATGAAAGATTGAAAAGGCTAAGATAGTTTTCGTACCAGTGGCGGATACCCTAAACCCTAAACCCCAAACGTAAAATTAGATTAAGGTAGCGTCGATTTAGCATTGAATTAGCATCGATTCGATGCTAATTCGACGCTATCTGAACAAATTTTACGTTTGGGGTTTAGGGTTTAGGGTATGAAACGGATCAAATTAATTTGATCCGACGCAAATTCGACGCTATATTGAATTAATTTGATTTAACCAATGGCAGTTAACCGAAAAAATTCAAATTTTGTTTTTTAAACCAATGGCGGTAAACCGAATTAATTTTGATTTAGCGTCGAATTAGTGTCGAATTGCCACCAATTCGACGCTAAATCAAATAAATTCGGATCGGTAACATTAACTCTGAGTGGGGAATAGAAATTATATTTAAATGTAATCCGACGCTAATTTAGCGTCGAATTAGCATCGGTTCCCGAATTAAAAACGGAGACCGAAGTCTTCTTCTCCGGTTTCTGCAAATCACTCCTGCTCCTCTCTCCCGCACCGGTCTCTCTCCCGCACCGTTTTCTCTCTCGCTCCTCTCTCTCTCTCTCTCTCTCTCTCTATCTCTCTCTCTCTCTCTCTCTCTCTCTCTCTCTCTCTCTCTCTCTCTCTCTCTCTCTCTCTCTCTCTCTCTCTCTCTCTCTCTCTCTCTCTCTCTCTCCCTCTCCTCTCCCTCTCCCTCTCCTCTCATCCTCCTCATCTCCTGCCGCCTCTCTCTCTCTCTCCCGCCGCCTCTCTCTCTCTCTCTCTCCTGACGCCGCATCGCCTTCCTTCTCCTCCTCCGCACCTCTGGCCGCCGTCACCCACCGCCGGAAACAATGGTAATAAATATATATATTATTTTTTTATTTTAAAATTTTTTTATATATTTGCAATTAGTTATAAATTAGTTATATATATATATATATTAATTATGGAATTTGAAATGAAATTGATTTTAGAAAATGATTTTATGAAATATGTAGTAAATAGAATTTAGGAAATTTGATATGAAATAGATTTTAGAAAAAATGTAGGAAATAAATTTTAGGAAATGGAATTGAATTAAGATTTGATAGAAAAAATGCAGGCTGCGAACTATCGTCCACGAGCTCCGCCATGAGCGACGCCAGAGCCTCATCCAAAGCCTCATCCAGAGGCAGAAGAAGGCGAAGATGATCATCCCGATGACCACAAGGTGGCATGGGTTTTAAAGATTTGCACAGGTTTAATAAAGCATTGTTAGCAAAGCAAGGAGAATCTTAAATAATCTGATTTCTTTAATAGCTAGAATTTATAAAGCTCACTATCATAACACATTGAGTTTGAAACAACCAAGCTTTTTTATTTTAATTAATTAATCCAAATTATTATTCCCATAAATAATAATCTTCAACGATTAATTCCACAATAACCCAAACAGACAATAACCAGCGAAAAAATCAATAAACACTCAAACCAAATTCAACCATTAAAATTATCCAATTCTAATTCCATTAACTCAACTAAGCATTTATAGCAACCTAACACGAGGTCCTACTAATATGCAATTCAAACAAATAAACTAGAGATCCTAATCATCCTCTCGTTCCAGCCATGATTCCAAGATCTCAAACTTTGACCTGCAACACAAGGAAATAAGAGTTGCATGACTATTATCTCAAATACTCAGTGAAGTGGTCATCGCATCTACCGGTTACATGATAAGGATAAACGAATGCCAAAACTACGCAATCAACCAACAATCACAATTTCCAACCTACTGAAATAAGAACAATTAAACGAAATATGCACAAAGCAACTCAGTTTCGATCGACACACCACCACGGTGTCGATCAACACAACAAACACGAAAACATCAATTGAACCGGGTGTCAATCGACACTACCACTAGGTGTCGATCGACACCACCTTCACGACACAAACAATTCGCGAAACCACAATGGGTGTCGATCGACACATGATATATCATGGTTTTTACCCGTTTTTAACCATGATATAAGTCGGTTTTGTATAGTATATTTTGTATTTGTGTGTCTTTTGTAGTGTTTTGCAGGAAAATAGTCGTTTGTGCCGAAACCATCCGAAGTGCTTCAAAGATCGACTTAGAAGAACGGTTTCCATTTGGATTTAGCTTCAGAGGTCTTCATGAAAGTTGTAGATATTTGAGATAGCTTTCCAATGGAAGTGGTTTGAGGTCATTCCGATCGGTGGTTCAGGAGATATGGCCGTTTTACCGGAGGGGTTTTTCCAGAGAGTTTCCCGTCGATCGACAGGGATTTGTGTCGATCGACAGGAAGCCTGAAGAAGCCAGAACAACGCGTTTTTCAGATATTTCCACAGACGCCTTCGCGTCAATCGACAGGACTTTAATGTCGATCGACGGCGGACCTGCAGACCTAATTTTGGCACTTCTATAAATAGTTTAAACTTGTTTTCTTTGTAAAATATCTAGATATTATCTTTAAACTAGATCTATTTCGGGGAGAGAGAGAGAGAGAGAGAGAGAGAGAGAGATTTTGAAGATCTTGGAGGGAGATCCATGTGTTCTTCACCTACAAACTCTTTGTATCTTCTACTCTAACTCTTTTATGCAATTCTATTCAGTTATTATGATTTCATCATCTATTTCTGAGTAAATTACTTGTTAGGATTTGGAGGTTTCATGGGTTTTGATGAGAAATCAATAAAATCGAAGATCTGTTGAGGTTATCCGTTAGTTCTTCATTTAGACTGTTCTCAATGCTTGAATCTGGCTTGATCACCTAGAATCTTGATCTTAGGATTGTTGGTTAGCCACGACAGTGGGATTAATAACCTGAACTAGTCTAAATGGGCAAAATTACTTATTCGCAAAGGAATTTTGGCTTAGGGATTTTGTGAACCGATCGAACTCGTGCTAATTGCTTCTTTAGATTCGATGAATTCGCAAAGAAATTTGGGATTTGAGTATTTAAAGATAGATAGCCTTCATAACGACAGTTAGCTGGCTATACTTTCGTGTTTGAGTTCTAGAACGGTGCGTGATAGAACCTCTACAGTTGTGATAATCTTTGATTCATTGCCTATAAGAATTTCCATGGTCTAACTCTCGTCTCTTAGAGAGCAATGTAAATTAAAACCATATCATCACTTGTTTCATAGTTCCATCTTTTGTTTACTTGTAAAAAGCATCGCTCTAGCTTAAGAATGGATCATTGCAATCCTAGTGTATCAATCAAACCTCTCTGTGGATACGATAACCCTTTGTGCTACAACGTATGAGGGGTTTTGATGGCCCTGTGTAAAAAGCGTAACATCAACACACCCTCTAGGTGTCGATCGACACCTCTACCCAAAAACCAGGATCGAACCAAATCTTAACTCGTCTCGACTCCGTTCCAACAAGGTTAAATCTCAACGATAAACAACACTATTTACACACAAAATCAAACGGAAAATAAACCAAAGAAGCGATATCTACAACAATTCCAACACAATTTATCAAAAAAAAATCCTAACAATCAAAACCCATAACCACGATCACGCACTCCCCTCGATTAACGAAAAGAACACACAAATACACAAAAATCAGAGCCTCCTATTCGACCCAAAGCTACTGATTTTCCTTCTCCATCACCTCGAATAACGATCAGAAATAAGATTCGGAAACTAGACCCGAAGAGCTTTCCAATGACCTAAAGATCGTCGCCTAATTCCTTCTGAACCTCCGGCAAAATGCCCTCGAAGTGGTTTGATCACATACCTGATTCTGCACAGACGATCAAAATTTCACTCTGATCTGATATGATCTTCCAGTCCGTTTCTCTTCTCTACCAGAACGAAACAGAATTGCCTCATTTTCTCTTAGTCACCTAACCTCTTAGGAATCACCAAAACCTCTCTCAACCTTTCTAACACATTTCTGACCTTCACCACAGAAAAACGAGGCTGCTCAGCCTTATAAATAGGATTCTAGGGTTCTCAACCCAAACTGAATCAAACCAAACCAACCGAACGACTAAAAACTTAAACTGTTTCAACCCAAAAACATGGTGTCGTTCGACACCCCTTGCCAAATTACACAATTTGGTTTTGGGATGTTACAACTCCCCCCACTAATCTGGATTCGACCTCGTATCCCACACAACACGTCTACCAAGAGACATAAAACCTGACCCACTTGGTCAAGAACACTAGAAATGACCCCACTTGGTCAATACCACGAGAAATGACCCACTTGGTCAATACCACTAGAGATCCTCACCTGATCTCAGAATTCGCATTTAATCCTATATTTATGCGCATGATTTCTAGACATTCATTACTCTTAACTCATTACCACACTATTTTGCTATCAGGACGCATCCTTTAGCAACCAATGCACTATACCACTCATGGTATACAGGGAACCACTTTTTCTTCTAGACTTATACTGAGACCCACTTGTCCCAGATAAGTCTACCGGAGACCCACTGTCCCCTCTTGAAATGCAGGGGAATTACCAACCCCTCAAGAGAACCAATCTCCCTTGATACTTATCCTGAGACCTACTTGTCACAGATAAGTAGGCATCCTACCATACTATACCGAGACCCACTCGTCACATGTAAGTATTCCCTCGATACCTATATTGAGACCCACTTGTCTTAGATAAATACTTATACTGAGACCCACTTGTCCTAGTTAAATCCGTAGGAGACCCACTATCCCCAAACTGTAATGAGTTATTCGGGAACGCTACTTTCCCTAGAGTAGTAAATTCTAAAACGCTTATAAACATCTACGATTAAAACCGCCTCACGTGGTCTAAACTCGATATTCCCCACCCGGAATATCACCTCAAACACGACAAATACTAGTCCACTAAACCAATCTTTGACCCAACCTTGTCAGCACCACTCGAGATTACTACTCGCATCCAGAAATCAAATACAAAAGACCGATTCCTGACCCAACCCGGTCATCAATACTCAAGATCATCACTCTCGATCTCCGAGGTTCACAACCCGTCTCGCTAGAGTTAACCTTTTCGCCAAAACCCAAGCAGATTCGCCTGGAACATCCTGCCCGATTGATCGCGCAACAATCAAACAAAAACAAGCACGACCAAAGATGCTACATCCGTTACCAAGGTCGTCTGAACCAAGGTTTCAAACGCAATATTAACTCGAGACTCGATGCCCACATACATAACCCTGTCAACACTCCGGATGAACCTCATCCCTCTCGAGAAAACTATATCTCCTATTAACACTTAGGGAAATTCACATCCCTCTGGAGAAATCCTCAACTCCTAATAAAGACTCAGGGAAACACCTCATCCCTCTGGAGAATATCCACCTCCTACTACCACGCTGGGAAAACTTATCCCTCTGGAGAATATCCATCTCCTACTAACATACTGGGAAATACTCATCCCTCTGGAGAAATACTCATCTCCTAACAAGTACTCTGGGAAATCCACATCCCAATAAGTACTCCGGAAAATCCTCATCGCTCTGTAGAAATCCACATCTCTTAACAGGTACTCAGGGAAATCTTCATCCCTCTGGAGAAATACGCATCTCCCAACACTTGATATTCCCCGACCTAGAATACCCTCACACATATGACCAAAACTTCTGGTCACTCGACATCATACCTCTGAGAACCCCGCCTCACAATCTCTAACATGTAGAATCGTTACCCCCAACGACACATACATAAATCAAACCCAACACAGCACCAAGCCATCTCTGAAACCGGGACCACAAAGATAGAAGTAAGTTCAAGTCGTTACCTACCTGTCGAACCAACTGCTTAACTTCAACTTCATCTTTGCCTCAGGCTCCCACGTCTCCTCTCCCACACAAACTCTCAAAAGAGGAAACTTTCTCCGACGCAGCACCTTAATTCTCCTCTCGAGAATCCTCAAAGGCCTCGTCGCCACCGTTAAATCTGGCTGAAGTTCCACCGGAAACTTAGCAACAACTCCTCCAAAGCTTGCATGCAATCCCTCAACCTTGACACATGAAGCACTTTATTGAAATACCTTCAAACTCGGAGGTAAATCCAATCGCACGCTACCGATCCAATTTCTTTCACTACCGGGAATGGACCTAAAAACTTCAAACTCCACAGAGTCTCCAAACTCAACCGATAAAACCTCGCAACATAGCCATCTGAAGATATACTCTATCTCTGACCGCAAACTCCAAAACCTTCCCTCTTATTGAAATACACCCCTTGCCAATCATGAGCAAAACTCGCACCAAAGGTGCTCATCTCCCCCACTTGAGTCCAGCATACTCGCCTAGAAACCTAAAATCCATCGTAATCTATATCCCACTACTCTGGAATGGGCAACCTCTACATCACTCCACTCAGAAACTGATGCTCAACCTCCACCAGCTGACTCGAATCGCACTCTGCGACTCACCAGCTGGTATTTCCCGGAAATCACACACACAAACCTTAGGTCTATATCCAGTCATATGCTTATGCCACAATCACACATTGATTACTCCTACTAATCCCGACACCCCCACACTATCGAAAACACATCCCTTGAGCTAACGATGTCGGAGCCACTCCACTCTCTGGACGTCTCCCTCAAGCTCAGGATATATAGGAAAAATGTTTTCTTTAGAGTAATCAATTTCTACGTGTATAAACACCTCATGGATAGAATTCCCTCCGGTGATACCAACCTATCAATCCATACTCCAAAATATCATTCCCGCTCGCACGGAGCACCTGGCCATCCAGCCAACACTCACGAGATCCTCTCTAGACCTCCAAAACTCATCATCAATCCCATGTTTATATGCACATTTCCAGACATTTATTACTCTTAACTCATTAAACACTCTGATACTCACAGGACTCATCTTATGAGCTATCAGGAAACATACCGCTCGCATTCTCAGGATGCATCCTTCGAGCCAACGATATCTAGGGAACTCGTCATCCCCCGAGAGAACTCACATCCCTCGCTACTTCTTCTGGGAACTCACATCCCAAATAAGTATACAGGATAACTCGCCATCTCCTCTAGAGAACTCGACATCTCCGAAAATAATGAGTTAGTCGGGATCCCAGCCCCTAGAGTAATAAATTCTAAAACGTCTACAAACATCTATCGACTTGAACTACCTCGCGTAGTTCAAAACATGATATTCCCAAACCCGGCATATCATTACATCCTGACCAATCTTCATGTCAACTCAAACAACCCAATCGCACAGGATGTTCCACTAGAGTCCATCGAAAAATAAACAGTCTTAAATTCTCATAAGCTTCTATTTTTATACTCACCACCAACTCAACACAAACTCCAAACCACGACTCATAAATCTTATAAATTTTAAATTGAAATAAACGTTTGAACACCAAACGAAAATATCAACCATCCAAAACATCAAATACAAAGCTAAAATTCTGAAACTGGAAAGGAAAAGAACAACAACTAAGATAATGGGACCGCACCTCAATCCTCGATCTGCGCCCTCAGATCCTCCTCTAGCGATGCCGCGACCTCAGCCAATTCCGCCATCAAGGCAAACTTGGAAGCTCTGCACGACCTTCTCAGCCCCAACTTAAAGTCCTCCCGCAAACCTCCTCATTTGAGCCCGCTCCTCGTCCATACCTCTACCTACATAAACCACTAGCATGTCGAACTCATCATAATACTCGCCTATTGACCGGTCTCCCAGGACCAGTTCCCAAAACTGCACCTCCAACCGATCCACTGCCTCTTGAGGAAAATGCCTACCATTAAACTCAACCAAGAATTCTCCCCAAGTCCACATTATCCGCCTCCTTCGAGCCTCAACGCTCCTCCACCAAAGACGTGCATCACCCTCCAAGAAGTGTACCGCTAAATCCACCTGATATTCATCAGCACACCTGATAGAACGAAACCTACGCTCTACCCCCATCCTCCACTTATCTGCTACCTCAGGTCCCCCTCCACCCGAGAAGGACAAAGACTCAATGCTCTCTAACTGGCTTGACATCCCCTGCTAAGCCGGATGCTCCTCTGCCACTGGAATCATTGTTGGAGCCTGCCCGGGTACCCCATTCGGTAACCGCTCCAAAATCAGGGCTAACACCTTTGTCAAACAATCTTCTGGATCCTGGGCCAAACCTGCAACACCAACCCCACTTGGGCCTCCCACAGTACCATCTGCTCCGGTACCACCACTGGCACCAACAGACACCCTGACACTGCCCTCTGATCCCTCAAGATATGACTGCGAATCAGCCCCCTGCTCTGGTGACTCACTCTGAGCCACCTACTCAAAAAACGTACTCACACGCACCCGACAACGACCTCGGCCACTACGGCCCCAACCTCTACCTCGACCTCTTGGAGTTCTAGCCATCAGACACTGCACTTCCCAAAAGCACATTCTAAGACACTAGAATTCATATAATAGAGGTCAACAAACACATACCGTGGAATCTCTTTGAAGGCTCGGAGAGGATGATCTAAAACTCTACAACTCACAGAATTAACTAACTACTCATTATCAATTCAATCAACAGCCTCAAATCAACCACTCAGCCTACTGCCCTAAAACCGTAAGGGCTCCGATACCAAAATGAAACAACCAAGCTTTTTTTTTAATTAATTAATCCAAATTATTATTCTCATAAATAATAATCCTCAACGATTAATTCCACAACAACCCAAATAGACAATAACCAGCGGAAAAATCAATAAACACTCAAACCAAATTCAACCATTAAAATTATCCAATTCTAATTCCATTAACTCACTCAGCATATATAGCAACCTACCACGAGGTTCTACTAAAAAGAAATTCAAACAAATAAACTAGAGATCCTAATCATCCTCTCGTCCTAGCCATGATTCCACGATCTAAAACTTTTACCTGCAACACATGAAAATAAGAGTTGCGTGAGTATTATCACAAATACTCAGTGAAGCGGTCATCCCGTCTACCAATTACATAATAAGGATAAACGAATGCCAAAACTACGCAATCAACCAACAATCACAATTTCCAACTTACCGAAATAAGAACAATTAAACGAAATATGCACAAAGCAACTCAGTGCCGATCGACAAACCACCACGGTGTCGATCGACACAGGAAACACGAAAACATCAATTCAACCGGGTGTTGACCAACACTACCACTAGGTGTCGATCGACACCACCTTCACGACACAAACCCATCGCGAAACCCCAATGGGTGTCGATCGACACACCCTCTAGGTGTCGATCGACACCTCTACCCAGAAAACAGGATCGAGCCAAATCCTCACACGGCTTGACTCCGTTCCAATAAGGTTCAATCTCAACGATAAACAACACGATTTACACACAAAATCAAACGGAAAATAAACCGAACAAGCGATATCTATAACAATTCCAACACAATTTATCAAACAACAATCCTAACAATCAAAATCCATAACCACGATCATGCACTCACCTCGATTAACAAAAAGAACACACAAATACACGAAAATCAGAGCCTCCTACTCGACCCAAAGCTACTGATTCTCCTTCTCCATCACCTCAGAATAACGATCGGAAATAAGATTCGGAAACTAGACCCGAAGAGTTTTCCAACGACCTATAGATCATCGCCTAATTCCTTCTGAACCTCCGGCAAAACGCCCTCGAAGTGGTCTGATCACAGACCCGATTCTACACAGACGATCAAAATTTTACTCTGATCCGATATGATCTTCCTGTCCGTTTCTCTTCTCTACTAAAATGAAACAGAACTGCCTCCTTCTCTCTTAATCGCCAAACTTCTTAGGAATCACCAAAAACTCTCTCAACCTTTCTAACATGTTTTTTGACCTTCACAACAAAAAAACGAGGCTACTCAGCCTTATAAATAGGATTCTCAACCCATACTGAATTAAACCGAACCAACCAAACGATTAAAAACTTAAACCGTTTCAACCCAAAAACATGGTGTTTATCGACACACTGCCTTGGTGTCGATCGACACCCCTTACCAAATTACGATCGATACCCCTTACCAAATTACACAATTTGGTTTTGGGATGTTATAGAGCTTCTTACAATTGTGGTACACAAGTATCCTATGGATGGAAATCAATCCATGCAGTGAAGGAACTACTAAAACAAGGATTATGTATTAAGATAGGAGATGGGTTGCAAACAAATGTTTGGTATGATCGATGGCTCCCAACATTGCCGCCGAGACGTCCTAGTGGACCTGATGTTCGGTCATCATTGACAGTTTTAGATTTATGGAAACAAGATGAAAGAGTATGGGATGATGATAAGTTGAGGGTAATTCTGTGTGATGGGGATGTCAGTCTAGCGAAGAAGGTTTTACTCTTAAAGAATAATATGCGCGATTCTCATATTTGGCCATCTAACAATGATGCAAAGTACTCGGTCAGATCAGGATATTGGTCCACAACTCATGTTCATACTTATATAGATGTTGAATATCCTCATGGTTCTCCAACATTGAAGCGAGAAGTATGGAATCTTAACATCCTGCCTAAAATTAAACACTTATTATGGAGAGCGCGATTTCTGAAGCATTGCCAACAACTACAAGAATGATTACTAGGAACATCATGATCAATCCATTATTTCATAGATGTTGTTTGGCGGATGATACGATTAAACATGTTGTTCCCAAATACCGACCTTTCATATGCTTTCCCCTTCACAAGATCTTGAAGAAAATTTTTGCCACTTCCTTCAAATTGAGAAACATATTTTACTTTCTGACCACTTTAGATTACTCCCGTTATGGTTAGTGTGGATGATTTAGAAATCAAGGAATGAGTATATTTTTAACAAAAGGAATATATATCCAAATGAAGAGGTAAAGTGAAGTCTACTTGCTGTTTATGAATGGTTAACAGTTCATGAGATTGTTGTTGATGAGGTGAATGCTAGACTTGTAAAATCAAGTTGTTGGGAACCTCCTCTACAAAATTGGCTTAAATGCAATTTTGATTGTTCTTATCCTCGGAATAGATCTTTAATGGGAATTGGCTAGATTATAAGAGATCAGATGGATAGATATATAAAGGCTGGAAATGCTAAGAAAAATTAAGTTTAATCCATTACAAGCGGAAGCGATGGCTTTTCTACATGTTTTGCAAGTGATATGGGTATTAGGCTATAGGCAAGTTTGGTTTGAAGGTGATAACAAGGAACTGGTTTCAGTTATTAATACGAATGGAGATAAAGTGAACATTGGAAATGTTCTATGTGATATTCGATTTTGGATGACCAAATAACCTCTATGCTCACTATAACATATTAACCGGGAAAGAAAGAAATCAAGCGGCGGACATTTTAGCGAAAAAATCTTCTGGTATTGAATCACTATATGTTACTTCTGTTGTACCACCTTTCTGGTTCATAGACTATTTGTATTCTCCGTTTAAAATATAATGCAATTTCAGATGACAAAAAATAAGAGAGGAGATACGGGGGGTGATTGGTTCAGCAATTTTTGTTGTAGATATATAAGTTGTAGCTTTAACTATTTTAAAATAAAAACATGATTGGTAAACATAAGATAAGTGTTATAGTTTTAATTAGATCGACTAGTTTTATGAAAATAAAATGTTTTGTACTAATTATACAAATAATCCAGTTTATAGAAACTTTATGTAACTTTTAATGCAAGAAAAAATGAACCTCTGAATTATTTTTAAATGGACAATTTAAAAAATTTAAAAACATCATTTTAAAAATTAAATAATTTTGGTAAATGTATCTAAAATATAAAAATACTTTAGTGGTTGACAGGACAATTTAAAAAACTTCTGATTTTACCTTTTCCATAAGTTTGTCACAATCTTATTTTAAAATCCTTCCATATATATTTTTCCTCTCAAAACATTATTTTTATAAAGTTTTAACTAAATAATTATAATAAAAGACTAAAAATGTATAACGTCATTTTACAAAAAAAAAAAATAAGTTTGTACAGCCCAATATTTAGGGCTGTAAGATTTTATATGTTACAGCAATAGAAACTTTAAAAAAAAATTAAAGAGGTTGTATAGTTCAGAGAATTAAAGCAAAAACATGATTTGTAACCTAAAAGATTAAATCCACAACATGATTGGTAACAAAATGATGCTTTAGAAAAAAACTAAGACTTTAGACAATACTTAAAACCCAACCAATGATGCACTAAATCTCTTTACATTTGTTTAGTATTCCCTCCGTTTGTTTTTAACTGATGTTTAAGATTTATACACATTTATTAAAAAATCATTAAATTTATTTTGTTTATTATTTATCCAAGACATTTCAACCAATGAATATTTAATCTGCAGAATTTCAAGAGTCAAAAATATTAAAAGGCAATTAATTATGTATGGATAAGTGAACACATCACTTCTTTGTAAATAAAAAGTAACTCCTAAAACATCATTTAAAAATAAACGAAAGGAGTATTTAATAATGTAAGATTATGGCTTCGAATGGTTACACTAAAATAAGCGGTGCGGGTAAAATAATAGTGCGGTGCGGTACAGTACAATTGCGGATTTTATAGGAAAATTCTATTTGCGGGACAAGTGCGGTTTGTATGAAAATAGCGGGACAAAACATTGTTTGATTGGTAACACAATTGATATGCGGTTTAAAACAATTGTTTGATTGGTGAAAATCAGTTTTAGAAAAATATATTGTAAAATTGAATAATGCTATTACTATTTGCATAAATTAAAGGGACAATTTCAAATATGCCACTATTGAATTATTTTTTGCAAACATGTCACTATTGAATTATTTTATAACAAGCATGCCATTTCTAAAGTCTTTTAAATACTTTACATCTCAAATTCCTCAATTTAAAAAAAAATATATGATCGATAAGAAACCTTAAATCCTAAAAACTAAACCCTAATATAACATAGTTAACTCAAACATAAATTATACTAAAATTTTAGAATAGTCACATTTTTTAAAAGTGGCATTTCTGAAAACGAAAATTTTAAAATTTTTAAAAAACAATACAATATAATTTTTAAATTAAATGGGAGTACACTTCAATTCATTTTTGAGACAGTCGCAAAAATGCCACTTTTGAATTATCTTTTACAGACATGCCACTCTTGAATCATTTTCTTACCAACATGCCACTTATAAATTCGTTTAAAGACTTTATTTCTCAAAATTCTCAATCTCAAAAAAAGTTTTGATCTCTAACAAACCTTAAAACCAAAAAACTAAACCTTAATATAACATAGTTAACCCAAACATAAATGATTTTAAAATTTGAAAAACGTGATAGTGACATTTTTGCAAAATGGCATGTCAAAAGTGACATTTCTTGAAAATTCTCTTCATTTTTTTACCAATTCACAAAGATTAATGATATTTATATCAATATGAACATAAAATTTATTAAACATCTTTTCTAAATTATCTAGAAAATTTATGAAATTTGACAACTAAATTATTAAAATTTAAATGTTAAAAATTATTATAAATAAATGATATAATGTTCAATATTTAAGAATCATAAAATTTAAAGTTCTTTTTTATTTTAGATTATTAAAAGAAATTTTGAAATTATGTGGATTTTTTTTTTGTCAACAAATTATGTGAATTATATAAAAACTTAGGCCTTGAATGGAAACTCGAAAGCGGTGCGGTTTTGGGTAAAAGTAAGTGGGCCCATCAGTTGGTTACCAATCACAAAATTAACCAAAGTGGGGGACGGTTTTCAATGATAGTTGATTTATGAAGTGCGGATCATTTTGATGAAGGAAAAGAGTAAACCGCACAAGATTTTTAAAACACATCAATTATTGTGCGGTTTTGTTGTAGATAGGTGCGGTTCTTTTAAAAATAATACAAAATAGCTTTAAATATTGTTTTGCAAAGTAATATGAAAGTTAATAGCATAAATCAATGAAAGTTTAGAACAATAATTATTTAAGGATTTAACTTTAACTTAGAAACCATTTAACTTTCAGTAGTTTTTTAAAGTAACAAATTTATCATATAAATAATAGCAAATTACTTGTATGTGTTTTAAGGTGCTAGGTGAGGTTTTCTTATAAAAAGCTATACACATTTATGGGTAAACAATAGTAGACAATGTTAATTTGTTTTATGTATTAATATTGTTACTTAATTAATTTATCTTTTTCAAAAATTCAAACTATTTACGTGTCAAAAGTTGTTTACGTTAGGCATTAGTTATCCGCACAATGTAGTCAACAAACTTCAATTAGGGTGCGTATCTGAGTTTTAAAGTGCAGTATTTGAATTTTTTTAAGAAAAAAATTCATAAAGATTGAGAAAATTTTATGATGGCTAATTGTATAGAGTAATAATATATTATTTGAAAAACAAATATTTTTGGTTATTTGAAATATCAAAAACATTAATCAAATATTTTTTTGCACCGCATGTTATTTTTATCACCAATCAAATATTGTTTCGTCCCGCTTTTTTTACACAAACCGCACTTGTTCCGCAATCCGCAGTTATACCGTACCGCCCCGCACAATTTTCTTACCCGCACCGCTCAATTTCGTATCACCATTCGAAGCCTATGTATCCCGAGTCACCTAATAAAAGCATTAAAGGGTACATGATAAGATTCGCGATCGTTGTCAACTTTTCTGTTTGTTATAAATTTATGATCATGCCTCCTTCGTATTTATTCGGTTACCAAATTTTCCTTTGAATTCGTACTTATATTTATATTTTCATTGTGTGAACTCGTACCAACTTGGAGTTATATATACACCAAAATCACATTTAAAATCAAATCTGACTCGAACATTATTTCAAAGCAACACTAGGCACGAATGAGAACATTATTTCAAAGCAACACTAGGCACGAATGAGAGCTACTTATGTACAATGATTGCTCTTAAATCATGTTCTTAGCATTAAACTGATTAAAATTAAATGAGAAATAGATTTATTAAGTTGAAACACATCTTAGTTAAGAGCAATTTCAGAGTGTTCTTAGCAGACATGTGTCATTTAGTTAATAGTGTGTTTCAAAAATTTTAATTTTTTTATTCTTTTTTCTATTTTGTTAAGAACACTTTACAAAGTTTTACCATTGAAAGTGAAAATACAAATCATGTTCTTAACTAATTATAATCTTTATTTATTAATAAAAAATATGATAAGAACACAAAACATGTATCTACTGCTCTTATAATTGTCCTTTGCATAAATTTATGTAATAATTAATAAATCTTCAAGCGTCAGTAATAATCATCGTATTTTCCTTTTAATTTCTACTTATATCTCATTTATGTTTTGTTGTGTGAATTCGTACCAACTGGAGATATATGCCACCAAAATCACATTTAAATCGAAAAATGACTCAAAATATTATTTCCAATTAAGACAAGACACGAATGAGCGTTACTTTTTTGTAATTGTCCTTTGCATAGATGTCTCTCTGCTAATTAATAAAACTTCAAACGTCAGTAATAATCATCGTAATTTTCTCTTGTCGTTGATAATCACAAAGTTCCAAAAAAGAATGGAACCGAATGATTAATGATTTTTTTGGATAGAAACCGAATGATTAATGAATGAATGTCTCAAACACTACTCTTTGACCAGTCAAAGTCCAAAACACTCCTCTGCTAACTTGATTTTCTTTTCAATTTATTTTTAAAACAAAAAATGAGTCTTTTACTTTAAAACCAGATCTAAGTTATATATTTACAGATCCAACCACTAAATACCCATCCGAATATTGACCCAATCGGATCTTACCCGGGTCAAAAAAAAAATCCCAAAATAAAAAGAAAAAAATAAGACAATGAAATCTTCTTCTTCTTCTCTTATTCCTCTCCTCTGGTTCGTTTCTCACTTCTCTCTATATCGAACCCAATTACCGAGTCTCATCTTTCGAGGATTCAAATATTTGGTGAAGAGGAGGAGGAAGAATAATCTTTGATATGGGAAGATTTCGTATCGGAATTATGTCGGGAAAATCTTCTATTGCCGAAAAAGAAAGGGCTGATTTTGTAGACACCATGGATGTTCCTAGCTCTTGGGATGCTTTACGGAAAAAGGTAATTTTCTTTCAATTCTTGAGTGTTTTGATTCGAAGCTATTGGGTAATTATTTACGACACAAATGACGAGAAGCTAGTTACGTCTGAGATCTTTGAAATCTGTATGGGATTGGGTTTTTGATGCCTAAATTGATAAAATTAATTCTGGGTTCGAGTTGATTTAGGGAATTTAGCAGCAGCCTTATTATCAATACCCCGTTTGTAAATAATCTCAAAATCGTATCCCAATAACTTGGTTAACCATTTTTGGTATTCCATAGAAACTTCTCGCTGCTCCAACAAAAACTTCAAACTTTTTTGATCAGTGTGAACAATAAATCGTCTACCCAACAAATAGTGTCTCCATTTCTGAACGGCCAATACAATTGCCATCAACTCTCGCTCATAAACAGGTTTCAACTGTTCGCGAGGCGTTAAACCATAGCTAAAGTAAGCGATAGGCTTGTGCCGCTGCATCAACACAGCCCCTAAACCAAAGCAGGAAGCGTCGGATTCAACCACGAACACCTCTGTAAAATCAGACAGGGCTAGCACAGGAGCTGAAATCATTGCCTCTTTTAGTATCTCAAAAGCGTCTTGAGCAGAAGATGACCATACAAACTGATCTTTCTTAAGTAGCTCAGTCAAAGGTTTAGCTATCACGCCATACGCTCTCACAAAACGACGGTAATACCCGGTCAAGCCCAAAAATTCCCTGAGTTCTTTGACTGTTTTAGGTGTAGGCCAATGGGTCATGGCGACTGTTTTTCCCGGATCAGTAGAGACACCTTCACCGGAAATAATATGGCCCAAGTAATCGACTTGAGACTGACCAAACAAACATTTTTTTCTATTTGCATAAAGTTGTTGTGTGGCAAAAATTTTCAAAACAGCTTGTAGATGTTCCTGATGTGCTTCCATAGTAGAGCTATAGACCAAGATATCATCGAAAAAAACCAAAACAAACTTCCTGAAAAATGGTCGAAATAGCTCATTCATTAAGGATTGAAACGTAGCAGGAGCATTACTTAACCCAAAGGGCATAACAAGGAATTCATAATGACCGTCGTGAGTCCGAAATGCCGTTTTTTCCACATCCTCAACCTTCATATGTATCTGATGGTAACCCGCTCGAAGATCTAACTTTGAGAAAATAGTTGCTCCATGCAATTCATCTAAGAGCTGATCGATCATCGGAATGGGAAACTTATCTGCAACAGTGGTCCGGTTCAGAGCTCTATAATCCACACAAAAACGCCAATTGTCATCATTCTTCTTAACCAGCAAGACAGGACTCGAGAAAGGGCTTTTGCTAGGTTGTATAGTTCCTGCTCTTAGCATGTCTTTAACCATAGTCTCCATGACTTCCTTGTGGACGTGAGGGTAACGGTAAGGTCGTACACTAATGGCTCCCGATCCTTGTTTAAGAGTAATACCATGTTCTCGGCCTCGTATCGGTGGCAAACCCCACTGGTTCCGCAAATATATTCGGAAATTGTTGTAAAACCACTTGCACTAAATCTGGAATCTGGTGGACAGTCGTTTGCCCTAACTTGTGTTCAAAGAAAGCAATCTCCACACCTCCCTTATGTACGACAGAAGGTAAAGTCATTGTTTTCAAGGAAATTTTAGAAGAGTGTAACGATGGATCGCCCTTCAATGTCACTAAATTCCCTTTGTACTGAAACATCAGTTCGTGTAGCTCCCAATCCACCTGACATTTACCTAAAGTTCGTACCCACTCCACCCCCAAGATGACATCTACACCTCCTAACTCCAATGCAATGAAATCATTAATGAATGTTAATCCTTGTAGGTCAAACTGCACTTTTTTACATACACCCATCCCATGAACAGCTACACCAGTTCCCAACATAATATTTAAGTTAGGATCTTTATGTAATGCAACGCGGGCTCTCTCCACTACCGTAGGAGCAATGAAATTATGTGTGGCTCCACTGTCTAACATCACTACAATCTCCGTCTTCCCAATACACCCTCTAAGTTTGGTAGTAGTAGGTGAATTCAGCCCCACAAAAGCATTCAAAGACAACTCCATGAATTCTTTCCGATGTTCATGCTCCTCTTCCACTAACTCCACCATATTCTCATCCAAAACTTCCAACTCATAGCCATTCACTACTGTCAAAACTTGTAAATTCGTTTTGGATCATGGGTGACCCTTATAATACTTCCCTTTGCACTTAAAACATATATCATCCCATCTCATGGCATCCAATTCTGCATCAGTGTAGAGTTGTCTTGGACGTAAGGTGCTTTGGGTCTGTCCTGTATCATTGGTTCCAACTTTGTTAGTGGAATGTTGCCACTGATTTCCAATACCACTTCGCTGAGTAGTATACGTCGTAGAAGATTTCAAAGGAACGTATGACTGCTTTCTACTCCTGTAATCAGTGTAGTCTCCACCGCCCATTTTGCAAAAAGCACTAGATTCCATTTTAATGACAGCAGCAATATGATTGGTTAAACCTTTCGGTTCTTTCATCTTAATGACCTCTTGCATTTCTGGTTTCAAGCCATTGTAAAAAATGTGTTCCAAGTTCTGCGCATCTACCCCTGCCACTACGGAAACCAATTCTTCAAACTCATCCACATAGTCTGCTACAGAACCAGTTTGCTTTAGAGCAAACAAACGCTTCGCAGGTTCATCTTCAAATTTTCCGCTAAATCGAGCTACAAGACGTCTTTTGAACTGAGACCAATCGGTAAACACATTGGTGGCCATTTCACCATTATACCAATTGAGTACAGCTCCTTCAAGACTAACAGATACCAAGGATAACTTGGCGTGATCATTAAATTGCCCCAATTGAAAATAACGTTCCGCTTTGGCGATCCAACCAAATGGACGAGTTCCATCAAACACAGGTAGTTCGATTTTTTTTTAATAAACACTCATGATTCTCTAAAGCAGAGCTAATTCCCTGATGTCCCAACGGATGAGCTCTCGTCTCAAGGTCCAAGGGAGAATGAAGTACCGTTTGCGGTGATCCTGAAGATGTTGCTGTCGATTTACCATGAGGTTTGTCCTGAAACTGAATCACCTCTAACCTCGAAAACAATTGTGAAATCAGCTGCAAGTTTTGCTCGATCTTGTCAAATCGAGTATCAAACGAAGATAAACGGCTCTCAATCGCTCACAAACGAGTTTCCGACGCGGTATTTGCTTTCGTCAATCGATCCCAACCACCACGAATAATCTCCAAATCTTGTGAGAGTTCCGACACCTGACCTGTAAATTCCGCTGCAATTTGATCTGGATCCGCCATAGATCCCAGTCGCGAAGCTCCGACCCAGTCACGAACGCACCAAGTTTGTAACCTCAAACCCTTCTAAATCAACTTATACTTAATATGCAATCCAATTCAAACCTGCAATTCCTCTTTTATTCCGTATGTAAATCCAATCTAGTTGCTTAACTAGTACAACGATCTCATATCGATCGCGATAGAAGGACTCATGTCGTCTCTTCCATTCACATACAACATCAAGCATAAGAAAAAGACGTAATAAAGCATTGCTCTATATTTGTACCTAGAAGAACAATATAACGACAAAGCTTCTAAATCACTAAGAGTCTCCCAATCCTCACGTGTCTTCTTTCTCATTTGTCACGTGATAGCCCTTTTCACTCTGTTTTTGCCCAAATCCTCTCCATTTCTTCCTATAATAAACCCTCTTGTTCGTATCAATAGCATAGAGAGGAAGTAAGAGAGATGGTGAGAGAAGAACATGCTCGACTCCCGATCTCTTCTTCTCAGTGGTAAGAGAATGATCAACATTCAAAGAGGATTTTTCCGATATCGTAGTATTGGATTAGTGTGATTTTATTGGTTACTAACTCTTCATTCATTTTTGGTGTAGCTAGTGGCAGAGGTTTTCTTTGATGATGATTGGAATGAGCTTGGTTTGAGGGACGAGAACATTGTTGATGAGACATTTGAGCTAACAAAATATGATGAGATGTCTAATAAAGAGAAATTCGAGACTTAGAAGATAAGCAAATGCCATTGTGGAGTTACAAGTAGGTCATGATAAGAATGTGGATTGTACAAACAAGTCATGGATTCATTCGAAAGCTTTATTGAAGAATTAGCAATTCGTTGTTGCTAATGTGAAAGATGAAATCAGTATGGTTGGGGAAACACATCTCATGGTTTATGTGTGTTTTGTTTCTTTCATTTTTTTTTTTGCCCTTTTAGCTTGCTTTAGGACATGAGAATGATGTTAAACACAATCAAGGTTCTTAGTTTAATGGTGGAGAAAAAGTCTCTTACTTAAGTGCAACTTGATTTATTAGGTACAACATAGTATTAATATTATTGTACAAGTGAGTTTAATAGGAAAAGAATAATTTATTTCATTAAAAAGAACATGAAAAACACGTGTTAACAAAAAAAGGCAGTCAGCGCCGCTTTTATTAGTTCTATTAAACACATGCAATGGACAAAATTGACACATGCTGAATTAAATAGTTATACCTGATTTTTTCAAATAGTTATACGTGATTTTCGGTTGTAAAAAAAATCATAACAGCTGTACTTTTTAAAATTTTAACCTTATATTAGTTTTACCTATAATAAATCGAAGTTATTTAGTTGTACACAAGATGTACCATCATTCTTGCATTGCCCCAAAGTTCTTATGTAGTAACATTAGTAGAAAAACATTGTATCTATCTTTCGCATCATAAGGTGGTTAGTATTTACAAAGTCATCATGAAAGTATAAGATGTTTTATGTTAAAAGTATAATATGGTAAAGACAATTATCAAATAATTTTTTGTTATATAACATATATATCTATAAACATATACTTTAGGTTTATTAGTTTCGTTTGAAACATAATCTATATTAATTATGAGTTTTCTACAAAACATTGGATATATTGTAAAAAGTTGTGAGTTTTTCATATAGTTATCCCTAGTGTTATGGTTGTACGCATATACAAGCAATTGGACTTCGGAGGATTTTAACTTGGAATTAGCTTTACCATTGTGAAATTATGTCTCTTGGTTATACAAATCATTAGTCATTTTTAAATCTTTCCCCTAATTTACAAAATTATATCCATTATACATATCATAAAAATGTATACTCTAATCCACAAATGATATTATTAGTCTTCCTCCTTATAGCACATCTTCTAGATCTAAATAGAATTTGATGGTACAATCACCACTACTAGTGTCTTTTATCCCGTTACTTGAAAAATTACTTAACACAAACAAGACTCTAATCTTGTTATGTCTTCTTTGAAGAACCAGAACCATCATTTTACAAAATGAGGTCTTGAGAAGCATTCTCCGGTTTCCTCGCCTTTCCCATTCCCATCATACATATCACCACCATCAAATCGAGGGATATCTCTTCCTCATTGCGTTTCTCGTCCGGCTTCGTCTCTGGTGAAAAAAAGATATGGATCAGAGACATTGTAACAAGCTTTAGTGGATCGCTTGTTAACTTCACGAGCTTTCATCTGTTAACGAATACCCAAACACTTATGAAATCTCTGAATCGATTCATATCCATACCAAATTTCCAAATCCATTCAATGAAATTCCCTAATCCATAAATCCTCAAACCAAATTGAAAGCATACAACAAACCCAAATCCATTTCTACCTATTCAATTCATCGGACCCGAGATTCGGATTTCTCGTTTCCATTATGTTTCCTCTGAGCCAACAACCCGAAATCCATTCCACAAGCAAAGAACATACACATCGGTCACTCGTAAACCAGAAGTAACTCACTTCCGGCGACACTAACCACTTCGAAATCTCTCAATCCCAAAACCTTCAAATCAAATTCTTTACAACCAAAGACTCTACATATAAAGGGAACAACACCCAGAATTAATGGTTAAGACTGTACTCACCTCAACCGTCGCTGCTTTCTCAATGTTTGTAGATGCTTTTCACACAAATTCACGGGATGAGCTTCAATGTTCAATCCACTGCTCCCAATCAAGTAAAAAACATCGCTGGAATGTTTCCTTTAGAGGGAATATGATATTTGTATCGAATTGAATCAAATAAACCCAATTTCTTCGCCGGAATTTTTTCTCGACCTCGGCCTCGAAAAGAAATTGTAAGGGAAACAGCTCCCAATCAACTTAAAATTACGGCTAAAATGATTCTAGTAGAAGAAATTTGATATCATTTACCGATTTGAATCGGAAAAATCGAATTGAAAAGCAAAATTTTCGCCGGAATATTTTCTCCCGAAGACGACCAAGAAGGGAGAGAAACAAGAAATGAACTTTGCTCTGGTTGGCTGAATAATTATGATTTTTTTCCATTTTAAAAAACATAAATGATGGAGGAGAGGGACAATTTCGGAATTCACTATCTCTCAACACAAAAGAGTGTTTTAGATAATAAGAGAGTATGGTAGAGAGGAGTAGAGAGAGATTGGAGTGTTTGAGAAGTTTGTCCATGATTAATGATAAAAAGCAGAATTCAATCAATCATTTAAACATATATCTGTACACGTAACAGAAAAGAGCTACGATACGATCATACATCACTGTAGGCAAGTTAACCATACAAAAAAATCAAAATAATAATAATGTCGCTAACATCAATGAAATTCTCTTTTAATGGCCCCAAGATTTACCCGTAGTCGACGAACCGGAACCGGATCCAGATCCTTTTGCCGAAGCACTCCCTGAGCCTCTTGTCCCAAAATAAAGATCAGAGAGGTAATTTCCCAAATCTTCAGGGGTATATCTGACAATACCCTCATTAAACGTTTCCCGTACCAAACCAACCCGGTTCATCTCATAAAACTCGGTGTAAACCAGCATCAGTTTCTCACTCAGCGAGATTTTAATCTGATCCCTAAGTTTCGGGTCGGGTATGACCCACGAAGTCTGTTTCCGGTACGACGACTCAAACTCATCGTTGAATCTAGCGAACAAATCCTTAGCTTCCTCCGTCGGATTTTCCGGCAATGACGTCAGCACTTTTCCCCAAGCAAGCTTCTCGAATTTCTCCGCGTACTGTTTCACCTTCGCCTCGTGCCTCACCACCCAATCGTCGCCGAGAAGAAGCTTCAGACTCGACGATCGGACTTTAACGACGACGTATTGGAGATTATTCGCCAGGAAGAGATAAGATAAAGCGACGTCTTTGTACGGCTGAGCTTTACCGTCGATTTTACAAAGCGTGAGAAGAATCACCCAAGCGATTCGTACGGACACCGGAGATGAATACAGATCCTGCGGATGCGCTTCGTCTCCGCCGTTAACGAATAACGAATCCGGTAACGGAGACGGAACTACTAACTGCCAATTTTCGAAAATCGCGGCGATCGATTCGTTGTAATCGGCGAGGAAGGAGAGGTAATTCATGACGTAACGAGTCAGAGGATGAACACCACCGCCGATTACCGGAGTTTTCGATGTTTCTTTCTGAATCGCCGATTCGAAATCCGTCATCATCAACCTCGCCGCGTCGCCGAGTCTCGCTAACGAGTTTATCACCTGAGATCTAACCGGTGCGGCGGAATCGAAGTAGAAAATCGATTCGATTTCAACAAAGAGATTCGCAAGAGCTTCGTACATATCGAGAAATCGAAACATTTTCTCCGGTGTTAATTTCTTGATTTTCCCAGCATTTTCCGGGAAAGTGAAAAGGTTTAAAGCACCTTCCTGAGTAATATCAGTGAAGCAAGACTCAACGATGTTCACAGAGGAAGAGAAAACATGATCAGCGAGAATTCTCTCACCGAAAAAGAGAGATCTCACAGCTAATTTCACAGCTCTTAACCACGATTTGATCTTCGTTTCCAGAATCTCCCAATCCATTTTCTGAATCTGATGCAGAGTAAATCTCTCCACCGCTAAATTATGCAGCGTCTCATCAACAATCGATCTCCGTACGGTTTTGTAAACCCTAACGCATTCTTTAGCGTATCCAGTAGAAATCATACAATCCGCAATCATTTTGAGATCATCCATGGCGTCGGTATCTCCGCCGGAGAATCGATGCTCGTCGGAGTTTTCTTCGTAAGTGCTTTCGTCTTCGGAATCGGAGATACTTGTCGGCGTGGAAGTGCTGAATCGGGAAGATCTGTAAGATCGTACAGAGACGGAATCCGGATCTAGATACTCACGATTCGCTTTCAAGACGCGGTGAAACTCCGATTCGAGAAGCTTCATCGCCGATTGCATTAGATTCTGAGCGAAGATGAGTTTCTCTGAGGAAGGATTGACGGAGACTAAACGGTGCATCGTGCTTTGTAGATGTTTAACGGCGAGAGCGAACTCTTCAGCTTCACGACGACTGTTTGTGGAGAAGAGGAATTCTTCAGAGGAAGATGAAGAAGAAGTCCATTTGGTTATGACGGTGTTGATGTTGTTCATACACTCTTCCACGGCGGATTCGGCGAGGGATTGGTGGTGATGTGGTTGATGGTGTTTCTCCGTCGGAGGAGATGATCGGAATAAGTGTTTCCCCATTTTTGTGGTTTTACTATGGTTTTCTGATGAAGGAGAAGAAGAAGAAGATGCTTTTTTTTTTTGGTTAGTTAAGAGAAATAGAAGCTTTATGGTTTGATTGGTTGTTTGTAATCAAGTGAAGCAGATCATAAGAGGAAGGTAGAGAAGGAGAGGTATATAAATAGATAATCATATGATAAAGTATTATTATATAGATAGTGGAGGCTTTTTCAATGAAATTGATATGTATGTATGTGTACGTATAGATATGTGGACGATAAATGTCCAGTAGTCAAACGCGGTGTGAAATATGACATTTTGTAAAGTCAGAGCAAAAGGGTTAGTTTAGTCAATTCTGACGAATTAATTTATTGCGTTTCATCTGTAGCTGTGAACTTTTTTTGTAAAGTTACCGTTACAGAAAATTAAATGTAATTTGTATAGTATTGAATTCACCAAAAAGAGCACAAAAAGATAGAATTTTTATGGTAGTTGTATACTTGCGCTGTCAAATCTTAAATGTTAGGAAATTGTCAAACTATCATGTAACTGAAATCTTAGGGATAATTTTCCTGCTAAAAACATCATCTAAAACTCAGTAAGACAATAAACAATTATTTTGGGGGTTAATTTTTTGTATTATACGAGTTAAATAGTATTAATGTTGTTCCCTGTGTTACAGATTGTTTGTCTCTTATATATTTTGCTAGTTTTATGTGGTGTAATTTTTTTGTTTAAAAGACCTAATGAGAAGAAAGGTATTTGCAAAACAAAACTACATTTGTTAATTAGCTTTCTACTATTAGTAATTTGACTGTAAGGAAGGTTCCCTTCTCTGCTGTAAGTTTGCGTCCTGCCGCCACATAAATGAAATCCACAGTTTTCAAAAGAAGATGTTCAAATCCTAAAGTTGCCATAATACGACTACTAATTCATACTTCTTCCATTTTAATTGAAGTGTCATTTTAAGGTTAATTTTGGTTTTAAAATAAATGTCGTTTTATAATTCTAATGCAACTTTTAGTGTAAAATAATTAATTTACCTCTAAGTCTAACCAATAGTGAATAAAATATCAATAGTCAAAACGATACTTAAATTAAAACGGAAAGAGAAGTTTTCTCCTTTTTTTCGAAATTTTGGCTTTGCATAATGTATTCAAAGCCAAAATATCCAGATAGTAATGAAATATATGCGGATGGTCCGAATTATAACCAAAAAGTATATATACACGTGTAACTATAAGTTTTGTTTAGATACGTATATATTGTTTAGTACGGAAGGAGATGGTATGAATGTCAAATATGAAACCAAAAAAATCGCAAATATACACATTACAAAAAATTATTTAAAACTAATTCAAAGTGAATTGCTTTGGTTTAACTAATGAAAACTAATCATATGTCCTAAACTGATAAAAGTAATCTTCATTGATGTTTTTGAAAAGTCCTTACTACATAAATTATGAAACAACCAATATTTTATTTATTTATTTAATAGTCGAATTAATATTCCCATAAATATTTAATTCTCTATAGCTACTCAACAATTTACGGAAGTTCTCAGAAAATAATTTCATAAATTAATAAACCAAAATATCAAATTCAACAACCACTTCCAGAATTCAAATAATACTAGCAACCTAAAAACCAGGTTCACTAGAAGCAGAATAAATAAACTAACACCCTATCATCCTCTTCTTTGGCATTGATTCCGCGATCACGCATTTCTGTTACCTGCAACTCAAAAGAAAAAACAGAGCTGCGTAAGTATTTAATAAATACTTAGTAAGACGGTCTTCCCGTCTACAGGCTAAGTACGGATAAATCAAAACCGAATAATAAACAATTAAAAAGCACACATGATTCAACTGGGTGTCGATCGACACTACCTCTAGGTGTCGATCGACACCTCGACAATTCTGATGTCGTTTCCACGTGGTGTCGATCGACACTACCTCTAGGTGTCGATTGACACCCTGTTCTACCACCAAGAACAGATTAAAACATTCGATCCAAAACACGAAAAACACACAAATTCATCACAGAATCACACAAAAATCATAATCACACGCAATCAACAACCAGTTCAACCACCATGAACAATCCTAATCATTTATCAATCGAATTCTAACCTATCTGAGCCTACGGTCGCGTACTCACCTCGATTTCGCGACGAAAAAGGAATAAACGCGAAAAACGGAAAGGAACAGCGACGAATCAACACTCTCTGCCGTTGGAATTCACCAAAAACGCACCACTAATACGCACAAACGCCCACACAAGGCTCACGAACAAAGAATGATGAGAAAACGGATCACAAATCCTCTCGAATCACCCTTGAATTCTCAAAACATGATTTTTCCTTTGGTTTTCCTCTGACCCCACTCGTGCTTCTGCGGCTGGAACCTTGAATAAATTGACCTAGGGCTGCGTTCCTAAACCGCGCAACAAACCAGATGATTTCAAATCAATCCGAAACCGAACCAAAACATGGTGTCAACCGACACCCTGCCCTGGTGTCGATCGACACCTCTAACCCAAATCCATATTTTGGTTTCGGGATGTTACAATTCTTCCCCACTAATCTGGATTCGACCTCGAATCCCGCAAACCGTCTATCCAAGACTGAAAACTTGACCCCAATTGGTCAAAAACATCAGGGATCCTCACCAGACCCCAGTACTCGTATCTAATCCTATGTTTATTCACACGTTTTCCCAACATCTATTACTCCTAACTCATTACCTTGCTCTCAGGACGCATCCTTAGCAACAATCATACCAGCCACTCATGGTATACTGGGAATCCACCTTTCCCGTTAGACTTATATTAAGATCCACCTGTCTCGAATAAGTCTCTGGAGGCAACTCACTCCAAAGAAATGCAGGGAACTCTACTCCCTTCAAGAGACCTACCCGTCTCCCGATATTTATACTGAGATCCACTTGTCCCAGATAAATAAGCATCCCACAATACTGCACCGGGGAACCACCATCCCTGGTACGTATAACCATGTTACTACACTAAGACCCACCATCACAGGTAGAACACCAAAGACCTACTGTAATGAGCTATTCGGAAATACCACTGTCCCTAGAGTAATAAGTTCCAGAATGTCTATAAACATCTATGACTAGATCTGCCCCACATGGCCAAACTCGATATTTCCCACCCGAAATATCTCCCAAGATACGACCCATACTGGTCAAACGAACACGCTTATAAGAACCACTTATCTTATAATAATACTGGAAATAAATAAAGAAACTCCATCTTATAAATTCCAGAAAAATGTATATCGTTACAACAAAAACAAAAAATACATGAACCAAAAACAATAATAGCCCACCAGCTAAACAAAATCGGAACCACAAAGATAACAGTAAGCTCATGTTGCGACTTGCTTGTCGAACCACTTCCTGAACTTCAACTTTATCTTTGTCTCTGGCTCCTACGTCTCATCCTCTGTACCGCTACAGTCCCACAAGACTTTCAACAACGGTATCCTCTTTCGGCATAGAACCTTCTCTCTCCTCTCGAGGATCCTCACATGAACTGCCGGTACTGTCAAATCTGGATGCAGATCCTCTAAATCATGGAGGCACTTCCTCAGCATAGACACATGAAACACCTTGTGGAATGCCTTCATGATAGAGGTAACTCTAACCGGTACGCCACCGGTCCAACTCGCTCTACCACCGGGAATGGTCTCATAAAACGCGGACTCAGCTTGTTCTCAGCTATGGATCTGTTAGGACCCCTCAACATAGCCATCTTGAGATACACACGATCTCCCACTGCGAACTCAAGCTCTCTCTGCTGCTTATTGGCATAACTCCTCTGTCGATCCTGAGCCTCTTTCATATTCAGCTTCAGTAGACGGATCTTCTCCGTCATTTCCTGAATGAAACTCGCACCCAGAATACTCCTCTCCCCCACTTGGGTCCAGTATACCGGTGTCCTGCACGGCCTCCCATAAAGCGCCTCATAAGGAGCCATACCAATGCTCGCCCGAAAGCTGTTGCTATACGCAAACTCAGCCAGGCACAGATGATCAAACCAGTGACCACCCTAATCCAGTACACACATCCTAAGCAGATCCTCCAAGGTCTGAATAGTCCCCTCTGTAAACCATCAGTCTGCGGATGATACGTTGTACTCATATGCACTCTAGTGCCCATCTCTGTCTGAAAATCTCCCCAAAACTCAGACGCAAACTTAGGATCTCGGTCTGACACAATACTGGCTAGCGCCCCGCCTCACAATCTCTCGCACAAACTTCTTTGCCAAAACCGCAGCTCCATCGGTCTTCTTTATGGCTAGAAAATATGCACACTTGGTCAACCGATCCACAATCACCCAGATCGCATCATAGGTCCTCGAGATAGGTAAACCGACCACAAAATCCATAGTGATCATATCCCACTTTCACTCAGGAATGGGTAAACTCTGTAACTTCCCTCCCGGAACCTGATGCTCTGCCTTCACTAACTGGCACGTATCGCATTTTGCGACCCAGTCAGCTACATCTCTCTTCATCCTGACCCAATGATAATACTACTTAAGATCATGGTACATCTTGGTAGCACCCAGATGAATAGAGAACTTTCTCGCATGGGCCTCTCGCAGAATCTCCTGCCTCAAAATCTCGTCCTTGGGCACACAAACCCGCCCGCGAACCAGGATAGTCCCATTCGAAGAGATATGATACTCAGCACCCTTGGCCCTCGACGCCTCAACCAAAACTTGATCGCTATCCTGAGCTACTCGGATCCTACTCAAAAGGTCTGCCTGATCCACAACCTCTAATCCCAAAGGCTCCTGCAAAATAGCTCATAACCGCAAAATGCTAATCTCGCCCACCAAGGCCTCAACCTCCTGCTCCCGAATCGAATCAACTCTCCTCCGACTCAGAGCATCAGCCACCTGGTTGGCCTTACCCGGATGATAAAGAATCTCCAAATCGTAATCCGCCAAAAACTCAACCCAGCGCCTCTGTCTCATATTCAGCAACGGCAGAGTAAAGATATGCTGCAGATTCTTATGGTCCTTAAAGAACTGCACTTTCCCACCGTAAAGGTAAGATCTCCAAATCTTCAGAGCGAACACCACCGCTCCCAACTCAAGATCATGCGTAGGGCGGTTACGCTCGCTACCCTGCCACTGCCTCCAAGCATACGTGATAACATTACCCTCTTGCATTAGAACACAACCCAGACTAACTCCTGAAGCATTAGTGTACACGGTATAAGGCTTCCCTGGCTCGGGTAATGCCAGTATCGGTGTAGTAGTCAACATCTCCTTGAGCCTCCCAAAGCTCTCCTCGCACTCTGGCGACCACAAAAACAGAACATCCTTCCCGGTTAACTTCGTCATCGGTTGCGCCATACTCGCAAAACCATTGACGAATCTCCGGTAATAACCTGTTAAACCCAAGAAACTCCTGATCTCGGTAGCACTACTCGGTCTAGGCCAATCCCTGATAGCCTCTATCTTCGCCGGATCTACAGAAACACCCTCTGCAAACACGATATGTCCAAGGAATCTCATCTGCCTCTGCCAAAAACTACACTTACTCAATTTAGCATACAGCTTCTGCTCCTGGAGCTTCTCCAAAATCAATCTCAGATGAGCCTCGTGCTCCTCGGGACTCCTCGAATACACCAGGATATCATCAATAAAGATGATAACAAACACGTCCAGATACTCCTTGAAGACGTCGTTCATCAATCTCATGAAAGCTGCCGGCGCATTCGTCAAACCAAAAGGCATGACTACAAACTCGAAATGCCCGTATCTCATTCTGAACGCTGTCTTACGAATATCTGCCTTGTCTATCGGGATCTGAGATAACCCGACGCCAAATCTATCTTGGAGAACCAAGTAGCACCCCTCAGCTGATCCAAAAGCTCATTAATTCTCGGGAGAGGGTACTTGTTCTTCACAGTGACCCGGTTCAGACCTCGATAATTGATACACAAATGAAAAATGCCATCCTTTTTCTTCAGAAATAAAACCAGCGCTCCCCACGGCGAAATACTCGGTCGCACAAAACACTTACTCAATAAATCTTCCAGCTGCTTCTTCAGCTCTGCCAACTCTGTTGGAGCCATCTTGTAAGGAGCCTTAGAAATCGGAGTTGTCCCGGGCTCTAATTCAATCGTAAAATGATCTGACCGCAACGGCGGTAATCCTTGCAGCGACTGAAAAACATCCACAAAGTCCTGAACAACTCGGATCTCCCTGATAGCAACCTCACCACTAGACTCCGGCATCGAAATAACAGCCAAATAAGCCTTGCAACCCCGCACTATCATCTGCTCTGCCTGAATAGCCGAGATTACCGGACTCCCGAAAGTAGGTCTCACTTCCTGAAACACTGACTTCCTTGCATCCCACTCAAAGACCACTCTGAATCGATGACAGTCCAGATGGACTCTGTAGAAAGACAACCAAACCATCCCTAGGATAACATCGTACAGCTCCACCGGGCTGATGACCAAATCTGCTGGCATACACTCCCCAGCAATTTGAACATCCACTGCTCTAGCTCGGCCGGAAGTAGCCAGGAATCCACCTCCTGCCACTTTAACAAGACCTGAAAGCTCACCATCACTGCTTCGAATGCCGCTGCGCTCGGCATGCTCTGGAGTAATGAAACAGTTCGATGCTCCAGAATCAAAAAGAATATAGGACTCGAAACCTCCCACTAATAAGGTCCCTACACAATTCACATGCGTTGAGAACCCTAGCAACTACCACCACATGCAAAAATAGAAGAACAAAAACAAAATTCAACCACTAAGAATTTACAAAGTTAAAGTCTAAAATTTTTACCTGTGATCTGCGCGTTGCCCTGCTGCCCCGCATCCGCTGGCCCATAAACATGTGGTGCCGGCCTGATCTGGCCCAAAGGCTGCACTGCTGCCAACTGAGCCCTAGGCTGAGTTGCTACCGGCTGAACTGTTACTGGCTGAACCGCCGCCACTGCCATCTAATGAAGCTTGGGATACCTTGGCTTGATATGCCCCGACTCCTTGAATTGGAAACACACCTTGGCATCCCGAGATGCCTCCCTCTTGGGATAAATCGTCGCCTGATGCTCAATGCTCCCGCATCCAAAACATCCATGACCACTCTGGCCGCCTCCTGAAACCTCATCGAACCTCTTCTTCTGACCCTGCGCAGGCTTGCCGCCTTTGCTAGAACCAGAACCTCCTAAGGGAAGAACTTGGCATTGAACTCGCCCACAAACTCATCCCAAGTCCACACAGTCTTCCGGGTCTCAGTCGATCTCCACCAAATATGCGCATCCTCACTCAGATAGTGCACAACTAACTCTACTTGATACACTGCAGGCTCACTCAGGACATCGAATACAACTATGCGCATCCTCACTCAGGACATCAAATCGATCGAAAATTGCGCTCCACTCGCAAGCGCCACTCATTGGCCCCCTCTGGCCCAACTCTGCCAGTGAAAAAAGGCGTACCAATCTTCTGCAGCTGTCCTATCATCACGAGATAGGGAGGATGCTCAGCAACCACAACCCTTGGTTGTTCAACCTCTGCAACCCTCTGTTGCACCTCCGCCATCGGAGGTCCTGCTGGAGTTGGTACCAGAGCCACCGCCGGAAACCGCTTCAACAGCTGTGTCAGAAGTCCCACAATGACATCATCACGACCCTGAGCTGGAGCAGCACCCCCACCCGGGCCCACTCCAACACCAGCACCTCTCCCGGTGCCCCTCCCGGCACCAACAACACCACCACAAGCACCCCTCCCGGCGCCCCTCCCGGTACTAACAGCCACACTGGCACTGCTCTTACCCGCGGTCTCTACCTGATGTGTATGGGATACAGCCACACTGCTAGACGACTCTGGCACTTGGCCACGACCACGACCACAGCCTCTACCACGACCTCTGCCACAACCTCTCGCTCCAGTATCCATCTACCACACATGACAGGAAAACATGAGCAAACGAGAAGTCACAAACAAAAAAACACAACTTACCGCAGAATCTCTTTAAAGGCCGAAGAGGATGATCTAAGACTACTAATTGTCTAACCACCAATAAACAATTAAACCACATAGTCTTAATTCATCCAATTACCAAGTCCTAAAAACGTCTAGGCTCTGATACCAAATTGAAACAACCAACATATTTTTTTTATTTAATAGCCGAATTAATATTCCCATAAATATTTAATTCTCTACAGCTACTCAACAATTCACGGAAGTTCTCATAAAATAATTCCATAAATTAATAAACCAAAATATCAAATTCAACAACCACTTCCAGAATTCAAATAATACTAGCAACCTAAAAACCAGGTTCACTAGAAGCAGAATAAATAAACTAACACCCTATCTTCCTCTTCTCTGGCCTTGATTCCGCGATCATGCATTTCTGTTACCTGCAACTCAAAAGGAAAAACAGAGTTGCGTAAGTATTTAATAAATACTTAGTGAGACGGTCTTCCCGTCTACAAGCTAAGTACGGATAAATCAAAACCGAATAATAAACAATTAAAAAGCACACATGATTCAACTGGGTGTCGATCGACACTACCTTTAGGTGTCGATCGACACCTCGACAATTTTGATGTTGTTTCCACGTGGTGTTGATCGACACTACCTCTAGGTGTCGATCGACACCCTGTTCTACCACCAAGAACAGATTAAAACATTCGATCCAAAACAAGAAAAACACACAAATTCATCACAGAATCACACGAAAATCATAATCACACGCAATCAACAACCAGTTCAACCACCATGAATAATCCTAATCATTTATCAATCGAATTCTAACCTATCCAAGCCTACGGTCTCGCATTCACCTCGATTTCGCGACGAAAAAGGAATAAACGCGAAGAACACGAAGAACGGAAAGGAACAACGACGAATCAACACTCTCTGGCGCTGGAATTCACCGAAACCGCACCACCAATACGCACAAACGCCCACACAAGGCTCACGAACGAAGAACGATGAGAAAACGGATCACAAATCCTCTCGAATCACCCTTGAATTCTCAAAACACGATTTTCCTTTGGTTTTCCTCTGACCCCACTCGTGCTTCTGCGGCTAGAACCTTAAATAACTCGACCTAGGGCTGCGTTCCTAAACCGCGCAACAAACCGGACGATTTCAAATCAATCCGAAACCGAACCAAAACATGGTGTCGATCGACACCCTGCCCTGGTGTCGATCGACACCCCTAACCAAAATCCATATTTTGGTTTCGGGATGTTACACATTATGACATCATTTCAACTTCCGAAACCAAAATATGGAACTTATACATTACTTAGAAATCATTTCAACTTCCGATGTGGAACTTTTGTCTCCAATACGTCATCTCGAGATGATGGTTCTTTGGCCATTAATCTCGAAATATTTGGGCAAGAATTGATAGACCAATTTTGGGTCATATCGATTATGGATCGTGTTAGATTGTATGGATCGTGGGCTCTGATACCATGTTAAAATATGAGTTTCCAACTCAAAACCAATTGATAATGAGTGGATTGGCTCATATCTTTTATATATTGCTTAGATTCACTTCTAACTTCCAATGTAGGACTTTAATCCCTGATAGTACTTAGATTTCCTTTCAACTAAAATAGCATAAATACAAACAAAAAGGTAAACCTACACCTTACATTTGATTATTAATATCACACTTTAGCATTTTCATTTATATTCGAGTACGAATCTTTTCACTATATTTAACATCTTTATTTTTTTTTGTTAAAGTATATTTAATTTATAGGAGAATTAGCATGAATAACCAACAAAAAAAATTAATTAGTAAAGTAACCAAATGCCCTAATTCTAATGGCTATCATTTTGCCACATAATGCAATTTTGGTTAGTTTATGAATTATTATTATTTTGTTGGTTATTTTGCTAATTGACCCTAATTTTTATTTATTTAACATCTTTAGTCATTGTTAATATTTACAGCTGTCTTAAAAGGTTGTTAGTACTTATACCTAGATCTAACTAATTTCATAAAATGAGATAGAATGACGGCACTAATCAACCGACAATCCTTTTTAACTAAAAAAATTCAACCACTATCAA
The DNA here is from genome assembly GCA_963576765.1 of Draba incana. Taxonomy (NCBI): domain Eukaryota; kingdom Viridiplantae; phylum Streptophyta; class Magnoliopsida; order Brassicales; family Brassicaceae; genus Draba; species Draba incana. The sequence goes on from OY755205.1 coordinate 36,394,111, forward strand.
ATGAAACAAAGGATGCCACAAATTTCAACGTAATGAAGATATATTTGAAGTATAATTACACTTTTGTCCATTGATTCCGAAGTTAGTTAGTCACCTAATGGAAAAATATTGTTTTTTGTCCTGGATAATACTATTAGAAACAGAAAAAAAAAGACAATGAAAAATAGAGAAAGAATCTAAAGATGTATTCATCATAAATCACACAAGTAAAAAAAGACATTAATAACACGTGAGTCGAGTGGAATACCGACAAGAATAAAGATAAAGTCTCCATGCAATTCAAAAATTTACGTATGATCCTCATTCTCCATGGCCCTTGAAAGATTTGGACTAGACACGAACCAACCAGCCACTTGCTTTCTTTTTATAGAGCACTTAGTTTTTTTGTCTCTGTCCCAGTAATTTAAACTCTAGACATTGCAAAGTTTGACCACTTATTTACGGGTCTATTTAAAAAACCTGTTAAACTATATACTCCATATGAAATCAAAGACTACTTGTAATTATAAATAGAGAATATTTCTCCTTTATCATGTTTTAAAAGAGTTTCATTGCTAACGTTAACAAAATTAATTGATATCAATTAATTGGTATGATCTGTGAGATATTATTGGCTTTGTTGTCATGATGATTAGAGTGCTGTAAGGTTGTACCAACTCTAGTAGCTTTTGTGAAGTTTCTATTTACTTTATGCACATTAAACCACCAAGTTTTTTATAACACATGACAACATATTAATTTAGGGAAATTTTATCGCGACTATATAATGCAGTAAGCACTAAGCACATACATCACACACACGTATATGATTATTGAATAATACGTATGCAGTCATGTACCTAGGTATTAATTACATAGGCTCTATTATTATATGCATATACGTAGGTAAAACCTTCCTTATATACGCACGGTTTGACTTTGATTTAGCAATTGATTTAGCATCACGCAAAATATTGCGTATAGAAACTTTTCTAATTGGTCCCTATTATTTTATAGTATTTGAAGCTAGACCAGAGATTAATTTTTCTTTATACGGTAAAACGTTTTATATTTAACGAATCTGTGATGCGATATTAAATATTTCAACAATTTATGTTAGTCTAAGGTTTGAATTCTCGGCCTTTCGTTTTGACGTCGTAATATGTTTAAGAATTTATAACTTCATGATCAAGAAAACATCTTCGGTCTTTCTTTTAAGTGTTTTGGTTTTCATCTTTAATAAAACGAGAGAGGAACCATGTATAGAACAAACAACTAAAATTATCAAAAATTTAAAATTTATTATTTCACACACAAAGAATAACAAACGAGTGTTATCTTCGTTTGAAGTATTAAAGAATGTGTAGAAATCAAGAATAAGTCCACATAATATATATCTCAGACTGATAGTCATCACCTTTAAAAAACATGTTAGATAACACCTTATTATATATATATATAACGTATCAATTTCGTATCCGTTTCTTCTCTGAATTATTCTTCTCATGATGACCAGGTGAATTTTGTTACTGCTATATTTAGAATTTATCTTTCTTGAAAAATATTAAAATGTCCAAAGCTAGAAATGCAAAATGAGTTATTTTAGTAATACGAACCCACACTATAAAAGATGCTAGGTTTTAATAATATTAAATCTTTGACGTCGACATAAACATATTATAACCACCAAAGATAAATTTTAGCAGCTAGTGTCATAGTTGTGTAATTTGAGATATTAAAAATATTATAAGCACCAAAGATGTGGTGGTCTAGTGATAAATACAAGGGGTTGGTTCTTCTGTGTCATGGGTTCAAACCTCATTTAGTACGGAGGGTTATTCTTTAAATCAAAATATCTAAAGGCAAACTCCGGATACCGAAGAGATTATGAGCCAAAACTTACATGAGAAAAGTTATGCAAACTTGAGCAAAAAGTATAACACTTCCACTACCATCATTCTTTCGTGTCTACAATACATATACTAACGAACAAGAAACTCAAGTTTATCCCAACGCAACAAACACATGTATTCATGGTAGAATATATAATAACATCTACAAGAGATCCACCAAAGTTTTAAAATAAAAGATGAAAAAATAGCGAGTCTATATGAATCCTAATATCAATTCACTAACGGCTAGTGTTTCTGTTTTGAGAGTTATATCATGCCAAAAAAACCTCTAGGTAGTGATAAGGCCTCCCTCTTTAAAGCCCTCAGCTTTTTCATATTGCGGAAGTTCTGGAGGAGGAGGAGGTTGCTTCTGTGATTTGTTGTTGTTCAGTAAGTTTTTCGCATATAGAGACCCGAAAACAATGACCTGATCAAGTGAACTTGATTAGTCAAAGAATCAAAAATATATCGGAAAGCCTAAGTTTCTTAAAGATCTAATGGTTCAAGCTCAAAAAGAATGTAAAAAGAATTGAAAAATATACCGATCCGATACACTGCTCCCAGCTAAGAGGATGAGAGAACCAAATGCAGGAGAGCATAATGCTTGCAAGCTTTATTTTAAACAGGTTTAGAAATGGAGCGCGTTAGTTTTTCAGATGGATTAATCAGATCGAGATCGGGTTTTTTTTTTACCTGTCTAGTTGTCATGATTGCAGCGAATGTTAGAGCACCAAATGTCCTAATGGTGTAAGAAATGAAGAACTGGCTCGCCGTTGCAACCTACACATTAGTCTCCCCGGAAAGTTCAGTTGTAACCAAAAGAGACAAGAAACGATAATCGTATCATTAGATGTCATTGAAACCTTTTGTTTGGATTACAAACTAAACTCGAATTCTGTTTCATGATTTATATATGCTTTCTTGTGAACCTACAAGAGTGTAATCAGACTAATTTGAACGACGCGTGACACTAAGTAGAAAAATTAAATGAAACTTAAACTTACTGTGGAAAGCAGAGCGATGTCGAATAAGCAATCTCTATGCCGAGAAACAAAATCTACAGCTAGTAGTAAATGGCCCTGCAATATAAGTCCTAAAAACATACAGAACAATGATAAGTAAACAGTATGATTGACCAGATTATGATCTTCTTTTTTAGGTCTAAGCACCAATGTTAAGCACGGTCAGAAACAGACGAAGCTTAGGAAAATTTGCAACTAGTTACATGTTAATATCAGTAACGAGTAAGATTCTCACCGGTAAAACTGAGAACACAAGAACAAAGTGTTGTGTAGAATATTTGGTTATGTATCTCCATATTATACCCTTTAAAGAGCTTGTCTTGGAATGTGCTCGTAAAGCCATCAAACCTGTTAGTTAGCCAATTACCAAATAACAAAATCATGATTCTTGACTCGTAAGTAGTAAGAACAAATTATCAAGATTCCTATTTTAGAAACCTAACAGAAATTGCATAAACGGTGAAATGAGTAACACGGATACACTTACCCAAGATAACCAGCCATAAGGGAAACACCCCAAACCGTATTTTCCCGTCCCTTATTGTACGGACTAATATCATCTCCTGCCTGTAACTCCGATTTACACAACCAAACATCAGTACATCTTATGGTGATTGTGATACTCTTAACTAACCGAACGGAGCAGGATAATACCGGAAAAAGAATAAAGACAGAGCAGCCAAGGGTCACCAAAAAAGCGACTAAATAGTCAAAGCCCTTGTACTTCTTCTGCATGATGAGAGTTCCCCACACCTGTACAAAGCACATACATAAAAATGGTGCTGCTAAACTCAAATACATGAATTTACCAAAAAAGAATGTTAAAACTTACCATTACTGGTATCATTTTAGCACATTTTGCAAGAGTTTGTACTGGGAAGCTCACATACTTGAGAGCCTGGGAGCATTACAGATAACAAAAACAACAATTTAAAAAACAAGTTCTAGTAAGAGTGGAAGTGATGGACAAATCACAAATCCCACCTCATATTGGCATGTAGTGGTTAAGATATTAGTCACTGATATAAGGCAATACTTGTAAACCGGAGCTACAGGATCCAAAGCTTTCTTGCTTGCCTACAACTACCAAAACCCTTTTTACAAAATTGACAACTTTAAGTACTGATATAAACACAAGTTGGGTTTTTTGGTGGTTGTACCAGTAAAGCACCAGCAGAAACAGCTGATGTAGTGAGCCGATTACAGAAAACAAGAAACAAAGAGTACTTAAAGAACTCCTTGTTCAATCCATAAGGAACTCTCATAATCTTCTCCTGCAAAATTACAAAAAAAAAAAAACCCACAAAGAAATTTATAATCTTTAACTAAATTTCCACAAGAAATGGTATGTAATCATGAGAAGACAAATCAGACCTGAAGAACACCATAGATTACAAGAGTAGACATAATGCCTGAAACAGCGAATACACCTTTCCATAATTTGTTCTCCTTCACTCCATTTACTGATTCCAGCTCAGCCATGGCCTATCCACTTCTCAAAAAAACTCCACTAGTTATGTCTGAATAACACAAAACCTAGCGAAAATTAACCAAAGGAATCACATAATTCAAAGCTCCGACTCGAAATTAACCAAACACTGCACCTTTTAAGCTCAGTGATTTCAAATTAGCCGGCCGATCTGGTGGGATCGGAGAAAAAGTATCTCTTTCCTGAGGAAAATTGGCCGGAAAAAATTCTCCGGCGAATCTCCGTCTCGATCCGTTTTCCTTTCCCCTTTGTTTAAGTTATCAGTTAGTTGGGGTTTTCTATGGATTCGCCACGTCAGCACTGGGAAATGCTCGTGTTTGAATAAATAAACGAGTCAAAACCTTCCAAACGATTTAGAGGGTTTCCGTTTAGAAGAATGCGAAGGTTCTATTCAACTCCAGTAGTAGTATTAGAATAGGAGTCCCATACGATGATGATAGGGAATGACAAAACAAAAGAAAGAAGATAATCCTAATCTAAAACTCGTGGTCGTGATTTTTGGTTTTGTTACATCCTTGGAAAATGCCTGATTCTTTTTTTTCAGATTAATGTTTCTTTTTCATAATTTCATGTTCTTATCCTCTCTACTTTATCCAGTAGATGGACTCTGCTTTATCTCCTCGCATCTTTCTCGCACACAGTTTTATCAATGAAAATGGCTTGTATCGGACGCCTACGTTTGCTGCTACTTGCTGGAGATGGGTTAATGGTTCATGTTGGGAGATTAAGGCTAGTGGGAATAATGACCGCAACATGTTCGATGAAATTCCTCTGAGAGGAAACGACGAGTCGTTGTTTGATTCTGCTTCGTTCGAGACTGTTAACGCGGAAACCACGCCTGAAACTGATGGTTTTTTCGTGAGTGATGCAGAGGGTGATCCAGATTGTCCGACTCAAGGTTATTCCTCTATCGAAGTCGCCCTTCAAGCTCTACGACAAGGAAAGGTTTGTTCTTGAGATTTTCTTGAAGACCATTGACTATCTGTTTTGTCAATTGTATGGTTTTATGTCTTTCTTGTTTTTTCAGTTTGTGATCGTTGTTGACGATGAGACCGGGGATGTCGAAGGGAATTTGATAATGGCGGCAACTCTAACGACTCCGAAAGATGTAGCCTTTCTGATTAAGAACGGTTCTGGGATTGTCTCAGTTGGGATGAAGAAAGAAGACCTAGAAAGATTAAAGCTTACACTCATGTCACCTGAAATGGAAGACGAAGATTCCTCCGCACCAACTTTTACAATCACCGTGGTAACGATTTTGTAAAATCAGATATAAATTTCACAAAAAGGTTGCTTTCTGATGAATTTTTGGTTAACAGGATGCGAAATCTGGAACATTGACTGGAGTATCAGCTTCCGACAGAGCGATGACGGCTCTTGCGCTTTCGTCACTCGAAGCTAAACCAGATGATTTCAGGAGACCAGGTCATGTGTTCCCTCTCAAGTACAGAGAAGGCGGTGTTTTGAGGAGAGCCGGACATACCGAAGCTTCAGTGGATCTAATGATATTGGCTGGGTTACGTCCCGTCTCTGTTCTTTCAGCTATTCTTGATCAAGAAGATGGATCTATGGCTTCACTTCCGTATATGAAAAAGCTTGCTTTGGAACACGGCATTCCCATTGTATCCTTAACTGATCTAATCAGGTAAGAAAATGTATTGAGAAAGATAACTCTGGAAAACAAGTAATTTGCTAAACTTTGGATGGTTTGATAGATATCGAAGAAAGCGAGAGAAGCTTGTGGAGAGAATCACCGTGTCTCGTTTGCCTACCAAATGGGGTCTTTTCAAAGCTTATTGCTATCGATCTAAACTTGATGGAACTGAGAATATCGCCCTTGTTAAGGTAAATCAAACACCACGTGTGCTCTCTAAATATGTAAAAGAGTGTTTTAGATCAAATCTTGATCAATTGGGATATAGGGAAACATCGGAAACGGTGAGGACATTCTGGTACGAGTGCATTCAGAGTGTTTAACCGGAGATATTTTTGGTTCAGCACGGTGTGACTGTGGAAACCAATTGGAGTTAGCCATAAAGCTTATCGAGAAAGAGGGAAGAGGAGTCATTGTGTATCTCCGTGGTCACGAAGGAAGAGGTATTGGCCTTGTTCACAAGCTTAGTGCTTACAACTTGCAAGACGAAGGACACGACACTGTTCAAGCCAATCTTGAACTTGGTCTGGCCATTGACGCTCGTGAATACGGTATTGGTGCTCAGGTCAGCCATTTTGGATCGGTTCTGTTTCAGTTTGGGATCTACAGTTTTTGGTTTAATTATTATGGAGATGTCTACTATCTAATTAGAAACACATTTTATGGTCTAAATGTAGATGCTTAGGGACATAGGAGTGAGAACAATGAGACTGATGACGAATAATCCGGCAAAGTACACTGGACTGAAAGGGTACGGACTCGCCGTAGTTGGGCGTGTGTCGGTGGTGACACCAATCACCAAGGAAAACAGAAGATACATGGAAACCAAACGCAAGAAGATGGGTCACATTTATGTCTCTGATATAGATCAGCCTTTGGCTTGACCATATTAAGAAGATAATTTAACTTGTGGATTTGTTATCTTGGTTAATTTATTTACTTTCAGTGACAGAGAAATGTTTTTTTATAGTAAGTAGGCCATATAGATTCATACGCATATACAGTTGTATGTATATTATAACTTTCATAAACTACACAAACAAACTTTTCAGAGATATATGAATAAGACCATGATAATGTGAATGATTTTCTATGCCACTATAGTTCGGTCTCTCTGCAAAATGTTTAGAAAATGGTCCAGTGTGGACGACAAACAACTAGGTAAGAAAAAAAAAGGACGATGATTTTGTTGTCAAGTAAAAAGAATATTAATCTCTAAAAGTAATTGTGTCATGAATCATATTGAAAAAGAAAAAGTTGTTTTTTATGCTAAACTTTGACAATTTATCTGGAACAAAAAAGAAAAAGTTGTTGTGAAGTAAAAAATACTGAATTTTTAAAAATAATCAGAGTCTTGAATTAAAAAATGAGAAATTTTTCATGTGAAGTAATATTCTTATAATTGTTTTTGGAAACAAAAATGTAAACCTACAAGTCTACAACCCAAAAAAATTAGACATCATCCTTGCGAGCATACCAAGTAGAGGCAATACAACTAAAGGTTATCCTTTTTCAATGTAAAAAACATGTTGACAAGGTAATCAATCCCCTACTGAATGCATGTTAACGTATAAAAAGATTTCCTTAGCATGATTACGTGTAGGCTCGGCCCTGAGTAGAAGCAAAAGAAGCATTGGCTTCTGGCCCAAAATATATCATGTATTTTTCGTATATAACTAACGGCCCCTTTTTTTTTTTTTTTTTTTTTACGTATCAATGGCCCCAAATTTTTTTTTTGCTTATGACCTTCACATTTTCAGGACCGGCACTAATTATGTGTGCTGACTTCAAACTCCACAGATCGTGGAAGCAAGACGGAATACGAGGGAAAAAATGATGCAAGACCGTAGAAGAAAATATCTTCGGGATCGTGGTTGCAATAAAACTTTAAAAGAGAAGATCGTTGAGTTTCATCCCATGATCAGCACATTTGGTTGTTGCGGTAGAGGAAATTCCCTCCTAACTTGGAATATTAGGGAACCAAGGGGGTTAGATCTATCAAGATCACAGGAGTGGACAACAAGAATTGGGCCAGTTTGATATCAGGGCGAACATGGTAAAATCATATTTATATACTTAACTAGATTCACTCACACCTACTAACTATGATTCGTGTTTTTGTTTCTACAGTCATATGTTGGATTTACGTCGCTACAGATGTTGTGCGTTGTTGGTTAAAACAAAAATCTCCAACACGGGATTATTTCACTCTCAGTGCTCGATATAGCCATCAAAATCGACGTTAATAGATGAGCAAATTCTAGAAGAAAAAACTAAAGCTGGCGAAAAAGTGGAACACTTGTGCTTTGGTTCTATTGAGAAACACGCTTTCAAATTCATTAAGGACTATGGTGTCCCGAGGGAGGATGCAAGAGACGTGGAAGGTTTATGTTGCGTAGTAGAAAAAGAATTTGGTTATAAGGCGACCAAGTACCTCCTAGAATGCAGAACACGCGATGGCAAGAAAATTGATAAATTGCTTCAAATGCTTGAGAGCCAACCTGATATTGGAGCCTTGCAGGTTTTTCAACCAGACTACTCTGGCCTCAGCGAGTAAGTTAGCTCCATTAATTGTTCCGTTCTTTGTTTTGTCTAAGTACGAAAGGTTATACGAATATCTATAATGAAATTTTCAGGGAACCATTTATTATGTTCCAAGAACGTTGCAATCTTACTACACCAGTATGCACGGTGTCGTCATAGTTAATTTCTATTAAAAGGACAGAGTATTAGTAGCGAAGTGTAAATCTAGCCACGTAATTGATCGTCACGATGAGGGATACATACATGTCTGCCTCACAACAATGGTTTCAAGCACTAATGGTAAACTTGTAGCTCCAAGCCAGTACCGGTCCAATAATTAAGGATGCAATATGCATATATGTAAAAAAATGCATTTGTCGTACGTTTTCCAATATAGTAAAAATATTAATCTAAATAAAAAACACATTAAAACTCCATGAAACCATTTATAATTCAACATAGTTATTAAGAAATAAAAGAATAACAACAAAATGAAATTTGTTATAAGCTTTAACTTCGAATTTTTGCCTGTATTTTTGCCTTTAAATAAAAGAATAACAACATTGCTCTCCTTGTATTTTTGCCTGCAAAATCATTAATTAAACTCATGTTGTCGAGTTTTTCAAACAACTATGTTTCAAAGGATGGCAAAGCTAACTCATTCAATCTCTCTTGTCAAATGGTAGACCGCAAATAATTTTGTTATAAGCTTTAACTTCGAATTTTAACTAATGATTTCAAATTAATTTTTTTAAATGAGTAATTAACATGTTTGCTTAGAGAATGCCATAAACATTAAAAAAGCATTTGAAAGACAAAATTTTATGAATATTATTATTGTAGAAATAAGTTTATATTTTTTTTCAATTATAGCTATAACAAAAATTTAACTAAAAAAGATCCTCTAAATTTAGGGTCCTAAGATGTGGCTTCACTGGTTTGTCTTCTGGGCTATGAAAAATGTGTTTAGTGATATATTTGTGTTTTTGTGCATTCTCATACATTGCATTGATAGTTTTTATACCATACTTGTGTCTTTTCATCCACTTTATGTCTCATTTTCTTTGTTTTAGGATCATCTTAGAGTTTAGGTTGTGTTTTGTTGCATTTTGCATATTTTGTATCTTTTAGGTCTCTTTTGAAGCTTTAAGGAGAAATTGATTGCGAGGAAGGCTTTAATCTTATTTGGACTTGAAGATGGTAACAAGACTTGATGAATGGAGCCTCTATAGAGAGTCTAAGAGCAAGGAAAAAAGTTTTCAAAAATGGCAGATACTGAGCCTAATTTCCATTCTTATTAGACTCGGCAGTGGAGTTGAAAAAAATGGCAAAAACTACTAGAGGATTTCGCGAGCCTAATTTCAAGTCATATTAGGCTCGTCGCAGTTCAAGGATTATTGACCCGACCCGGTTTGTCTCGGGTCGACCCAGTTTGGATTTCTTTTGCTATATAAGCATTCTAGACCTAGTTTTTTGGTTAAGTTTGATTAGGCCTCTCCTCTTTCATACTTCAGAACTCTTTTCTTATGATATGTGATTGCATCTTTGCTAGTTTTCATATTTAGTGAAGTTTTCTTTATCTCTTATCATATCTTTTATGATTATGTCTTTATCTATGATTATGATTGTGTTTTGCATCATGATTAGTGAGTGGTCTTTCAATGGGTTTTTGGGCTTAGTAGATTAGGGATGTTTGATGAATGATTAGTGATGTCTAGGCTTAGATTCTTAGGATTTCTAAAGATTAGGATGTGTTTAATGCTATATTAGACTTAGCTAGTCAAAATCTAGATCATGTATATTTTATGCCCGGAAGGTGTTCGATAAAATGTCTAGAAGAATCCTAATCTTGCTTTTCATTCTTAACCAATGGAAATTGATATTTAAGGTGTTTAGTTGGCTCTGTGAACTTATTCTTAGTGATTATTGATCATTTAATTGCAATTGGAAAATTAGCTTAATTAAATAATTAGTAAATGGATTATTGTCATTGAAATGAATTAGTCTACTATATGTGATTCATGTCATAGAATTGAGTTTGAATTATAGGTCCTCATATCATTAGTTAGTCATTAATCATCCCGAGTCAAGTGCTTTGCCCAAAGCCCATATTTTCCCATATTTGATCAAAGTTTTAATTTACGGTTGACTTTTAGTTGACTTTTGCATTTGAACTTGTTAAAGCTTAATTTTCTTTCTATTAGTCTTATTTATACTTATTCAATCAAAAAAAAATCTTGAATTGCTTAGCTTAGTTAATTACTTGCATTCCTAGTGGAGTTTATTCTAATTTCCTTTGGTTCGACCCTATGTTATGCTACTACAACTAGAGTGTGTTGATAGTTAAGTTTAGGTACAAATACAATATGACACGCATCATTTATCTTAAATTGTTGTCTTAAATTTCATTGATTCTCATCCGAAATCGAAAACAACAAATTCGGAAACGATTTCACGAATCTTCAACTCTAAAGCCTATATATATTAACTGAGGAGACACTAAAAGTTAAAAATCCTATGTGTCATTCAAAGAGGGTCTTAAGTAATATTTATCCTAGGTGTCATTCAAAGAAGAATTGAAGGAACACATTAATTAAATCAACCAATCAAAACATTTTAATCTGTCATGGTGGAAATCTTTATATATTTTCAATATCTTTAATATATACAGAGCATTTATGACAAAAATATATACTTACCAAATTCATTACCATACTGAGAAACTCAAACCGATTTAACTCATTTATGTAGTAGTATTTTGGTCAGTGATAAAGTTAGGTTTAAAAACATTTTATAGAGTTACTAAAAACATTTATTTTTGTAAATATAAGATATACATTATAAGACAATGTTTCGCTTTTTGGTTTTGTTATTGTAAATCAATTTCTTTTATTTTTATATTTTGTATACACTTAAAATGTAAGACCCATCATATTAAGACATTCAAGATTCGAAAATCGATCGATTAATTTTTTGTGGACACAATTATTTATCTAATATCTTTTTGGTATGTATGATTCAAAACAATATATTTTTACTACACAATAAACTGAAATTTATATTCCCTCGCTTGGCGTGGATTAAAATCTAGTCGATTGTCAAAGTGAATTCAAAATGGATGTTCTCTATATTAGTTTTTATTTTTGACATAGGATTTACAATGGATTGTGAAAAAACCAAATAGTAGGCTTTTTGGGTTAGAAAAGCACAATCCAACCCCACAAATGAATGTATATAGATACATGCATCATTTAAATCTATTGAAGAAACCTATAGAAGCATCAGCCGTCGTGTGCCTCCGCCGATGAGCATGAGCATGACAGACGATAAATGGTCGGACTCGGAGGATGAGTATACGGAGGAGATGAGGTCCCGCTATATTGGACAGCCGCATGGAAAACCGATGTAAGATTTCATCTTATCTTTTAAATTGAATTGACCCACAAAACATGTCCTAACTCTAGTTTCTGGATCGCTAATGTGCAACAGGGGTTCGATTTGGAAGTTGTGAAAGCGAAGAGACCACACTATGATGGATTTATAAGTTACTGCTTTGAAAGACTCGAAGATTGCCACGCCGCAATCGTCCTCTATGCTAAGTTTGGAATTCATCACTACAATATGCTCAGGGCCGGCTCAAAGTTATTATGGGCCCTAGGGAAAAAAAATTGACCTTTTAAATATAGTTATTAAAGATTTTTTGCTAAATTAAAATTTTTTTTTTTAATTTATTTTATAAATTTGGTTACTAAAACTAAAATTCATTAAAAAAAAATTTTAGGCCCTTTTCATTTTATTTTTAATTAGACTTTCTTGTAAACTTTCTTGCTTGCCTACAAATACCAAAACCCTTGACGAATTTTTATACCAAAATCTTTCTTTGACAAATTTTCAACTCAAAATCGATTGTCAAAGTGAATTAAAAATGGATGTTCTCTATATTAGGCTTTTTCGAGTTAGCAAAACACAATCCAGGCCCACAAATGAATGTATATAGAGACATGCATTTAAATCTATTGAAGAAACCTATAGAAGCATCAGCCACCGTGTGCCTCCGCCGATGAGCTTGAGTATGACAGACATACGGGCAGACGACGATAAAAAGTCTGACGACTGTAAACTGCAGGACTCCGATAAAAGGTTGGAAAACGCTAAATTGTCGGCCTGGGATGACGTTAGGCTGTGGGAGGAAGAGGAGGACGGCTTGACGAGTGTGGAGAGGGACCACTATTGGACAGGCACGTGAGAATCTGACGTAAGTTTTCATCTTCTTATCTTTTAGATTGATTTATCCAAAGTTCCTAAGCTAGTTTTTGGATCACTAATGTGTATCAAGGGTTCGATGTGGAAGGTATTATGGAGGAAATTGGAAGACGACCCTACATGTAGATGTATTAGCTACTGACACAAATACTACTGCAGCTCAATGAACACAATAGACAAGGGTTTTCTTCTCAAAACTTCACTAGATTGATCTGATAAGATGACTTACACGTTACTTATCGTTCTTGACAATCCTAGTCTCGTTGTTCCAAGATCACACACGATCCTAGAACCTTAATCTACCCTTTAACCCTAGATTCAGAATAATCTTTTCTAACCCTATATCTCTTAGCTAAAGATTGTAATTTCCCTTTGTGTTAGCCTGCACAAACCGCAGCTAACTCCCTATATATACCTATAGAGATATTCCTAAGTTTGGTTAAGATTTGTATCTTCCCAAATCTTCCAAAGTTTCCTTAAATCTCTCAAGGATCTTCCTGTATCTTTATCTTCACGTTCAGATCCCTTGATCGCCACTCCTCTTTTCTTTAAGAGGGCTACACACCTAAACCTAGGTCACGGCCCAAGTCCTTTGTTCTAGCTTCTGCTCCTACTGTGTTACTTTAACACAGTGACTGGTACAAGACTTGTGTCTTCAATCTCCCCCTTTTTAACTTTGCGTGTCTCCCAAGCACCTGTAATTCAAACAAGGAAACAAGGCGCACAAACCATCCAAATAACCCAACACCAGTATGACTGAATAATACTGCATAATCAAAAAGAGTTATTACAAGGTTTTAAACAAACACCCTTAAAACCACGCAGGGAGTTATATTTTTTTGTCTGAAACAAAATGGACCAATTCCCCCACAAACCTAGCATCCATGATGCAAATAAAAACGCGCTCAGAACAAAAAAAACCAAAAACACCATGAAACTCCTAATACTCCCCCGTAAGATAAAAACTCCCCTATTCATTCCTCATCATCATCTCCCCCTGCTTGTGAGACGCAATGTTAAAAACAAAACACACAACCATTAGTAGTCAAATGAAACTGAAACAGGAAGAGAAGACTTACTTGGTATTGCCTGCTGTGCCATGGATATGACCTTGCTGAAAGTCCTAGCTGCCCGAGTCAAGTCGTCCAAAAGGGATCGGTACTCAGCAACACTCACTGACTCCAGTGGAATGCGAATGGACCCAAGGTTCACAATGGAATAAGGTGTCTCTATCGCAGGATGCTGAGTGGTAGACGTTTTTAGCAGAGGAAGACCGAACTGGAGGCTTGGTTGGAACAGAAGATGTCTATTTCTTGATGCGCTTGGATTTTCTCTGAGACACAATATCTTTCCCTAGAGCAGCAACAGCCTTAACACTGTCGGTACCATTCCGGTGATCAATCTTGTAAGACAGGGGTTGAATCAGATCAACAGAGGCACCCATAACATCCCCAACCTGAGCTTGAACCATGCATGCGATCAAGTGAGGAAACACAAGCAGGCGGTTGTTTGTCTCAACACAGGTGCAGATCACAATCACTTGCTCATAGATGATTGACCCAAAGTCAATTTTGATACCCTTAACAATCTTGAACAGCAGGCGAGCTCGGTTGTCAGCAATGAGATACTTGTTGGATGCAGGAATCCAGTTATAGGACCCAATGATGGCTAAAGCAGCGAATTTCATAGGAAGATTAACAGACTGAATTGGAATATCAGGTTTCCTAGTAAGAAAAGTAGCTATATCAGACAGATCCATCTTGTCAACGACCTCATTAGCTAACTTCTCATCAGATGACAGCAGAGCAATGTTCAGGAAACCATTAATGGTACTCGGAGAGAAAACAAAACGAATGACCTCGAATCAACACTTCCAATCCTCCATGCTCAAGACGTTTTGTGACACTCGCATTGGCATAAAACTCAGAAACAAGATCACAAGAGTAACCTTGAACAAGAGAGACAGAGGAAAAGTAAAGCTCACTGGCAAGCATGCCACTGTAGACCGACTGTTTGGGATCCTTCAGATCAACTAGACGCTCACCATGAACACCACGGCCAACAAACAGAGTAAACCGCTTTCGTGCAGCAGCGGATACAAACAGATTTGAATCAAACGCATCTTCCGATATAGCAGAATCTTGGCCATCGTTATCACCGAGATCGATCGACTTTCTCTTCCTAGCAGAGTGTGTACGCTCTTTGATTGATACCTTCTTTTGAATTGACGACGACACAACCTCTTGAGACTTCGTTGGAACATAGTCACCAAAAATTATCACATCATCACCATTGGTTCCAGTGGCTGCCTCAGGGTCAAAGTCGAGAAGAATATCAACATCATCATTATTAGCCTGAGCAGGGACAATCGCAAGTTGAAGATTGGAGGGATTTGAAACCCTAATTTCCAAAATTTGTTCAGCGGCTGACGGCGGAGAGGGATCTTGCGAGACGGATGCATGCTGAGACATCGGCAGAGCTGGAATTGGAACAGAATTATCGTGAGACTCAATCGCCATGGGAGAAGGAGGAGCAGCTTCAGTGCTTTTGAAAGAGGCAGAGGAAGAAGACGACATGAGAGTTTTGAACTTTTGACTTCCTCTTTGATGATTGAGGCAATATAAACTTACGGTGGTAACCCTAGATTTACCAAGGCAAAAACACATGGGCCGGAAACAAGATGAGACAACCCATTTCTTTTAAGCATTCTTTGTTGGTGCGAGACACACAATCGATTGGGCTGAAAATCAATCTTTCACCTTTCTGCTGAAGCCCATTAGCGACACTTAGCCAATTTTTTTATATTTGTTCCGGACTGAGTCAGTGTGACGCAAGCAGAGTGACATGGTCGTGACTCCCGAAACCTTCATGATTCACTGAACAGATTTCTACACACAGAGTCCATTAGTAACATAGGAGAAAATTAAGCTCGACGACAGCCACATTTAACACAGGACACATGGGGATTATCCAGAATAATGGTGTCCACAACTCTATCTTTGACAATTGGCCTTTGAAAAACATTTTAAGTTCAGTTTAATTTTAAAGAAAAACAACCGTATCTTTTCTCATGATATGCCTTGAGAACAAACACTGTACCAGATTCAGAGATACGCTTTTTTCTTGTACGGATTATACATATGGCCATCAGTGTCTCAAGTGATTAGCTTTCACACCATCACGTCTTTATCTTGCCTTGAGTCGGTTTTCAACCTCTGTTCACTTAAGGAGATTTTGATCATTGGATCCTTAAGTATCATACAGTATGAGCATTGAAAGTAATACAGTATGAACCGTCATAGAAATCCTCACTTGCATATTTAAAGCTTGAAAACGGTTTTGGTGGTACAGACTGCCTGAGAATTGAAAGTAATACAGCTTGTACCTTTTATAGAAAAATAATTTATGTGTCAGGTTGCCTGAGCATTGAAAGTAATACAACCTGAGCCCTTTTTTTTTTCTTTTAACACTCCTTTTTTCGTGAAACCTACGCCAACGACAAGACAAGACGACATGATGGGTAGCTCTTTCTCACAAGTGTCTCTGACTCGAAATAAAATCCAAACGTATACATACTCTGAGTCAGTACCTGTGTCAGTTCTGCACACTTCGACAAACACATCAAATACCACAAATACCAATTGAGTTTCTTAAGGTGACAAAACGGTTAAAGTCCAAAGGTTTTGTAAATAAATCGGCCAATTGCAAATTAGTGATAATGTGTTCAACCACTACCTGTTTCTCCTCCACTAGTTCACGAATGAAATGGTGTCGGATGTCGATCTGCTTAGTCCTTGAGTGTTGCACCGGATTCTTAGAGATGCTTATGGCACTCTTGTTGTCACTGTGAACCAGAAGTGTTCCAGAATCCATTCCGTAGTCTGCTGACATCTGTTTCATCCATAATAGTTGAGTGCAACAGCTGCCCAAAGCTATGTATTATGACTCAGCTGTAGAGAGTGACACAGAGTTCTGTTTCTTGCTCATCCATGCAATCAAGTTATTACCAAGGAAGAAACAACCACCACTGGTACTCTTTTGATCGTCTACACATCCGGCGTAGTCAGCATCACAGTAACCAACCAAGTTTTGATTCGATCCTTTGGAGTACCAGACACCTAGATCAGTTGTGCCTTTCACATAGCGAATGATCCTTTTGACTGCTTCAAGGTGAGACTGTTTGGGTTTAGCTTGGTACCTGGAACAGATCCCAACACTTAAGCATAGATCAGGTCAACTTGCTGTCAGGTACAGGAGACTACCAATCATGCCTCTGTACAGCTTCACATCCATATCAGGACTGTCACTGTCACGGGACAGTTTCACAGTGGTACTCATAGGAGTATTAGCTTCTTTGCACTGTTCCATCTTGAATTGTTTGATCAAGTTCCTTGCATACGTACTTTGCGAGATGAATACTCCCTCATCAGATTGTCTGATTTGCAAACCCAGGAAATACTTTAATTCTCCCACCATGCTCATTTCGAACTCTTAAGTCATACTTGAAACAAAGTCGTTAACCAAGACTTGAGAGGTACTTCCGAAGATAATATCATCGACATAGATCTGAACCATTCCTATCAAGAGTGAATAGAGTCTTGTCGACGCTTCCTTTTGCATAGCCATTTTCCACAAGAAATCCCGTGAGCCTTTCGTACCATGCTCTTGGAGCCTGTTTCAGATCATACAGAGCTTTTCTAAGCTTGTACACATGCTCAGGATGTTTCGGATCTTCAAAAACTTTAGGTTATTTGACATACACCTATTCTTGCAGAATACCATTTAGAAAAGCACTCTTTACATCCATCTGATACACTTTGAAGTTTAGAACGCATGCCATACCAAGGAACAACCGAATTGATTCCAACCTAGCTACAGGAGCGAATGTCTCCTCGAAATTAACTCCTTCGATTTGTGAGTATCCTTGAGCAATAAGTCTTGCTTTGTTTCGAACAACAACCCCATTTTCATCAATTTTGTTCTTAAAAATCCACTTTGTACCAACTATGTTGACTGCTGCAGGTCGTGGAACAAGTTCCCAAACATCATTTTGCTCAAACTGTTTTAGTTCCTGTTCCATAAAAATTATCTGAAACTCATCTTCAAGGGCTTGAACATGCGTCCTTGGTTCGAGCACCGAGACAAAACAAGCAAAATGAACTAGCTCACTTACATCCTTCTTCTTTGTTCCATGATGCATCTCATGATAATCCATCTTGATTCCTCTTGTTTTCCATCCTCCATTCGCATCCCCAATGACATCAGATGTCGAATGATTCTGATGCACCTCCTGTGGAACAGAGTCAACGTCTTTATCTGTATGTGTCAGATTATCTTCATCTGGTTCCTTTTGTGACTCAGATTTCTCCAGTCTCTCAGCATTTGGTGCTTTTGTATCACTGTCCGAGTGATAACCTGACTGTGTCTTGGAGGAGTGTTCATCAAACACAACATTCACTGATTCAATGACAGCTCTAGAGTTATTGTTGAGAACAGGGAAATATGTGCTTGTCTCTCAGTATCCCATGAACGTTCCATCCTCACACCTAAAATCAAACTTTCCCAAGTGATCCTTTTCATTAAGAATGTAGCACTTACACCCAAAGACGTGAAAGTAGCTCAAGTTGGGCTTTTTTCCTTTCCATAATTCATAAGGGGTTTGTGTCAAGCCCTTACGAATGTACACCCGGTTGATGATGTAACACGCTGTGCTAATAGCTTCTGCCCAGTACTTCATAGCAATCTTGTTTTCGTGTAAAATTGCTCTGGCTATCTCTTGGAGAGCCCGATTCTTCCGTTCAACAATTTCATTCTGTTGTGGTGTCCATGGTCCAGAGAACTGATGAGCAATGTCATGATCCTCACAGAACGCCTTCATAGTGGAATTTTGGAACTCACCACCATGGTCACTCCTTATCTTCTTAATACCACCTCGTTCATTGATCAATTGCAAGGCCCAGATTCAAAAGCTCTCTGCTGTATCAGACTTGTCGCGAATAAACCTAACCCAAGTGTACCCTGTGTAGTCATCAACAAGCACAAACACATATTTCTTTCCACTTGCACTCTGTACCTGCATAGGACCCATGAGATCCATGTATACCAGGTCTAAAGCTGACTTGGTGTAGACCTCAACCATCCTCTTGTGGTATACCTTCACTTGCTTGCCTTGGTTACACGGACCACACACCAATTTTTCTTCACACCTAAGCTTTGAACACCCCGAACCATCTCTTGATTGACAAGGGTACACAGGGTACGAGTATTCATGTGACCAAGACGTTGATGCTACAAGTTGATGTCATCTCTTGCACTGAGACAGTTGATCTCTTCCTTCCACATGTAGCAGTTGTTTTCAGATCTAGCTCCATGTAGCACAGTACTCCCATCCTTGTTAACCGCCTTGCAATCAACACTGGTAAATACAACCGTTAATCCTTCGTCATACAGCTGGCTCACATTAATCAAGTTAGCCTTCAATCTTTGAACCAGATACACATTCGTTAGTTAAGGTAAGCCAGTTTCATGAGTGTCTCCTTTTCCTTCAATAGCACCACGACTTCCATCTCCAAATGTTACCTTTCCACCTTTTACCTTCTTGAGTCTCTGAAGATTTTCCAAGGTTCCAGTCATGTGTCTAGAACTGCCACTATCAAAGTACCAAGGACGTGTATCATCTTGTATCCCAGACACAAATGCCATGTTACACTGAAATTATGTACTGCCTAGACCTACTGAGCCTTGCCTAGTACCATTGACATGGAGATCAGACTTCTTGATCCAGATTTCTACTGTGGTTCCAAGTATATCTTCCTTGTTGTTTCAGTCGTCTCACTTTTTTCCAAAACTTGTAACAGTGTCTTTTGATGTGACATATCCTGTCACAGTAGTAGCACCTTCTCTTTTGGACTGTACCACTCCCAGTTTTGAATCCAGATGTGCCATCATATCCTGCTGATACAAACTTGACTCTTCCAGTGCCAGTATTAGTTCCTCCAGTGTAACCATGACCTCTGTGTGTCTTTTCAGTGCGGTCATAAGACAAAATTTGATTAAGTTGTTTTGTTCCAGCGAACATCTGAATCTTCCAGTACTACTGTTCTAACTGCGCTTGAAGCTTAGTTGATATCTTCTGCTCAGCATACAATTCCTTCTCCAATACAGCAGCTTTCGTTTCAAGAGCTAACTTCTCTTTCATCAATCCTAGACCACTCTGAACTAGCTTTCTTTCAGCTTCTGAACATTCTGAAGCAGTCCTTCCAAATGATGTTTTTTTTGATGAGACAGGAATTCTCGAGGTTGAGCCGGATGACCGTGTCACGAATGTCTCTGTAACTTGACACTAACTCATCATCGTGTTCTTCTTCAGATAGATCTTCGTTCACTTCGACAATGCCAACAAATGAAACAAAGTTATTCAGCATACCTTCATCATCACTTGCCTCTTCTGAATCACCATATGCTAACATCGATCGTTCGTTTCTGCGACGTGGTTCAGTAATACACTCTAGTTGTGTATGCCCAGTACCTTTGCATCCTGAACACTTAAGTTCACATCGTTTTACCGTGGGACAGTCAGTCTTGAAATGACCGAAACCTTTGCACTCGAAACACTGAGCCTCACTCCTTCGATCAGACTTATCAAAATCCAGTTGTTTCTTAGCACCACTGAATCTCCTCGACCCTTGATTTTGCTCCACTCGTCTCAGGGCTCTGTCAAACCGTCAAACCAGGAGTCCCACTGTATCAGCTTCATCTTCTGGTTTAAGAGATCTGACTCCCTGTGCATCTACCACCGTAGGTGCCTCCCACTGAACCAGAACAGCTCTCCATGCAAGTACATCAATACCTCCTATGATTGATCTCATTCTTGATTTCCAAAAATCGTATTTCGTATCATCAAGTATCACCTTCGAACCGTTGAGTAACTCTTGGTAGCTATCCATCACTTCCTCAGGATCTCGCCTGTACTAATGTAGACAAACACTCTCTCTAATACCAAATGTAGATGTATTAGCTACTGATACAGATACTACTACAGCTCAATGAACACAATAGACAAGGTTTTTCTTCTCAAAACTTCACTAGATTGATCTGATAAGATGACTTACATGTTACTTATCGTTCTTGACAATCCTAGTCTCGTTGTTCCAAGATCACACACGATCCTAGAACCCTAATCTACCCTTTAACCCTGGATTCAGAATAATCTTTTCTAACCCTAAATCTCTTAGCTAAAGATTGTAATTTCTCTTTGTGTTATCCTGCACAAACCGCAGCTAACTCTCTATATATACCTATAGAGATATTTCTAAGTTTGGTTAAGATTTGTATCTTCCCAAATCTTCCAAAGTTTCCTTAAATCTCTCAAGGATCTTCCCGTATCTTTATCTTCACGTTCAGATCCCTTGATCGCCACTCCTCTTCTCTTTAAGACTGCTACACACCTAAACCTAGGTCACAGCCCAAGTCCTTCAAGCCCAAGTCCTTTGTGCTAGCTTCTGCTCCGACTGTGTTACTCTGACACAGTGACTGGTACAGGACTTGTGTCTTCACTACAATCGACTTATACCTCTCTACATTGAAAGACCAGATGATTGCCCCACCGAAATCGTTGTCTATGCTAAATTTGGGATCCATTGGTACAATATGCTACAGGTAAATAGCTCTTTGGTATTTTCTTTTTCTTTTCATTACTCAACGCGTGATTCTCTTTTCTTTTCTTTAGGGGACGAACCTCCAGCTCAGCTACGTACAGAGATACAATTATCTATGTCATATTGTAAACTCCGATAAGTATATAACTTGTCTTACAATGGATCCAGTTTGCGGTTCCCCTCTAGTCTTTCAGAGGGGTATTTTGGAAGAAGGCTCTGCCATGAAGAGCATTTGTTGTTCTATTGCGAGACCCAAATTCGGAAAAAAGGGAATGCATATTGCTTGTAGTCCCATTTCCCATGTGTTTATGCTTGCTTGATTGGTTGTGACTTAACCGTGTAGAAAAACCTGTGGAACCTTCGAATGATGAAGAACCGCCAGAGGAATATAATTATGGCGAAAGAACATTGCCTGAGTGGCCGCCAACGAATGCTCTCCGTGATAAAAGCCGATTTTACTTGGTAAGATTGGCACTAGTCTCCCTTTGGTTTTTTGCTCATTGACAGTCCGGTACGGTGTAGTTATGCGTTTGCTTTTTGCAGTTGAAGAAATCAGACCTGCAAAAATATGACTGGATTCGTCTCTACTTGGAACTTGCATTCGTCAAAGCAAATAAAAAGCTTAAAAATGTAAGGATTTTTTTTTTTACATTTTCTTTTCTTGAGCTGCTCTGTTTGTGATGTGTTTTAAACTGTCGATGCAGCCTGATCTTGCCAAATTGGTCATTGGGAGGGTAGTTGTGGAATCTAGACGAGAAAACGTGGAGCCTCCAACTGAAAGACTCAAAGCCGTAAATTCAGTGTTCTACATAAAGTACAAGTACCAGCCCAATAAATGTCGAGCTCGTAAAGGTGTTCATAGCCTCAGTCCTCCCCGCGATCGCATTGCTATAATAAAAAGAACCATTGACAAGCATATGGGACACATCACTCTCATGTTCGAGGGTCGTTTTGAAAAAACGCTTCTATAAAGACCTTGGCAAGCACGGGACTCGAGTCCATACTCTGATTACTAAGTTTCTAATAAGTAGTTGTGGATCAGGTTATACATTAATATATTGATGCTCTAAATGGCTGTTTGGATTGCTGTGTGGATTGGTTGTGTTTCAAAATATTGCTTTGGTAACAAAACTCTATAAGATGAGCAGGTTTAAACATTCAAATTCACGATATTAGGTTTTGATTTTAAAAATCATATTGGAAACTGAACAAGAGCAAGTTTTGATTTGAAAAATCTAAGGAGTTCACACTATGGTATTAAAATAAGGAATTTGCACAGCTGAAAAAGTGTGAATTCCTTAGGGCATGATCAACGGTTGCTCTTAGGTGTGTTCTTAGTATTAAAAATTATTAAAATTTGAGTAAAAGGAAGAAAGAGAAGGTATAAAGTTGAATAAAATGAAGAGAGAGAGTATTTTTGGTAATATAAAATTAATAAATTTTGAATAAAGAGAGGAGATAGTTTTGGAGTTGTTCTTATTTTGGAACTTTTGGAAGTGTTCTTATGAGATAGTGGGGTGTATTTAAATATAAAATTAATAAAAGTTGAGTAAAAGGATGAAAGAGAAGGTATAAAGTTGAGTAAAACGAAGAGAGAGTGTGTGTTTTAATAATTTTATATACTAAGAACACACCTAAGAGCAACTGTTGAACATGGCTTTAGAAAGTATATTTTGAAAGAATAAGTTCAAAAGTGTCTATATGCACATGTTAGTAACTCCAAAAAAATGAGTGAAAAGTAAAATTAATCAATTGATTTGCATTTCATTCTCTTTATTTTTTAGATTGTTGAAAAGAAAAGGAAAAACCGACTAGCTTGTAACGTTTTCAAATTTAACGACGAAAAAAAAAACACTAAACCGAGACCTGAATCCGAAATCAAAATATTCTCGGGAACCGGGTTTGACATCGTAACCGAACCGGAGATAGAATCATAAAAGAATGGACAAAATAATCACCCAACTTGCTTTAAAAAATCTCTTAAAATGATCGGTTCGCTACTCTAATCTCTGCCTCTTCCGGGTTAACATCGTTTGATCGATAACCGAACTCGAACCAAACTCAAATCTCATAACCAAACCGCATCCTCCCGACGCGCTATTATTAACATCGGAACCTCTAAACGAGAAAGGAGGAGTTGGAGGGGTAGGTAACTCAAAACGCTGCGTTTGCGTTTGAGGCGGTGGTGGGTTCACCCATTTTGGAAGCGGTCCCGCCACAAGAAGCGTTTGAAGAAGAGGTCCAGCTTCCACCACCGCTTTCAAAAACTTTCCCTTCTCCGGGAAAATTTTCCCCATCACAAGAACATCAAGAGGATCAAGATGATGATGATTCTCAGCCGTTGGATCTTCGACAATCATCATCGACGGCTGAGGATGATGAATGTTGAAGAAGCTGGAAAGTTCTGAGGAAGAAGGAGAAGAAGATTCGAAGCTGTTTGATTCAGTGATGCTTCTTGAATTAGGGATTTGGGTTTGGATGAGGAATTGAGATAATTCTTGTCTTGCTTCGTCTCGTTCTTCTTGAGTGAATTTGAGGAGCTCGAGAAGTTGATTAATTTCTTCTTTGTGTGTTCTTGATTTCTCATTGGCTTCCATTTTCAGTGTCTCTAGCTCGAACATAGTGTTTTGTAGATCCTGTCTCATCTCTTCAATACTCTGCATCTAAAAAAGTAAGAATTTGTATGAGAAAATTATTAAAAGTGATTATTATGGTGCTGATTATGATATATACCTCTTGATGAAGCCAAATTGTAGAATATGAGTCCTCCATTGATCAGTGAAAGTATCTGTGTTTTGTTATACTCTGTTTTTTTTTCTTGCTTTTGTTAATGATCATTTATAATGATTACTAGATTAAAGCCTCGCGATGCGAGAGCTATTTGACTTTTTGTAAATAGCTATGTTTAAAAAATGTTTTGGGAAAAAGTTAGATTTTTAATTAAAACTTAGATAATGTAGTGATTTAAGTTATAGATTCATATGTAATTTAGAAAATTTCATATAATTTGAAGAATTTGAAAATCAATAAATTATATAACTTGATATATGTAAATATGGTTTAAATTATTAAAAAATTTGATATAATTATTAAAATTATTTTTACATGTTTAGACGATCATTTTTTTATGATACTTCGTAAATTTTAAACATGTAAAAAACATATCAGTAACCAATTTTTTTTATCTTTGCTTCTTCTCCCTGATCTAGTTTTTTTTAATCTGTGATTCATTATTTTGTGTTCTCATATATATGCATATGTTAAATTTATGCCCATATATAACGATAGAAACATAGTCGTTTCTATTTTTAATTATATATTTTGCTATTTTCCTTTTCCTAGTTTTTGTTTTATGTTAAATTTTTCTTTATTAAAATTTATTTTAAATTGAATATCTTATATAACTATTCGTATAATGGTTTTGTGCAATTTGTAAAATTAATTTATGTTTTTTTTCCATTTTAACTTCTTCTTTTTTAGGTAACTAACAATTTTGATAATGAAAACTTACATATTTAAATAATTGACATGTGTTTAGAATCTAACGGATTACTTGACACACGTCGCGATCTCGTGAGTTAGAATTATGCGCATTCTCCTTATATAATAAGATTTGGAACCTATATATAATAGAGACATATATCAAACAAAAAAAACAAAATACTTTTCAATGAAATGTCCTTAGAAAGTCATTGACCCACTGCGAGACAAAGAATAAAAATGTAAAGTAGATGGTTGAACTTTGATGTTGTATAAAAAAAAAAGGAGAAAAAAAAAACTTTGATGTTGTAGAGTTTTTAACACATATATAGTCGATTTTAATTTGCTGCTGTTGTAGATTTTATAA
This sequence comes from Draba incana, assembly GCA_963576765.1. Classification (NCBI taxonomy): domain Eukaryota; kingdom Viridiplantae; phylum Streptophyta; class Magnoliopsida; order Brassicales; family Brassicaceae; genus Draba; species Draba incana. The sequence continues at coordinate 36,419,437 of OY755205.1, forward strand.
CCTTTCTATAATATGAGTGCCCGGAATCCGACTAATTTCGAAATTTGCAAGTTTGCTGGATTTAAACATTTCCGAGTTAAACCTAAACCGAATACAGTATCACCAAACCACTACCGCTAGTCATTTTAACATATACTCCCTCCGTTTCATTATATATAAATTTTTAAGAGAAATTTTTTAATTTCATTTTATAAAATATTTTACTAGTTTCTATGCAGATTTTAATGTGATTTGATATTTTTGTCCTTCTAAATTTTGTAGTCTTATATATGAATGGTTGAGTTATATTTTTAATTAAATATTAATTGAGCTTTTGTTTGTATTTATTATTTTCTTAATTCTTTCGAAATAAATCAAAACATTTTATAAAATGAAACTGAGGGAGTACTAAAAAAAGCTTAACTGTATTTTAATTTTTTACCTATAATATTACTAACATAGTAGACCGGGAGATATGTGTTATATTTTTTACTGGACGTCAAAATGAGTCTTCTCATATCCAAACCATATTAGTAAATTCAAATTTCTTTTGTGCGACGACTAACCTGGTTACAAATTTCAAATTAATCATAAGGTTTAAAAATGAATGATTGGCCATACTAAAAAAACTAAGAAATGGCCTTTGGTATATTAAAATTGAATTGACTTATTACACATTCCTAACACACATATTTTCTATTTAATTACCCAATTATTGTAGCGGATTCTCGTGAGCAAACTTACAAAAAGATATGTAAATTTCAGACAGGTCCAATTTAGGTCGCAGCATGTTTCTGTTACATATGCATTTTTGTTTGTATGCAAACTTAATTAATTACTTGTACTAGATTGGCTTGTGGACTGCCCAAGAAAATGTTTGATATTTTAATGTGGGAAGTTATTTTTTTCCTCCGATAAATGTATATAAACCTCAACTTGTTATATATCTTTCTTTATTCTTTATTCCATACACCCTATTTCATTATTATCCAAATATTCTTTACGCACATAATACTCAAAACAACTAATATACAAAAACATTTCTTATCGAGCTTTGTAGTATGAATTTCAATGTTTTTTTAATAAAGGATTTAATGTTGAGAAAATTACATTGTATACCATTTGGGAAATGATACACTCAAAACTACCATTACCAATAATTTCTTTCAAATCATACCACAATTTTGTCATTTTCCTTTCTCTCTCATACTCTAAATAACTATTTTGACCTCATCATTTATCTCTCTCTTTTTATTTATTATATTTGATCTCTCATTTCTCTTTTTTTCTTTTCTTCTCACCTTCTCTCTTTCTCAATTATTATTTTCTTATCTCTCTGTTACGAACTAAGATTCAAGAAAAAGAAAGTTTTGATAATGGTGATTCCAATTTCTTCTTTTTTATTCCATATATTCTCTCCAAACTTCTTCTAACAAGTAAAATAAAATTTCTTCTTTCTCATTTCTCTGTTACTTTTATTTATTTTTAAATCAGAATTAATGTTTGAAAAATGTCAGATCTAGTTTTTATTGAAGAAAATCTCTTTTTAATTACGATCGATTCGTCGTCACTACAACATGGTATAGAGATGTTCTTTGTTCTTCGCTTATTTTAAACTGTTTTGTTAGCATCATTTTAGTTAAATTTCTTTTCTATTAAAGAGAGTTGTCCATATTGTGGACTGTAATCTTTGTTTTCTCTCAGCAATATTACGGAGGACATGTGTATTATGTTGAAAATATGTATGTACGAGTATAATTTATATGTATTTAACATTAGTCTACTACATGGACTTCTTCTCCGGCGACAATATCAGTGTTGTTCATATTTTACATCTCTCGTGGATACATTGTTTCATGTATGTCTACTATGTCCATGTGGTAGACAAGTATCTCATACATATTTTAAAGAAGTATTATTTTAAAATGGCATGGACATGTGATAGACAAGTATTGTCAAACATGTTTTGTTAGCATCATTTTTGTGTAAAAAAATTCCTATTAAGAGATTTGTCTATATTGTGGACTATAATCTTTGTTTTTTCTAAGCTATATTACGGAGAACATGTGTATTATGTTGAAAACACGTCTGTAATGAGTATGTTTTATATGTTTTAACATTAGTCCACTACATTTACTTTTTCTCCTGCTACATTATCAGTGATGTTCATATTTTTGCATTTATCGTGGATACATTGCTTCATGTATGTCTACTATGTCCATGTGATAGACAAGTGTCTCAAACATACTTCTTGCAAAATATGTCTATATTGTGGACTATAATCTTTGTTTATATTATGGAGGACATGTGTATTATGTTGAAAATACGTCTGTAATGAGTATGTTTTATATGTATTTAACATTAATCCACTAAATTTACTTCTTCTCCTGCTCAGTATCAGTGATGTTCATATTTTTGCATTTCTCGTGGATACATTGCTTCATGTATGTCTACTATGTCCATGTGATAGACAAGTGTTCTCTCCTTTTTTTTCTTCTCATACGTTGTGGATACATTGCTTCATGTATGTCTACTATGTCCATGTGATAAACAAGTATCTCAAACATATTTTAAGATAGAATACACAACTTAATGGACAACACATAACAGAAGAAGATATCCACATGTCAGACAAATTATCTTAAACGTATGCGTAGATAGGAAACACAATTTAGTTGACAGCACATAATAGAAGAAGATGTCCATGCGACGAAAACTTATCATAGAATTATGCATATGCGTTATACGTGGACAATAAAATCACTTTTTTGCGGTGGACAACAGAAGAATACACAACTTAATGGACAACATATAACAGAAGAAGACATCTATGTGTCAGACAAATTATCCTAAACATATGCGTAGATAGAAAACACAATTAAGTTGACAGCACAAAATAGAAGAAGATGTTCATGCGACGAACGACTTATCATAGAAGTATGCATATGCGTTATACGTGGACAATAAAATCACGTTTTTGCGGTGGACAACAGAACTGGAGGTTTAACAAATACTATTGTTTAATAGGAAAAAAAAGAATAAGAAAAGATGAAAAAAGTGAAGAAAGAGAAAGAATAAAAAATATAAAGTGAGAAATAAAGTCACATCTATCACCATCTTCTCACGTAACCCAAAGAAAGTCACTTACCCTCTGTCACATGCCCCACCATAAATTCACGCAAAGCCATCTCACTCCACTTGCGTGCAGGGTAATATGGTCATTTTCACTTGGCCCAATTGTCCAAAATGGTAGGAAATGAAAGACATTTCCTTTAACGGTAGAAATGGAAAGCCCATTTCTTAAAAATGGTATAGAGGGCAATAATCCCTTTAATGTTGCACCACTTCAAATATTATAATTTTCATTTAACGGCTTAAAACTCACACAATATGCTTCATGACGTTACTCTTCTTAAAGCACACAAACTCGGACTTTTGTTATAATTCATATTTCTTAAAGTATAAATTGTAAAATGATCTATATAGTTAGCTCAATACCTTTTATGACTTAAATCAAAATTATGACTAGAAAGAAAACATTGTTTATTAAAGTACTAGAAAGCAAACTTGGTGGTAAAAAAAAAAAATGTGACCATACATATTCACGACATATACATTATTATTCCACGAATAAAAAGGCTTGCGAAACCTAACCAAAATTATCTTTTAAAAAAATCGAATGTATCTAATTATCTATACAAATTTAGATAAGTGAATAAAAGTATAAAACACATAGCATAAAATGACAAGGAGAAACGACCTTGAGATTTCTAAATCCTAATCGATATCCAAAACCCAACAAATAAACTATATTGTTATATTTTTACAATTTTCTGTAAGCTATATTTACAAATGTTTTTTTAGTTGGCCTCTCAAAACTTATGGAACTCATGATCTTGGCATTTTCTTGGACGGCACATAGCAACAAGTATAAGTCATATATAGACAAGACTCATCTTTCATGACTTAAGACTGTAAACTGAAAACTATTACACGTGTCATCACTTTTGAATGATTCGTCTAAATGCTTTGACTACAAAATCCAATCAATTTGAATTTGTGTTATTCATTTTCCGACCCTCCCAATAATTAATCGTTCCATTTTAAGAATGGTCATGATCCACAACAGTTGGCACAATTTGCTTTCCTATCTCAACCATTTTTTTGCTGTCGGATGGTTCGGCTCCAACCATATTTGATTGACTATTAGAACGATTTCATCTACCGAACATATGTTCAATCTTATTTTTCTGATTTCAAAAACTGAACTAGGTCTATTAAATTATAATGTGATTTAATCATTCGCTTGATATTTTGGTTCGATTATTCATTCTTTCACAAAACTATATTGCTTTTGTTATTGTTGCCGAGTGTCATCCAACATTTCCGTACACTGAAGATCAAAAGTTCAAAACTATTCTCAAAATTAATAATAACATTTTTTAGAGGTGTCTAGCATATTGTAAAAGTAGTTCATTATTCATTTACAGTCCATGAGTTTGATCCATTGGACATATAAAGCATGTTTGGTATTATTGAAGAACAAATACTAGTATATTCTAATCGTTTATCGCCATTTACAAGCTAAAGACCATCATCGCATACTCTATTTGGCAGGACCATATGATAATGGAGAGAGTCTAAGATGATTCAATTTTGAACAATTGTTAGTTACATGTTTGGTTATTCCAATGGGTGGTTCCGGCCAATAAATAAGTACCTTTTCTGATAACAACTCCGGTATTTAAGTCGGTCCAAGTGTTTGAATAATTTCCTATTAAATGTTTATTTTGCAAAATTTAAAGTTTGAGCACTTTTTCGATATTTATTGCGAACACATACCAGGTGCACGAGTAGTTGACTGGTAATCAAAGCTGCATCAGAGGAAAGCATTTTGCTCCATTAAATTTGAAATAGAATGAAAATAAATTGGTTCGTTGACCAAAAACTATAATAATAAATTAGTTAGACTGAAGACGAAATTCTTGCTGGTTTTAATTTTGTTTTTCATTCAAGGGTTTGCATGAAAAAGACCCCAAAAATGGAAAAGAAGTGTTTCAAAGTAAAGAAGACAAAAAAAAAAAAAAAAAAAAACGCCAGCGAAGCTTCTCAACGCTACACGTAGAGTTGGACGAGTTTCTTTGGGTGATAGCTTGTGTCTCGGAGAGAGGGGAGTCACCGCGGTAAATTCGAGATGGATTGCGCAAGCTTAGTACAAATAGCGGAGAATCCTTTGGATTGGTTAGCATTTCATCCCGATTGTTTGGCTTGGATTTTATCCCAGTGAGAAATCATGCCGATGCACTTGCTTGGATTGTTTAGCAAGTGCATCGGCATGATTTCTCAATGTTCTTTTTTCTAATGTAAGTCCCACGAGACAATCACCGTACCGATTAAAATTGGTTTAGCGGTTAGAAAAATAATAAAACTAAAATGGACTAGCCCATTAAGAGAACCCATTAGTTTATTTTGCCTCGGTCAATATGGTTGTTAGACCAGAATATTGTAAATCAATTGATTTGAAACTCTGTATCTGGATTTTTGTTGGTTTTGTAGTTTTCTTCTTTAATGAAAGGTGAAGTATCTCTTTTTCTCTGCGCTACGACCTTGATTAAGCCCTCGATGATACATAAATCTCGATGAAATCACAGAATTGAATAGTTTTAAAGGTATTTTGGGAAATCAAACATGAGATACATACATCTGAATGGACTTCACATTCTTTTTCGCTTGCCGTGATGCTTCTCCGACTTTCCAAGCTTAGACTTTCTTTGTTTGAACAGCTGCAGATATAGCTTCAACCAAAGAAACGGGTACACCAAGAGGACGGCCTGCAAAGTCGAAAGATCAAAATCACGACTACCAGTCAAAACGAGACAAGGAATATAAAGAAAATGGACGTTTTCTGAAACAGATTCCGCAAACTCTGCTTAAAACATAAAGTGCTCAGCTTCATTAATATACATATCCATATAGGAAACTTAAGCCAAAAGGGTTTTGTTGAAGGAGAAGAAGAAGAAGAAGGACACGATGAACATACCCAAAGGAATTCGTAGTAGCTGAAGGGGAAAGCAGAGAAGAAATTTGCGTAAAGATTCCTCTCTTTAACATGTGGAAGCGCTTTGTACATGATCAATACTGCAAAAACATTGTCAAGTAAACAAGAGGAAATGAAAGAAGAATTATGGCTTCAGAGCAATACATCTACACCTTAAAGCACTCACATTCACCCACTAGCCCTGTAGGATAGATCATGATGAATCCTGTGTACCTGGATAGTAAAACGTATTATACAATCCGTTACAACTCAGAAATATTCGAGTGACAGGGAAAGTTTTAAATCAAAATGAAGTATGATGTAGTACCTGAGATACGTTAGCCAAGAGGGACATCTACCGAGACAAGTGAAAGCATAGTGAGGATATCTGATCATCTGCATCCAAATCCACCACTAAGCTAACACATAGAGTAGAATTATTGTTCCACCTACTCTAATCACTGCTACTCAAACCGGAACATTGAGATTACCGTGTTTACTTTCGAGTGCACATACTTGTCATTGGTATTTTCTTATTGTTGTAAAGATTGGATCAAACTCACCTCACCGAGACACCAAGCTACAAGCGTTATTGACAGCCACGGCAAATCCTGGACCTAAAAAGATGAAATGTGAAGATAGAATTACACTGCTAGCTTTCGCGGAAACTGTTTTGTCGCTTACGAGTAACACAAACCTCCTTGATCTGTCCAACAATAGCCAATATGAAATGAGTTCTTCCACTCCATTGCATCAACGGAGACAAGATTCCACTCGGCAAAATTCCTTAACATTCGAAAAGAATCAATCAGTGTTTTCAATTCACAATTCATTCAAAAAGGACAACGAAATCACGATTACCTATGGCTCCATGAAGAACTTCAAGAACAGCAGCAGTTTGAATCACACCTGAACGAATCAAAAACAAACAACATAGATCAATTCAGAAATCACCAACTCATCAAATCGGAATTAAATTCGTAAGAGATACAGGAAACGAAAATTTCTTCTCACTGATCAAGTATCCAGAAGAAGAGTAAGCGCCATTGATAGTCTTGTTCGATAAAAAGCTACTCACGATACTCAGAAGCGAAATCGTCCTACCGCAGAACACGAATCTCATGAATAAACGATGAAAAAAGGTAAAGACGAGATAGAGACAGGGAGAGAGATACCATGAAGAAGCTTGGAGAAAATTGTAAGCAAAGAGATAAGACTTCACGAACGACGACATCTCCGATTTAAGAAACCTGGATCTGGACGATCGGCGATATGAAATCCGACGGAGGATTTGTAGATATACGGCGGCTCCAGACTGAATAACATTTTTGACGGCGGATTAAAGAATCAGAGTGACGTCACATGTTTGTGTGGCTCTGAGTTACTCGTACAGTGTACTCAAAATCTCAGCTAAATTAAATATTTTCGTAATTTACATGAGTGTACCCCTGACGTTTATATTTAGTTTCAGATTTTACCTTAAGTTATATATAATAGATATTACATCCCATTATAGTTGAAGAGTTCGTTTCTTTGAAGTTGGATTTGCACTGTGGCGAATCATTGTTTGATAATCTCTTGCTGATTTGAAATATGCTTGGATTCATATCCACTACCTTTTTCACGTACTCCTCCAATAACTTTGGGTGAAAAGGGGACAATCTTTTGCTTTGATTATTTGTGGATGGTAATTTGTGTATGATCATAACTTTATATAGTTGAGATTAGTATAATCTATGGATCTTATTTTATCCCTTCCATTTGCTCTTGTTTTGAGTGGGGGAAAGGTAGACAGGTAAAATCAGATTATGGAAGATGCATACATGCTTACTTGTTTTCTCCAAATCAATACATGCTTATTAAAAGATTCAGAATACTCGATTGGTGAGAATCAGCCACTCATTTCAAATTTTTCTTATTCTAATATTACTTCTTTTGTTTATTTTGATACAATAGTTGCTTGCTTACTTTTAAGCAGCCATCCTTTTCATTTTTGTTTTCATTGAGATTTTATACAAATTTAAAAAGGAAAAGTTGAAGCTTTGTAGTCTCTTGGTGGTTCATATAATAAAGAAATGAAAAAAAAGATATCTTACTACTGTATAAAGACTAAAGAGTGAGAACTGATCTTTTATCATGGAGCAATTTCTTCTTCTTCTTTTTTGGACAATTTCTTAAACAATAAAAAAAACATATATACTTGGTTTGATCAATAAGATAATAAAGCATTAGAATACATTCTTTTTTCATAAAGTTGGCTTAAGCTTTACAAGTCAAACCTATTCTCTCTTGATTATTTAGAAGATGAATATGCCTTCGTTCAGTCATCTTGCTACATGCTTATTCCATTTTTCTTCCTTTACTCTTCAATTATGACTTTTTCATTAGTTTTCTCACTTTGATTTTTTAGGAACTTTCACAGAAACTTCAAAAGTCTATTTATTTTGGAAACATAGTTCTGACTTATATTACACATTGGTATTCATAAAAAAACATCTACAAACTAAAAACGTCTTAGAAGAAAACAAAGGCATTGTGATGATGACTACATATGAACTAAGTACAATGGGTGTTTCTTTGATGTAAGTCATGGAAAACTATTACAGTCGTTTGATAACATACATATAGATGATGCACATATAAACATTCCAATGAATCAAATCCTAATTTAGTCTTCTAAAGACGACCACGATGATCTACCATGTTCAAAATTGAGAGGAAACTGATCAATAGCAAAAGAAGACATCTTACTTTCATTTGCATCCATGTTCCATATAGACTCCAAAGAGCTTTCCCATGCTGGAGAAGCAAGAGGAGGGAAATTCAAGTAACAGCTTTGCTCTGAGTAATACATGTCTCTTACCGGTTTTACAATGGTTGCTCCTGATTGATCAATCTCTCTCCATATGTCATCCATCGAGTAGTATCCGTCTTCACATTCTTGATTCATTTTCCCATTTGATCCTCCAGTGTCTTGAGTAGTTGCAGTGGTCATGGATGATGAGTTGGAAGATGAGGAAGTCAGAGATGCAGGCCTCTTCTTCTCTTGAGCCTTCTTCCTCATATGAGTCCTCCAATAATTCTTTATCTCATTATCGGTTCGACCCGGCAATTTCCGAGCGATTTTTGACCACCTACACATGAATTTTTTTCCAAAAGTTCATACAAAAAAAAGAAAGAGAATTCTAAAACATTTTCGATTTTTTTTTTCTCAATTGAATGTAAAATTTATTCAAATAAAAAAAGAACGTTTTTAGGTATTTTTTTTTCAGACCTGTTTCCCCATTTGGCGTGAAGCTCGAGGACGAGACGCTCTTCTTGTGGAGTCATCTTACCACGTTTGAGACCAGGATGAAGGTAATTAACCCACCTTAACCTGCAACTCTTTCCTGTTCTGTTTAAACCTACAACCAAAACCAGGTCATATCTTTAATGGAAGGTCCTTTCCAAAGACCACCCATTTTTTTTTCCAAAACAAGCCTATACCTAGTCTTATGTTTCTCCCTCCACCTTCAAACCTGAAACTTTTGCTACAAAATCCCATCTTCGATCTCCGAACAATTGGACAAAGTTCACCAAGAGGATGTCCTCCTGTTCTGTCCACGGTCCTTTACGGTATTCGTCTTGCACTATTTTCATCTCTCTTTTGTCTCTCTCTGTTTTCTCTCTGAATAGAAGAAGAATAGTTGATTCTTAGCTTGGTTTATGGGAACTTATGCCACTCTCTAGCCAAATATTTATATAAGCCAACTTGAACACTGTGTTGTGTCTACGCGATATAACACTCACATTATTATAATTCTCTAATGATTTTTGTTTTTTCTAATCTTTACCGTCCATATGGTGAGCGATTATGCTGTTGATAATGTGGGGTCTATTGTTTTATGATGCCATCAAGCCATTAGGGCATCTTTATTACATCCCTTGGGGTCTAATGTGATTTTAAAATTATTAAAAACACACACTTTCTCTTCCTTTTACTCAACTTTATACCTTCTCTTTCATCATTTTACTCAACTTTTGTTAATTTTATATTTAAACACACTCTTTTACTTTTAAACACACTCTCCAAAAGATCCAATATTAGATCCCTCTCTCTCCCTTTTACTCAACTTTTATTAATTTTATATTTAAACACACTCTCTTTCTTTATTTTACTCAAATTTTATATTTCAATATACCCCACAAAAACACTCTCTTTCTTCCTTTTACTCAAATTTTAATAATTTTATAAACACTTTAGACCCCAAGAGATCTATGCCCTTAGAGCATAAATATAAAAATAAAATAAGGAAATGATCCTGTTGATAGAAGATTAATAATGTGCACTGATGTAATACTCCCATTACTGCCTTTTCTTTGTCTTTTTGTATGTAGTAATAAGAACACTTTCTTATATTTTTTTTCTTTGGCAGGTCCGAGTAGTTTCAATAAGAACACTATCTCTCGCATGTCAGTGAAATATCAGCAGCAGCCCAAAATCAAACTAGAAAAGAAAATAAGGTAAACTATAATCCTTGTTACCTAAAACACTACTAAATTTTGTAAACTCTAGACATTTTATAAGTATATATATAAATGTGTTTGTGTGAAAGAAGGCTCGAGACATTCTTTTTCTACTATTTTGGCGAGGTTATGATTGAAGTGTGTCCCTTGACTTTATTAAAGGTTAATGTAGATATCACTGTAGAAGCTTATAGCAGGCAAAGAAAGAAAAAAGAAAAAAAGACAATTTTTTTAAAAGCATATAGCAAAAGGGGTGGAATTATTATTTTTGGGTGTTTGATAAGTGGCCTTTTGTATCTAGCAGTAGCACTTGAGATTGAAAGTTGGATACTTGGATATTATTTTCACTGATTTTTGAATTTTTTAAACACCAAATATTAATATTTATTTAGCTGGGAAAGGCCAATTTGATTTGGCTTGGATTTGTGATTTGCCTCTTGGTGCATGGCTTAGAAAATTTGGATCTTTTAGTCCATAATCTTACAAAACTTAAGAGCATCAGTTTGATGATACTTGTTCCCAAGATATTTATTATGATATGGTTTATTGGAATTTCATTAACCTTACATATATGGTCACGTGTGCAATTTATGTGGTTTAGATCATCATATATTAAAGTAGTGTAGAGAGGGTTCTGACTCTGTGTGCGTACAAGTACCTGCGGTGCTGCTCCATAGAAGCAGAGAATAAAGAGCTTATATATAAATATTCTTCTTTTCTCTGTATATATCTCTAATTGGCAAAGAGTTCCCAAGATTCTTCAAATTGTTTTGTTCTGTGGGAAACTCTGAAAATGACTTACAAGAATCTGAGAGAATCATACTTACATAGATGTTGCATAGTCTTTAGTCTTTACACTGAAGCTAAAATATACAGAAACACGAAAGGTTCCGGTTTAGGTATAGATAATGAAAAATTCGTGAACCGGTCAATCCTACTGAAGTCGTGGTCTGATCCCTATTTAAGGCTATATGCTGTTAGCCTGTTACCCCTAAATTTCAACTTGGTTTTCTGTTCTCTACATATGTACCCAAACTCCAAAATTATGCTAAACAAGACAATATGATATAACCCCTAAATTCCTACTTGGTCAATTTTCACGTTGGAGTCTAGATAATTGAAATGGAAACATCAATAGTTATGATTCATTTGGTTATTGTAATATTATATTTAGGTTTTTTTTGGTAGAGACACATAAGAGCATGAATTGATTCTCTCTTACGTATTGTTTTTGCAGAAAGGGAACTTACAGAGCCATTACGAATTGATTCTCAATAATTGCATCTACTAGGGCACTACAGAATGTACATGCATGGCGATACAGCTACTGTTAATTAGTCTTAACATTGAGTAATGACCTAGTAGATAATCCTTGAGTTGTTGTTTTTTTCCCTCAAGGATTATGTGGTTGTGCTTGTAATGCTATAAACATCAAGGTGTGAAAGATTCGGGGTTGTGATTTTTTCGCCTGTTGCTTTCAGATTTTCAAATTGTCCATTGTCCAAAAGCTATTATAAGATTCTACACACCACAATCCGAAAGCTACCGCATATTGTCATATTGTCATATTGATCTGTACCATCGATTAATTAGTAGTTGGATTTGATCACTTAAATTAAGTGGTAAATAATGAGAGCCAGTTAGATTTATACATGTGGAAGAATATGATTAATAGATGACTGAAGCAAAAAGATTAAACAAAGTAAAAATATTATTCCTTAGTTAGTTGGGTTTGGTCATCATATCCAATGTTCTCAAAATTGTTAAACATTAATCAGACGTTCAGAAACAGTCTTGAGGCGACCATCCAAATGCAGATTAGTGTATAAGAGATTTTCTTAATTTAATAATATTTATTTCTATATCAAAATATTATACTTTGAGTATTATTTTATAATTATTTATCGGATTAATTGGTAGTATATATATGCTTTAATTACCTACAAAAAAAAATTGTATATTTTGACATTTGAACACCTATACCGCCGATTTTAAACATTTGCCATATCTATATTCTTCTTGTTTGGGGGTCAATACTTAGTTTTCATTGCTTATTAAGAGGTTATAGCCACGATCGGACTGCAATTACCGAGAGCTGACTTCGTTAACACGCCCGACCACATTCATGGTACGTGCATGAAGGAAAAATAGGGAAGAGAAGAAAGTTATAAGGCTTCTAATGTCAAATAAGATTCATGTAATCTTGTTATATGGTCAGACCTGTAGGTTTATGAACTTGATGATATTATTAAGAGAACATTACACATATATATAGTATGACAAAGTAGTGATTAGGTATATTCTATAATCTAATTACACAAAGACCTTTAATATATATTTACCCTCACACCCCTTTAATATATATTTACCCTCACACCCCCTCAAGATGGATGGAGTTTAGTGACTCCAATCTTAGAACACGCTAGTTGAAAGCTTGCACACGGTAGAAGTTTTGTGAGTGCATCCGCAAGCTGGTCCTTGGTTGATACATGTGAGACACGAAGTGCTCCTAGTTTAATATGTCCTCGTATAAAGTGGTAATCCAAGGCGATGTGTTTCATTCTCGAGTGAAAAACCGAGTTGGCACTAAGATATGTAGCTCCAATATTGTCACAATAAATAACCGGTGCCACAAGAAGGCGAATATGTAGTTTGGTGAGCATATTACATATCCATCGAATTTCCGCTGCTGTATTGGCAATGGCCATGTACTCGGCCTCGGTTGAAGACCGCGCAACACCATTTTGCTTTTTCGATGAGCAGGAGATAGCTTGATTGTCGAGGTCAATGACATAGGCGTTTGTTGAGACGTAGTCATCAATGTCACTATCCGAGTCCGCATCCGAGAAGCCATGAAGACCAGGAGGGTTGACAGAGGAAAGGTAGATGTCATGTGTCGTTGTACCCGCTAAGTAGTGCAACACTCGTTTAGCCGCCTGCCAATGCTCCGTTGTTGGCCTGTGCATAAACTGAGATAGTCTATTGACAGCAAATGAGATATCGAGTCGAGTGAATGACAAGTATTGAAGACTACCGATAACCATACGATAGTCGGAGGCATTCTCCAATGATGTTCCCGAGTGAATAGACAACTTTGGCGAGGACTGCTTAGGTGTTGAAACTGTTTTCGCACCCAACATATTTGTTTTTGAGATAAGATCCAATATGTACTTGTGTTACATCAAATGGAGGCCCTTAGAGGTACGGGTGACTTCAATGCCAAGAAAATAGCTAATGTCTCCATGGTCTTTGAGAGAAAACCGTATCGCAAAACAAGAAATTATGTGAGCCACAACCTTACAGTCGTTACCAGTGAAGATTATATCATCAACGTAGACCAACACATAGATAAGGATAGTACCATGAAAGCCCTTTGCAACAAGTCATGCCTTGTATTTATCGAGATCACCAGTTGGTAGATTTTTGGTAGTGAAGACCCAACGGGAGCCTAAGACATTTTGTGTAGGTAACCGAGGAACCAAATCCCATGTTTCCTTTTCAATTTGACCAGTGAATTCAACGGACATTGCACGACGCCAATTTTTTTCTTTGAGTGCATGAATATAAGTTGCAGGTTCCGTAGCAAAAATATTTGCAAGATCAGCAGTGAGGTTGAATTTCTTTTTAGGTTTAGTGATGTTATTTGGGACCAAGTGGTCATTCTTTGGGTGCTTTGCGGCGGTTGTATTATCACCGGAGGAGAAAGTCGTGGTGTGAGCATTTGTTGAGATGGAGAAGAGGAGGTTATTGGGCCAGTGGGCCTTTGGGTAGTAACAACATTAGATAAGGAAGATTGGATTAGACCAGTAGACCTTTCATTGGTGGAGGTAGGTCTGTTTTCTGGTATGGGGTTGTTTGGGATATGGGCTTGGGCAGTGGGCCTCTGGCAAGATTGAGATGAAGAAGAAGAATGAAGTGTCGATGAAGAAGAAGATACTTGAGCTGTCGTCAGAGGCAGTGAAGTGGACGGTGAAGCCAACGGTGATTCTGATGACCGAAAAGCTGACAACGGAGAAGCTGGTGATGGTGGAGCAGGCATCGGCCAATCCGGAGGAGATGCAGTAAGGTGAGGATCTGAACACGGGACCGAAGTAGGCAAAACTTGATGAACTTGTCTAGTGATGAGTGGAGTGACATATAGTTGAGAAGCCAGAGAGGATTCTGGTGGAGGAGCTGATGGAGAGACATGAGGGTTCTGAAATGGGAACTCTAATTCATTGAATTGAACATGACAGGATATATAAATCCTATTATTCGAATAGTCCAAACAGAGATATGCGCTTTGCGTGAGAGAGTAACCGAGAAAAACACACGACTTGGAACGATCTTCTAGCTTGTGGTTATTGTAAGGCTTGATCCAAGGAAAACACAGGTTGCCAAAGATCCGTAACTTCTCATAATTTGGCAGTTTTCCAAATAGTTTGTGATACGGTGATTGTTGAGAGAGGACCGGTGTCGGAAGTCGATTGATCATATAGACTAAAGCAGCAAACGCATAGGTCCAATAACGTTTAGGTACCAATGCTATTGAGAGTAAAGACATTCCCGTTTCAACGATGTGGCGATGTTTTATTTCCGAGACACCGTTATGCTTCGGAGTGTGCGACGGAGTGGTAAGATGTGAAATTCTATGTTCACGTAGGTATGTGCTAAGAGCAATATACTCTCCACCATTTTCTGAATAGAGAGTATCAATCTTGCTTGAAAATGATACTCCACTAATTATTTAAAGGCAATAAAGGTTTCTTTGACTTGGGATTTTTATTTGAGAGGGTAGAACCAAGTATATCGCGTGAAATGGTCAACAAAAATGAGATAATGCTTGTTATTATCTACCGATATGATAGGAGAAGTCCAAACATCGGAGAAAAAGTATTCTAGTGGTCGAAGAGAAGTAATAGTATTTTGAAGAAAAGGGAGTTTGTAGCTTTTATTGATATGACAATCGGAGCAAAACATTGGTGTTTTAGAGAAGTTGGCAACAAGTAAAGAGAATTTTGAAATGATAGATTGAAGCAGCGGTGGAGAAGGGTGTCCGAGTCTTGAATGCCATGATGCTAAAGACGTTTTTGATGGTGATGAAGCAAAAAACGTTTGAGCTTGAGTCATTCGTATCAGCCACTCATATTGTTCATCCTTGGTTTTACCTTGAAGAAGAATAGTCCCCGTGTTGAGATCATTCACCTGAAAATGTGTAGGAAAGAATTCCACAGACAATTGATTAGTATTACACAACCAATAGATAGAAATCAGTTTGCGTTGAATATCATGAATATATAAAACTTTATGAAGATCAAGATTTTTGGATAAAGAAGGTATAAAGGATGAACCAGTATGAGAGATGGCTAAAGAGGAACCATCACCAATGATAACATCATCACCACCATTGTAAGGTTGATGAATGGCAAGGTTGTTGAGATCATTGGTCATATGATGCGTTGTACCACTATCAAGGAGCCAGGCATTTGAATTGTATGAGGAAGCAAGAGACATGTTGGCACGAGGGTGCCAAGGAGAGAATGAAGTCATCTGACACGGTCCTTGTCCTTGCATCGTGGCTTAAAGTTGAGGATACTTTCGAGCTGCAGATTTGACACTTGACGATTATCAGATTTTTGAAATTGTGGCTGAGAATTAGCTTGCCATTGTTGATTGTTGCGGAGAGATGGATGTGGTTGCTTATTGTTCCGATTGTAAGCAACATTGGCAGTGACCAGAAGATGCTTCGGTGGAGCCATAACAAGGAGCTTTGCTTCATGATTAAGAAGACGCTCTAGTAATTCAGGAAGAGACGGTGGAGTATAGCGTCCCTCAATCTGATCCACAACAGTTTTGAATTCCTCATGAAGACCACCAAGGAAAAAATCAAGTTGACCCTCATGTGAAAGAGGTGAACCAAGGATAGCCAGTTGATCAATGCATGTTGTTATACCATGAAAGTATTCATTAATAGATTTATCACCTTTGCTGCATTATTTGAGTTGTTCTTTCAATTATCGAATATGACCACGAATAGGAGTCGCATATGTTGTCGCAAGTGTGGACCAGATCTGTGCAGTTGTGGTGGCCCGTGCAACAAGTGGTTGAATCGATGAAGAGATAGCTCCAAGTAAAGCGCTATAGAGCAGATTTTCTTGGTGTTTCCAGAAGGCAAAAGCAGGATTGACCGTGATCTCATTGTTGTTAGTCACGGTGGGAGAAGGGATGGTTGTAGATCCATCAAGATAACCGGCAAGTTCATACCCATCAAGGAGAGCATGAATATGGAGACTCCACATAAGGTAATTGGTGGAAGTGAGCTTCGTAACATTGGACGTGTTGATGTTAAACAAAGTTTGAGCAGTGTTTTGAGTAGTGGTATTGATGGTTTCATGAACCGGTGTGGAAGAAGTGTTGTTGGAAGTTGTCATGGAAGCTGTAGTGAATAAGAAAAGAAAAGGAGGCACTTAAAAAAAATTTAGGGTATTGAAGGCTCTGATACCATGTAGGTTTATGAACTTGATGATATTATTAAGAGACATTTCACATATATATAGTATGACAGAGTAGTGATTATGTAGAATCTATAATCTAATTACACAAAGACCCTTAATATGTATTTACCCTTACATGACCCACCCCAACTAAGGGCGGCTCAATAAAATTTAATAAGTTTTAGGGCCATGTCAAATTTAAAAAAATTGGCCTTTTATTCATAATTTTTGAAAATATTTGGCTCTTTCGTGGAAAAGTTTAGGCACAAAAATTTTCTAAAAATTATGAACCGTAGTATTTGCTCCACTTGCTACCCTCAAACCCCAGCCTGACCCCGAGTTTAGGATAGAGATGCTGACTTCATAGTCCGAAAATACATGGAGGTCTAAGAATTCAGTTGAAACCGTTTTCCTAAGCGCTAAATGTAATGATATATCATGGTTTTTACCGGTTTTTATACCATGATATATGTCTGTTTTATAGAGTCTTTTGGTGTTTTCTAGTGTTTGGTATTTTATATTAGGTACAAGGACGTTTGGACTCAATTGGTGTTTACTAAAGCTTTATGGAGCATTGCGGAGCGAGCTGTCAAAGATACAAGTTTGGATTGAAGAAATACAGAGCTTGTCGATCGACATGGTTGCATCTGTCGATCGACACGAAGATATAGAGCCCGTCGAGCGACACACTTGTCACGTCGCTCGACACGACCAACTTCAGACGAACCAGATTTCAGATTTGGAAGATTTCTGTTTTCGCGCCAAAAAGCCCAGATGTTTGCAATTGGGCTCATGCCAACTTTTGTACTTATAAATACTTATTTTCAGCCATTATTTAGGCTTATGCTTTATTTTACTTAGAGATTTTTATACTAGGGATTTATCTTTCATGTCTATGTCTGAGTAATTCTCTAGTTGGTTTTTAGGGATTTTTCAAAGGTTAATGAAGAGTTGTTGATTTATTTACTTTTGGGATTTTGCATTCATATTTATATTCTTCACCTTGATTGCTTTGAATTCTGATTTAGGCATGAATTAGATATCCTAGGTTGTTTAGTAGATGCGACAGCATTATTGAATTACCTGAATTGAATCATATGTGAGCAAAGATCTGATTCGCAACGACAGTTGGCTTTGGATCTTTGTGAACAATCGAACCTGATTTTAATGCTTGTTTAGATCAATTTGATTTCGCAACGACAGTTGGTTTTCTAGGGTTTAAACATAGATAATAATTGCAACGACAATTGATTTATTTTACATTAGTTTCGAGTTCTAGAATTGCACTTCATCAATTCCATTTGTAAATTTATTCTTCAACTTTGATTTATTCCTGCGAATTCCCTAAAGCTTAGCGTTTGTCTTCCATTGAATTTAAAGCTTTATAATCATCATGTTTACTATTTCTGCAATCGCTTTTACTTACTTTATTCTGCTTAGCATAATCTGAAAAACTTTTAATCTATTGTGTTCCCTAATTTCCTGTGGATTCGATACCCCAAGTGCTACAATCGATCTCTTGTTTGAGAGAGTAGTTCAAAGAGAAATTTGAGCTTATCATGTAACGCTAACGTCTCCGCCAAATCTATATTCTTCTATGATATATATTATAAGGGGAAATATTCTCATGAGAGTTTAGTTGTATATAATTGCAGAATTCAAGAAATGACCCGTCCTTTTTGAAGATGTCTTTGTAGTGGAGGACCCAAAATTCTGAAGAGATTAGAGTGAAGTAAGCAGACATATATAACACTGAGTTACGTGGACGCCACAACTTCCTCTATGGCCACTCCACTAAGATTTTTTTCCCCCTTCATTTATTTTGCCAAGCCACACGCACTTAACAACTAATTAAGATAAGACCCTTTTGTCCCACGCTTATCTTTTTTATTCTTTTCTTACATCATAACATAACTTCAGTATCTTATGATCTGTACTTGGTTTCAATTTGCTTTGATTGCATTTGTCTCCACTCTCAATGTAAACATTCGCCCATGCATATCTACATGCACCAGAGGGGTCATCTTAAACATGTTCTTCCATTGGCATAATTTTACAACATGTTCACCGAGTAATTAAGTCCTATAATTATAATATATTGATTATATTATGTCTATGCTTTGGCTAAGAGTAGTTTATGACTTAGTCATACTATATGCACGTGTGTTATGTCAAAGCTCATGAGGTTTTCAGCTCAAAACCGATAGAAAAGAGTGCAATCGACCTTTATATCACTTAGGGTTCCATTTACATATATAGAGATTCTAACTGTTTTTTTCATTTTTTTGATAACGGTAATTTGGGTTTCTACTACCTAATTAATCCTTAGGATGAGTGTAACTGTCGAGTAGACCACTCACCGAATTGTTTAATGAGAATAAAGTGTTGCACCATTTCGACTAACCAATTAGAGGTGAAAGTGAACACAGTGAGAATCAAACTCAGGTAAGAAGAGTTTACTCCTTCTCTTAAGCCCTTCTAACCGGTTATTTGTTATATCTTGTTCTTATGTTTTTCGGTCGGCATAAAAACATGCATGGCGTGATTTAACAGTATAGGTTGAAATCAATGTTTGCTGCTTCTATTATGTCTATACGTTGTCCACGATTGGTTCCGGTCAATAAATGTATGCAACACACGCATCTGTTCATATAAATCATTTAAAGTCACGTATCTATCTGTGTTTTAACAAATTGACGACAATGTATGATGATATAAATTAAATTCAACACATTTTTTTACATTTTTTACGTATGTAAAAAAGCGTTTGGCTTCTGTAGAGATGGGGAGAAGCCTAGTTGTTAAAAGCATGGAGGACTCTGGTCTCTGGATATTCTCCTCATAGTTCTCTCTCAAAGTTACGTACGACATGATTTGTGATCCATCTACGGGAATAATATTACATCAACAATAATATAATGCTACTATATAAAAATTAGGAAAATTAATAGTCATTTTTTCTTCTGGTTATTTTAAGAGAGAAGATTATTTATTCTTCTTCTATAGCGACATTCGGAAACCTTGCCAGCTACCACCGTTAATTATGCGGACTCTGTCTATAGTCCTAGTGTGTGGTATTACCTTTTCTTTGAAACTCCACTAATATCACCATATGAATAATATTTCCACCCACACATATCATATTATCTTTGATAAATATCGAATTCTTTAAACTACTATTAGTAAATAGAAATGTTGTGATGGGTTTACCCGGTCAATCCAATATGATATCTTTTTTTTTCTTTGCTAAAGAATCCAATATGATGTCGGTTTAATACTTTAATTATATCAATTTAAATGGATACAGATTTTTTTCAGGACCTTAAATGGAACAAAACATGTCCACTTACTTCTGGCTCTTTATAACATTCATGTCAATCATATTTATTTATCATCTAAATGTTTTTTATATATTGTAATCACCACATTAATTATTTCTATATGTGTTTAGATTCACGAGTTTTTTTCTTATAATTTGCTATCTATAAACTAAGAATTATGGTACTCTTAAAAACGTTTCAGACTAATTTAATTTGTATATTGAAATGATTATTACGTTAAGAAATCTTTTCTCAAATCTTAATTTATAAAAGTAACCAAAATATTTGTATCTAGATCATGGTTTTACATGATTTCGTAAATTTTTAGAATCCTAAGAGAAACTTTTTTTTCACTAGTATATCAAATTTTGTTTTGAACACCACTATAGTATATCAATTGAACAGTAGAATATCAAAATAATTGATTTATCGAACAACTGAATAATAAAGGCCTGGAAAAATCGTAGATTAATTACATTTTGTGTATCTAGTTATATTTTGAACACATTTATTTCAGATACAATTTTAAAACGTGAAGAACTAATGAATATTCTTAATGGAAAAAGGTAATAAAATCACGTAAATGATTTTTAAGATCATAAAAACGAATAAACACTCTTAACAAAACAACAACAACACAAGTTTTGTAACAAAACACAAGAAAAAATAATAGATATTGTTAAATCTCTGACCTTAGATTATTCATTTAAGCGGATCACGCCATCGTCACTTTGCCATATTAATTAGTAACCAAAATTTATTTGCTCATTGAGTTATATTTATTTTCTTCTTCTTTTTTTACAAAATAAGTTATTTTACATTAGCTTAGAAAAGAAAAAAAGCGTTGTCCAATTATGCGATCACTAGCTTTAGCTTTCTTAATCGGGTAGAGAGATAAGGCTTTCATCAGCCTTTTTCGAATACGCTCTATTATATAATAAGTGGTATTTCTTAATCGAGTACTTTTTATTTATTAATATCTTTCGTTATTTCGGATAGTGGTATGTACTCATTTATATAATCATTTGGTTCAATGGGTTTGTTTTGTATTTATCCGGAAAATATTGGATCAGTATTGCAACATTGGATCACCTAGACATACGAACGTGTTTTTGATAATCTTCCAAGTCCACCTTCAAATGGTCATAGTTTGATAAGGCCGAGTAAAATCTATTGACTAGATACATGCATTTTTGGGCAGAAATAAGTTTTTAAAAAATTATCTGTTTTCTCTCACAAGGCCTAAATAATACATGCATATTTCAATTTCATTAATTTTTCAACATCTTTTCTCTTGAATCCGTAATTTATTTTGTCATATATAACTCATGCGATGACACACTATTCCTACATCAAGCTTAACACGCTTTTTCGATATGCTTTCACATCAAGAAAAACACCATTGTTTTATATTCTAGATATGTAATGTAGCTGGGTTATGCTTTTATCTATTAAAAAAAACTATGGGTTATGCTTAATTATACATAGATATGCCATAACACATTACCCATGCCACCTCGATACTTATGTCAAGCCCACGAGATAGAATGATATTATGGTCTTTAGTAGCCCAATAACATACTTACAGATTTTTATTTATTTTATATATTGTCTCCAACTACATAGACCAATGTTTTTCTAATGCGTTTGCGTTAAAAAAATAAAATAATAATAATAATAAAATAATCACTACTCTCTCTCTCTCAAATCTTTCTCTCCAACTTCTCTCTAAAGAAGAACAAAAAGACTTCGAGTGAGTTGCCCCGCGTCCGGCTTCCGATCGGCGTCGTGGCTTTATTTATTTATATTTATGTTAGTTTTTTCTCTTTGTATGATACTTTTGTTTTTCCGTCTCTTCCGATTTTGGATCGGATTAGTTTTTCTGTATAGTTGATCTCTTCTTCCGGCTTGACCGGAGTAGTCTCTATAGTTTCTTAGCTTTTATTTACCTTCCTCTGTTCTAATTTGTTGTTAAAATCGGTAGTTTGGGAGTGAAGTCTTTTCATCGCTTGTGCTCGATTCTCTTTCTAGTGAATGTAATTTCTTCTTTTTCCATTGACTGGGTCTGGATATGTACAAACGAAGTTTTTCATGTAGATTGAGGATTATGGTTTTAGAATCTTAGATGGTTTTGAGGCAAAATAAACTAGGTTGAAAGATGCCAAAGATTTTGTCTTATCAAACCTTTGAAGATTTTCTCTTATTTTAATCCGGTGGTGAAGAAGACACCGATCAACTATCGTGAGTTTAAAGAAGGTAAATCAGAGATACATGGAGGAATTGAAGCTTTGCGGTGGTGAATCAGAACTCCGGTGGTGGTTGCAGAGCAGAGAGATGAATATGGATCAGAGATGATGCATGTTTTGCCACGTTTGCAGAAACTTCTCAAAAACCAACATGAGTTTCTTTAGATCTGTAATTGATACTCCCTCCGTTTCACCAATATAATTTTTTTGGGTTTTTAAATTTGTTAAGATAGATTTTTATCGTTTATTGTTAAAAGATCGTAGTTTCCAAAAGAAAATTAATATTTTGGGTTTTAAAATTTGTTTCATGAAAGATAGATTTTTATCATTTGTTGTTAAACAAATACAAGATTAATTATTTTTCTTAACATGTGTGAAAAACTCAAAAAAATCATCTTTGTGAAACGAAGGAAGTATTTGTTGTTGAATTTATTTCTTGTACGTTAATTATGGCCCAGTGGGCTTATTAGTTGGTCGGGGAAAAAAAAGATAAAATTTTCGAATTTTTTAAGAAAATGGATTTAGAAAAACATTGACGGTCTATATTGTTGTCGAAACTAATGCTCTAAAAATAGTAGGAATGCATAAACCTTTTAAGTTTAAGTTTACACCTAAGAGAAAAAAATATATATAAAGCTGCTTGAAGTTGTGACTTGTGAGTTTATTATATAGGAAGATTTACATACCATCAATGCCAATGCAAACATGTATATAAAGCATTGAAAATGTAGTTATAATTGTATTTCCACTAAAGCATTCGTACTAGTATGTGAAAGTTTTTTGCAAACAACGCAAAAATAAAAAGAAGTCTTTGTGTATTTTTATAATGAAAAGGAGTAAAGCTTAATAGTTCGCAACCAAAATGTGTGTGATAATTAACTAACTGGTGATGATTTATTAGTAAACAAAAAAACTTCGGGACAAGCTGAAACTCCTTTTGTCATAAGTTTGATTTCTACAATGAACATTTTTATTCTCATTTTGGTCAGTCGAAATGAGAATTGAATCATTGAAAAGTGAGATTTTTTTATGGTTAATTACACTCATTTTATAAATTAGCTGGATCACGATCTGAAACCTCCTAATTATTAAAAAAAAAAATATGGAGTGTGCATGATAATCAAGATTTTGTTTTCTTCTCGGTGTGGGTTTATTAAGAGGAGAACCGGGCCTTGGACTTACTATATGCATCGAACTCAGTCGCTATGGTACACCGACATACTTGGTGCGAAAGCTATTCATTTGTGTCTTTTTAACTTTACTAGAGATCGATACACTTTTTAACTTTTGCTTTGCCAAAGCTCTACACGATCCACACGACTACATTGGGGTTCTAATGTAATTTTTTAATATCTTTTTAAAGACTTCGATCGCTGAATCTTCACTATATTTGATAAGTGTACTAGATTTGGAAACGCGGGATTATAAATTTTAGTTTATTAATTTATATATTTTGATTAGTATAAAATACATACGACCAACATATAAATTGAGAAAATAATTTTATGAAACAACTTTAAATCCTATTATTATCTATTTCTCTTTGATCGACAAATAAAAAAATAATTCTCATGTTTTAAGAATTAATAGGAAAGTTAAATATTTTGTTTAATTAATTAGACATTTTTGTGGTAAATGTTTATAGTTTAGAAACTATATATTTCAGAATGTTGTAGAAAAATCTAGATGAAATTTTAGGAAAGTTTATAAGTTTAAAATGTGTTTTTTATTTTTATTTTTAATAGTTAGATAATTATCCTCCTAAAACTCTCACTGGATGACACCTAGGATTTTTAAGTTTTAGTATCTCCTAAAAGTTTCTTTGAGTGACACCTAGGATTTTAAACTTTTTGTGTCTCCTCGATTAATATATACTAGATTTTGACCCACGCTATGCGTGGGAATATAAATTTTAGTTTATTGTATAGTGAAAATATATTGTTTACATAAGTTAAAATATTAGATAAATAATCATGTCCACTACAAAAATTATTCGATTAGTTTTCGAATTTTGAGTGTCTTAATAATAAGTCTTACGTTTTAAGTCAAAAACAAAGAAAAAAAATGAACTAAAGATTCTCCTACCGGGAAAAATCTTTATTTTTTGTAGATGGTGGTTGTTAGATATGTGTTTTTATGTTTGTTAGCTTATATATATGGATGTGGTGATGGTAGTCTTATTTTAGGTTTGAAAAAGGAGTTATATATATACAAATGTTTATTTCGGAATTTTATTTAAAATTAATGCAAAAGTTTAGAAATTTTTATGAATGTTTCGTAATGTTGATAAATTTATAAATGTGTTATTATTTAAATTTTTAATAGGATGATAATTAGCCCTTAAAACACTCTTAGAACACGTTTAGCATGACACATAAGATTTTTTAAGTTATAATGTCTCTTAGCATGACATATAGGATTTTTTAAGTTAAAATGTCTCCTAAAGATCTCAATGAATGACACCTAAGATTTTGAATTTTTAGTATCTCCTCAATTAATATATATATATATATGATAGGATGTAACAATGATAATTAACTTATTACAGCCTAATAGTTGAAAATTTTATTCTAAAAATGAAGAAATTGTAAATGTCAATTTTTTACAATACTATTTTACTATAAACGTTAGTTATAATATCCCGAGTAGGCGAGTACTACTAGTATATGGGATTCGGCCAGATATAAATATCCAAGATACAAAAGAAACTGATAAAAGTAAATATTTGAATCCGTTTAAATATCAACTTGCTCGTATACTATTTTACCTTTTTAACACTACTATTTAATTTCATCATCCCACATTTTAACTATACTGTATGATTTTTACTATCTGCAATAACTCCATTACTGTCTTTTTTCTTCTTCGACTGTAACAAATGAGACCCAATATCTCTTTATAAGACTGTTGACTTCAAATTTTTCATTAGAGCATGTACATTGGAGACAAAGTGGGTGTGTCTCATAATATAAAATTATTAAAATTTGAGTAAAAGGAAGAAAAAGTGTTTTTTGTTGAAATAGTGTGGTGTATTGAAATATAAAATTAATAAAAGTTGAGTAAAGAGAGGAGATAGTGGGTTTAGTTGGAGAGATTGTGTCTTGGGGAAGACATAAGAGAGAGATAATTGGGGTGTATTTAAATATAAAATTAATAAAAATTGAGTAAAAAGATGAAAGAGAAGGTATAAAGTTGAGTAAAAAAATGAAAAAAAAGGTATAAAGTTGAGTAAAAAGAAGAGAGAATGTGTTTTTAATATTTTTATATTGTGAGACATTGGTAAAATGTTTCCAATGGTGATGGTCTTATAGTTTAAATGTATACTCCCTCCGTGTGTTTTTAAGTGTCGTTTAAGGTTTTTACACTCTTATTAAGAAATCAATAAATTTATCTTGTTTTTTGAAATAAAACAATAAGTTTTATATTTTTAAGACATTTCAACCTATAAAAATTCAATCTGCAGAATTTGAATAGTTAAAAACACTAAAAAATTAATTAATTGTGCACTGATAAGTGAAAACGTCACTTATTTATAAACAAAAAATTACTCATAAAACGACACTTAAAAACATACGGAGGGAGCATGTTTTTTCTTGAAACCTTAATACGATATGATATCATGGTGTATTTAGAAATTTATTACTCCCTCTGTTTCTTGTTATATGATGTTTTAGAGAATTAGTTTTGTTTCACTATATTAGATGTTCTCATATATCAAGACAAAATTATTTATTTTAAATAAAAAAAGTTAAGATAATTAAACCAAATAGCCTTTTTTATTGTTCCAAGTTCCAACTTTCAAGACTCACGTTTGTTTTCATTATGCTTGTACGTTATGTACTCCTTCTCTTTCTTCTTTTACTTTTACTTTTTCTTTTCTTCTTCTTCTTCTTAAACTGTGCAATTACAAACCAAGCATAATTTTTTTTTCTCACAACAAAAATGGAACAACAAAAGATCAAATCTGAAAATTTTCAACTGAATAACTCTAGCACCATTCGGAATTTTGATATGAATGAAATATACTACAATGAAGAAAAGTTTCCTCCGGTCTCCGAAACTAACACAACTCCGAAATGCATCGAAGAAGAGTCCCGGTCGGTCTATAGGATACAACCTCGCACAATTCGGAAACTAGATCTCAACAAGGAACCAATCGAAGACATTGACGATATTGTACTTGAGATGCTAAAGATTTATGTGCCTTCATATTTTTACTAGGTATGCTTTTTTTTGTGTGCAACCACTAGGTATGCTTTGTCTTAAATATGTGTTGTAAACTAATCTTGTAAAATTTTCAAATTAGTATGATATGTTAGCTTTAGTTATAAAAGGTTGATCTTTGTTGTTGAAAATGTGTTGTAACAAATTTTTCTTAGAGATCGACTAGAGCGTTGTGGTGTATCGAAGAAACTACGATTTTTTTAGCTTCGTGTTCATAATTATTGATGGTACCTTTTGGATATGTAATCTTATTAGTGTTCAAATCATTTTTTAAGACAAATCTTTGGAAACTCATTATCCATTATGATACTCGTTACCTAATTCGATTAACTTAAAGCTTTAATTTTTAAAATAAGTAAAAGAAAAAAATTCCAAAAGAACTAAAATTCCTTACACAAGTGTACAAAAACATAGCATAATAAGCACAATAAACATGGCACAAATGAATCATAAAACGTTTGATCCAACAAAAAAACATAACTATACAAATTAAAATGATCTCCACTAATCCGAAGAATGTAATGCGGTCATCACATTTTCGACTAACATAGCATCGCAACTTGCTTGTACGGGAAGAAGATCAACTCTCTCCAATGAGGCTTTGTTCATATGTCGTATCTAGTACTTGTTTGATCCTCCAATTTTCATAATATCTTCCATGCATGTTTGAAGAGTCAAGAAAATATGGTTTACCTTTCTCGTAGGATAGTTTTCAAAAGACTTGACTACGGCGCCAACAAGATCTTCGATGCTTTTTGGGCATTCTTTGTGTTGTAGCGATTGAATAGCACTAAAAAATCCAAGATCTAATATATTCAAATCCGGGGAGTTTGGTCGTTGACACATCAAACGAATATCAAAGCCATCTTTGGACGCGACTTCATGGAAATCTTTATCCCCACACAAAACATGTGCTTTTGCATTATCTTATTGAATGAAAATTGTATTCCCTCGATCTTCCCTTGACCACTTCTCATGAATTGCCGGAATAACCTTCTCAATCAAACAAGCTTTTATATCTTCTCTCTTAATAGATGTTACCGCTTTTAGTTCTAACGTTCCCGCATCTCTATTTTTACTCCGTCTCTTGGGCGGTTCCTTAGTAACAAATGGAAATATTCTAATTTTCCGGAAAATACCTCGTTTCCATTCTCGTCAAACCTTGGACGAGCCATTGCCGCTAGGAACATCACTTTTCTGATATAATTCTTACTTTGACATGTGCGATGTGGCTCATCTTCCATCGGAAGTAAATAATACTTCTCCGTCTTCTTCGTCATACAAAACCATTTCTCATCAATATGCACCATATTGTACATATCAATAAATTTTGGTTCATGAGGCAATGTATTCTTATCTAACATAGAGATGCAAAACTTTAGTCTACCTCTCATATTGTCTTCTTTTAAATGTGGCTTGATGCTATTGGTATGGCGCCGAATAAACCCTTCTTTCTTACGCCTATATAGTGTTGTAGGACTCACACCCAAAGCCATCGCAAACGTCCTCAAAGTTGTTCGTTTATGTAACGGAATATCAACAACTTGACTTGATTGAAGCGAGATTCTTTTCGGACCACAATTTCCGGTTCTCCGGTGAGATACGTTCACGATTCCATTAATGGCCGTTTGCTTTGCTCGTCGCCAAATCTTTTGTACCATAAGTATAGGCACCAAAAATTGTTGAGAGACTTCTCTTGTTGTATACTTTTTCAGTTTTCCGTTGACACTCTTTTTCATTAGAGCATGGTAAATATCCCATCTCTCTTTGTTGGAGAGATTTTTTCTTGTTCTTTGTAGATTCGGTTGAGCTTGAGATGCATTTTCATTTTCATTACCTATTAATTTAATTTGAAAAGCAAACATATGAGACGTTAGGAGATCAAGAAGAAGAAAAAAATTGAAAACATTGAATATAAATTGATAATACATTAAATAGAAATTGATAAAGCATTGAATATAGATAATGGACAATGAACATCACTAAGAAAATTTTTAAGTTGAGAAGAGATAAACATAAAAAAAAATACCTGAGCCAACATTGATTGGAAGCTCATTGTGATCATTTGATAGATCTTCAACACCATTAATAGCATCTTCTTCGTTTAAATCTAAGAAAGTCTCATTTTTATTGCTTAGATATGGCAAATTAAGATCAATATTAAAAGCCATGAAACAAAATTAAAGACCATTTGTGTGTGTGTGTATGGATTATATAGACACAAAAGTTTTTTACTCGTTCCTTTTTTGGCTCAATATTAAAAATTTGATTTTTTTTGTTTAAAACAGTTTTGTAAAAATTGGCTCCAAAATATCTCTGTTTCTAAAACTATTTAAATGGCTCATTGTTATTTGACGATTCAGTTACGTAACATGAGAGATCATGTTTGAGATTTTCAAAACATACAACTTTGTCTTTAATGATTATTTGTAGCTGTCTTAATCATTTAGTAAATGACTTTTGATTTAAAAATTAAGTTGTCTTAATATGCGTAAAAAAAACTAAAACATCCTATAATAGGAAACAGAGGGAGTAGAATGGTAAAACATGTCTTTCCATTATCCTATTTCCAAAAATCTCGTCCCATACGTAAATGGGAGAGAAGCTTCAATATCTTGTTTGGTACGTCATTCATTTACAAGGAAACTCGTATTTTGGTTGGAGTAACAATAAATGGAAGAAAAAAGAATGTCTTGGATGCATCAAAACAGTCAAATATGGATAATAATACTGATCAAGGGACCATATTGATCGTTTGTCCGTGAACTTCTGTCACGAAAAGTAAGAAAATAAAAGTCTCAGTGTATAACATTTTTTTCAAGACAATCATTCAAATGAAAAGAGAATCTATGATAAATAAATAATGATTTATTATTTTGTCAACAAGTCATGGATTCAATTTATTTCTTTGTGGTGGAATGTAGCAAGTAGATTGGAATAATTTCTCGTCTTGGTCGTGGATGATGTCGTATTAGCATCCTTCTTTTTTGGTCAAAGTGTTAGCATCTATTCTGAATTTGCGAACAAAAACTAGGGTCAAAAATTGGTGTTATATAATGAGTTTGTTAGTCTTGAGTTTTAGAAAATCACAACCCAAAAAGAGAAAGGGGATGGATTCACACATTTTCATAAGAAAAAGAGCCATTTTGTAAACAAAATCGGTTTCATTTTTTGAAAACCGCAAGTTCATGTTTGTTTCACTTGTACTCATGACCGGTCCTAGACTCTTTAGTTAACCTTTCTCTCACTTTTTCCTTTTCTGGTTTAGTTGATACTTCAAAACTACCTAAAATGTAAGTTTGAATTACTTGTCTTCCTTCTAAGCTTCGATGTTTTATGATTTAAAAGATCATAGTTAAGTATTTATTTTTATTCACTCCAATAGAATACCTTTCAAATTTCAATGAATCAAATGCATGTAGGTGGAAGAAGCACTCGTCGTGGTCGTGGAGGATGTTGTATTTACATCAATTATGACATTTTTCTTTTCTATTTGAAGTCACTGGAGTAAAACTTTTCAATTATGATCTTGTGCATAAAACTTATGTATTTTCTGAAAATTTTACAATTCCGAAATTTGAAACAAGATGAGTTGATAGAGAAAAATAAGTTATGATAAACAAACAAACGAAGATATTGAAAAGGTAATATTTTTGTAAAAATCCCATTAGATCTTCTAATTAAGTGTTTTTAGACTATGGTTCTTTAAAATCTAGTTTTCTTTTAATTAACCTTTTGTGTGTGTATGTTTTTTTTTGTATTATTCAACCCAATTTCCCTTATAAATTTGGAACATTGCCTACCCGCCGTTTCTTATGTTTACCTCTAGGCCTGGGATTTCGGGTAAGTGGGTAGGGTCGGGTCGGGTATTTCGGGTTTCGGGTAGTTCGGGTTTAGGTGTTTAGAACCCATTAGGGTATTTGAATATTTCGGGTCGGGTTCGGGTAGGGTAGCTTCGGGTTCGGGTCGGGTTTGAGTTTTAAAATAGGATTCATTAGGGTAATTTTTACCCTAAATACTAAAAAAATATATAATATTTTTTAGATTTACCCTAATTTTTTTTGGATTTACTATGTTTTAGTCATTTTTATACAATTTTTTTCCAAAAACCCCCAAAAAATGATTAAAACCCCCGATAAAATAAAAAACACGTTTTTCTTATCGGGTTTTCGGGTTGTGCATTCGGGTAACGGGTAAAACCCGACCCGAACCGTTACCCATTTCAATTATGTTTAAGATCCATTCGGGTATTTGAAAATTTCGGTTCGGATTCGGGTAGGGTATTTTCGGGTCGGGTCGGGTCGGGTATGTCGGGTTCGGGTTTTAATCCCAGGCCTATTTACCTCCGTTTTCCTTTTTTGTCATCAATAATTTGGTAACTAATGAGAATATGACACGTGGTGGAGACCCACGGAAAACAAGTCTTTGAAACGGACGACACATTTAAAATCATCGGTTTCAGATGTGTAGTTAAAGTTACGTGTAAAATGTAAAGAGTGGACTCGTTTAGTCAACTTCATTAGCATTTTAATAATCTTATTGCTGCACTAAAAACACTCTAAACAGCGTCGCTTGACTCGATGTATGTACTGTAGTACTTCACAATCTTATTAAATTAGTTCAGTTAATGTAATTTATGCGTACTTTTATTAAACTTAGTTTCCTTTCCACGTAAGTACATTCATTTTGAGTATATGTAACTTGGAAAATTTATAAAAACAGATCGTAAACCTAATGGACGAGAAGTTTACAAGATCGTTTAAAAAAATAAGTTTTACAAGATCGTAAATCGGTGATCTTTTGATCCATTAACTTTTATAAAAAATACAAACTCACACCAAAATGCACCAAAAGTTTTGATCTTTGATACACCCTTTTAATAAATTTAAGTTGTATACATATTATTTCAGTTTATTAATTAGATAAAAATGAACTAAAATATGTACTAAACTTTAAAAAAACATATGTGAAACTCTATGGCACTTATTTCTGTACAAAAATAGTAATCTTTAACTATACTATCAAATTCAACTTACAATTTTAAAGTTCTTAAAACTCTATAGTTATTCTATTGTAGATTGAAGAATTCTGTCTAGTTCAAAATACAAATCTTAGGCTTGGAACGGTGACAATACAGTGCGGGGCGGAACAGGTGCGGTGCGGGACAAATAGTAACAAAAATATATATGTGCATATGTATAAGTATAGATTTTTGTTAAATATACATATATAAGTATAGATTTTTGGAACTGTTCAGTGCGGGGCGGAACGGTGCGGATCGTCACCATTCAAAAGGCTTAGTCTACCAATTAAACTTATTAAAAGTCTCTAGCAATCTTATAGTAACATTTTCAAATTTGAAACTACCCTAAGTTATTCATGGCAGAATTTAAATTATTCTGACTTTAGAAAATTTGCTTTTTCTAACTGACGCAAGTAAGAGCCGATATGGTTTATATCAGAAAAGCCAGAAGAGAGAGAAAGAAAGAGCAAAGTTTCATTTGTTGTGTAGCACTTTGTCTGTCGCATCCCAATTTTGAAAAACTCTTTCTTTCTCTCCCTTCTCTCTCTTCTTTATTTCTACTTTACTTCTATAAATCCAAACTCATAAACAAAAGATTTTGTCTTTCCATCAACATCACTATCTCATAACTCCACATAAACTCTCACTTCTCTTTCCCACTTTGTGTTCTTCGTCTCTTTTCTCTCTTTTAACATCATCCAACAAGCAAAGAAACAAAATGAGTTCAAGAGTATTGTTCAGAGCAACACCAGATAACAACTATCTGGTCCCTAGGAGATCCAAAGACCACCACCAAGATACTAGTCCTGACCGAAACCCAATCTGGTCCGAGCCTCGTCATAAACCGGTCCTTAACCGGAAAGTCCCCGTCGTCTATTATCTCTGCCGTAATGGTCAGCTTGACCATCCTCATTTCATCGAAGTCACTCTCTCTTCCCACGATGGTCTCTATCTCAAAGGTAATCTCTTTACTCTTTTCTTGTGAACCCTTTCGAAAAAATCACACCTTTACTCGACCCATAACTTAAAAAAGCTAAGCTTTCACCAAGAAAGTTGCTTTTTGAGTTTAAAAGGTTTTGGAACTCTGTTTTTTTCTCTTTGGCTTTTTACTCTTTATCATTGTTGGAACATAGCAGTAAAAAAGGCGGCAAATTTTCGAATTGTAGCTTCAAAATCAAGAACTTTCTTGGGTTCGTTTTCTTGGATTTTCTCGGAAAGTTTAAAACTTTTGTTATTTTTTCAAAATTTACAGATGTGATAAACCGGTTGAATGATCTTAGAGGTAAAGGCATGGCAAGTCTCTACTCTTGGTCTTCCAAAAGGTAAAACGATTCTCCTCCACCGTCAGATCTATAAATCCTCTAAATCTCAACCGTACGATCTCCTTACCATTTTTGTTTTGTTTCAGGAGCTACAAAAATGGCTTTGTGTGGCAAGACTTATCAGAGGACGATTTCATCTTCCCAGTTCAAGGTCAAGAATATGTACTCAAAGGCTCTGAAGTTCTCGATTCTTGCCTCATCACAAACCCTAGAAGCCTCCTCGAAACGACGTCGTTTAGAGACCCAAGATCTCTAAACCCAGATAACAAAAACTCCGATGACAATATCTCGACGGTGAATCGCCGGAGAAACCAGTCATGGAGCTCAATCGATCTCAGCGAGTACAAAGTATACAAAGCAACCGAGTCAAGCGCCGAGTCGACTCACAGACTCGCGGCGGACGCTTCTACACAGACCGACGATCGACGACGGAGGAGAAAACCGGCGAAAGAGGAGATCGAGGAAATGAAAACTCCGGCGAGTTACGAGAATAATAATACTAATAATCAGAGCAGTGAGCTGAGCAGAGACGAGATTTCTCCTCCACCGTCGGATTCGAGTCCCGAGACTTTAGAGAATCTGATCAAAGCAGATGGACGGTTGATATTATCGCGTCCTAACGAAATCAGTAGCGATCATCGGACGGTGGAGAGTTTATCGAGCGGGAGAATGAAAGCTTCGGCTGTTTTGATGCAGCTGATATCGTGCGGTACGATGTCGGTTAAAGAATGTGGGCCCGTTTTGTTGAAAGATCAAGGGATGTCGTTGACTGGGCGTAGCGAGTGCACGGTAAGGGGAGGAGCAGGGGATAATAATAGCGTTGAGAGGGTAGAGAAGGAATTTAAGAGTTTCGGCAGGGTACAATTGGAAGATAAGGAGTATTTTAGCGGAAGTTTGATTGAGACAAAGAAGGAGGAACTTGTTCCTTCTTTGAAAAGATCTTCTTCTTACAATGCTGACAGGTAAAAACAATTAATGCTGATTTTCAAAAACGTCAAGCAGTTTGATTCGTTTTATGTGAAACGGCACGTAGTTCTGTTTCATCTTTGTGTTTTGTTTTTTGAATTCCCCGTACATACCAATAATTGGATATGGCTTGAATTGATTGAAGCTGAAAATGGTAAAAAGTGTACAAGTACGTTTTGGTTTGTCTTTGAAACGTCTCTTCGTAATAGATTTCTTATTTAAAATACATATTATTGAAGGTTATAATAAGTGAATATTTGAAAATGTGCTATTAGGAGTTCAAGGATGGGACCAAGGACTGAGAACGATGAGGAAGAGGTGGTTCGAGCCAAGTGCATTCCGAGAAAACCAAAGACGGTGGCTCCAAGGAGCAATGGTGGACAGAACGGCACGAATGTTTGAGAAAAATGAAGCAAAACGGCACGGAGTCTAACAAACTTAGTTTTGGCCTTAGGGTTTTTCTAGTAACAAAGAAAGAAGAGTAGGGAATGATGAGTTTTAAGCATTGTGAATTGTTAGGTAACTAAAGAAAACCCTATGTGTGTTAAGGGATTAAGAGTAAAAATCATTATGGGTACATATATTTTTTATATATAAATGCTGTAGTTTTAACGTAGGTGTCTTTTGATGTCGATTTCTTCCTCATTTTTATTTTATAACCTCGATATTACCTTAGAGTAATTGGGAATCTCAATTATAAT
Source organism: Draba incana (assembly GCA_963576765.1). Lineage (NCBI taxonomy): Eukaryota > Viridiplantae > Streptophyta > Magnoliopsida > Brassicales > Brassicaceae > Draba > Draba incana. The sequence continues at coordinate 36,454,234 of OY755205.1, forward strand.
TTTCAGTCAGGAATATTAAATGAATATAGAAAGCTTTTTTATATGTAGAATGTCTACTAGTAGTACAAAGATTCTAACCATAAAATTAAGGTTGTAGATATTTTTTGATTTACCCTATAAAATTAGGGTTTGATATTTTTTAGATTTACCCTATATATTGTAATTGTTATTATTACCTGTGTTTGATGCATTTAAAAGTTTAGAATTGAGTTTGTAAAGAACAAAAAAAGTAGGGTTGTAGTGATTGTGAATTTTGAGATGAGTTTTTATACATTCATCAAAAAGTAATTAAATAAAAAAAAAGGCTAGAAAAATCGTAGATTTTGTAGAAGCTATATAATGACTTTAGTATCACACCATGTCTACGTTTTAAAACTCCGAAAGCAGGATTTAGGTATTCTATAAGCAGTTATATTAAACAGTTTTCTAAGATAATATGCCAAAAGTGATAGGAACAAGTCATACAAGTATAACCAAATAGATCTAGTAAGAATTAAATTTCTCTAAGGTAGCTGTATAACTAACTAGCTATTTGGTGCCTACGGCTAATTTGCAGTTAAGAAACTATTGGGGTCAATAAAGTTGAGTACTAATAAATATTTTACAAATTGACTCTAGGTTTTGCGTGATTAGTTTAAAAGTAAATATGGATACTAGAAATTTACATCGAAAACATTATATTATATCGACTAAACGCCATTGAAATGTGGTAAAGTGATATTTGTCTTTGAAATTATAAATGGCGTAGAGTCAATGTTGGGGTGGTTGTCTTGAGGTTACAAATTTATAATTCTGAAAGTCTCTATGCCTATTTGCCCTTTATTTCTGGCTTATTTGTCCTTTTGGCATCAACTCCAACTTCAAATTGTAGCACGAACACAATATTTTAATAATTATACGAAAAAAGAAATTTCAATAACCAACAATGTTGTCTTTTGACTTTGAAAATTAAGAAGTTTCCACTTACCCATTTCTAAAAGTGTTCAATTGCACTGTTATTCAAAGTCTTCGTTCACATACATCATAAAATTCTATGCTAAAGAAGACAAAAATATACCACTAATGACGTGATAATCAGAGCTTATATAACATAAAAGGAGAAACGAATTTTTAAAAAAAGAAAAAGAAAAAAAAAGGACATAAACGTATAACTAAGGTGAATTAGTTTTTATTTCCTTTTAACTATCAAAATGATTAATTTCTTCACAATCCCCTGTAAATCTTATATCAAAAAGATTATAACATAAAGAACACATGCTAATTCAAATATTAATAATCGATATTGAACTGAAAATTCGTGAATCCATGAAACATAAGACCTCATTTTTTGTTGGTATATACATTTTCATATATAAGAAAAGATTAGATTAAACACAAAAAGGTGGCACAGTCTTCTTGCTGTACATTCAAGACTCTAGATAGATATAAAAGCATAATACTTGCAGTAGGTGACTGACTTCATTGAAGTGAAATCACATTTTGGTAAAAAAAATTGTCATTGCGTGTACACATTGTAATTCACAGTCATATTATATTATATTCACAGTTACATTTTTATTTTTACAATTTCAATACATAAATCGGTTATGAGGTGTAATAATATCACATATAATACGGCATTTGTCACACATAATCAAACAAACCCTCTCAATCCAAGATACGAAACTCGAGATTCATGCGAAGACATTGTTTGTATAAGATTCATGTTTTATATTTGGCGATTATATTTAATGAGAAGTTAATTAAGGAGAAAGTATTAGCGAGACATGATTACGAAATTATACTATTGCTTTGTTCAAATCATACTCTGTTGGAGATTTTGATGAAGATGCTATCCGAAATAACTTGTGTTCATATTGTAACTATTGGATGGTAGGCCATATATAGTGTTCAAAGATCAAAGCAATATTGGTCTATCGTGAAATCTCTCTCTTAGGTTTTTACTTTTTACATTAAATTTGTTCATGGGTGAGGAACAAAGCTCCAAAACTCATCAAAATTTATCGGACAGGGGACATTAAATTTGAAACTTGTGAGTTTTTAAGCATTAATTTACATCTTACCACAGACAACACCCGAGTTAATAAGCATAAGGCAAGCACTTATGTACCTAACCGAAATCCGATTCACAACGAATATGAACACGGAAAACCTGGCAAAACCGGTTATAAACTAGAGTGAAGTATGAGCAACTTGGAGAGACTACCGACCGTGCCACCAAAAGGCCAAATTTAGGATTCAGATTTTGGTTAAGAGCGGTCTTGGATCAAAGAAACAAACGCCTCAGACCATTTCTGTTTAACCGAGCTAGAGACATCCGATCCGCTCATGTTTGCAGTAAACATATTCCCGCCTGGACCGGTAAGGACCCACTTCACTTTCTCTGGTGGGTTTGGGTCAATAAACTCGGTCTGAAATCCGGTAAGCTGCAACAAGCGTTAAATACGAAAACATTGTCAAATTGGTATAGAAACAATTCACCAAAACCAAAATTCAAATCCAGAGGTTTCAATTTGAAAGACTAATCTTATCTGTAAGCTTAGAAACTTACATAAAGCTGCTCCGGATGCACCATAGAAACCGAGTCAACTGCTTTCAAGTATCTCTCAACAGCAGCCATGGAACGGAATCTCCTCCCCGTTCCTGGCTCAATGTAAGTCTGCAAACAAGAGCACTAACATGCTGGAAAACCCGGACCATAAAAACATACCATAAAAACAACCAAAGGCACAGATGTGTACCTTGTCTACATGACTGGAATTTCTACGTGGTTTATCCTCAGTGATCCATCCATCAGGTAAACTGAAATCTTTGGAGTTGACACGATGATACTGTAAAAGCATAAGCTGCTTTTCTTCTGTACTGTTGTCGGATTCGTTCAAGTATCTCTCAACTGACACAAGGGAACGAAACCGCTTTCCTGTTTTTCGCTCAACATAGTACTGAAAAGAACAATAGTAACAGGTTAAGCGCATATCACACGGAAAGAAATAGCTACTAATTTTACCAAATCAGTCAACTCCTCTTTATTCATTCATCTAGTTAGCAAGAAATTCTCAACTCTCAACTCTAAAACCACCAAATTATCTCAGATAGTCTATGTTTAATCCCTTTCACACTAATCTCAGATAGAAGAGACCCAATATAAATAGGTAACTAGGTGATTCTTCTCTATTCTGCTCTCATAAGCTCAACATAAAGTACCTTATCAACATGATGAGAGTTTTTCCTCGGAAACTCTTCAACGGTCCATCCTTTAGGCAAACGGAAACTCTTGGAGGCATATTCGAGACTACGATGATTCTGAAAAAGAATAACACAGTGATTTAAGTTTTCTAATCCCAATTTTAAATCCAAGATCAAGAGACCTGATTGATTCTGGATCTTTCATAAAGCCTTGTGTTATCATTGAAGAAGACTCCTCCTGCTCGAGTCAAGCGTCTGTCATCTACTTCCCCAGTCAAGTGTCTTTGAACAGATTCTAGAGATGGAAACTCTCTACCAGTCCCTGGCTCGATAAAGTACTAACCCACATACCAAAAACAAAAAAAAAGGAAAAAGATAAGATTTTTCATAAGACCACTAAGCTTTTTCTTCAGCAAAGAAACCATAAGCAGAGAAACAATCATAGACCCTCCCAAGCAATGACCAAGAGCTATGTCACACAAAATCACTAATTTGACCCTAATCACATATCCACTGCAGATAAATCTAACACATTTCTCCAAATGAATTTCAATTCCAAATGACAAATTTTCAGAAAAAAAGCTAACTTTGCTTCAAATCTCGAACTAATAATACCGTATCGACAATGCCGCTGCTACTAGGAGACGATGATCGCGGCCGATTCACGACGGTCCAACCCGGCTGAATCTTCCCACGAAACGAAATGGGGTCGACGAACTGTAGCTGAACTTCGCGACGGTGGCTCGTCGGAAACTGGACTCCGAGAGGAACCAGTTCAGCCGAAGGTGAGGATGAAGATCTCGTCTGCATAGCTTCGTTTCCAGGTTTAACCCAATAACCCGGCTCGTTTTAGTGGGTTTTCAATCCACAATGGATGTACTAGTAGTACTCTTCTCACTGGACACGCAAAAAGCACCAATCCATTTCTCGCTTCCACTTGGCAATATTAATTTTGCATTAGTATTATTAACTATCCTATTATGTAGAGAAACTACATATTTTTATTCTTCTAGATGATGAACTAGCTTCATTAAGATTGAAAAATATTATCCAAACTAATTTGATTCAAGGAAAATGAAACAAAGAATTGCAGAATAATTATAATTGAGCCTAAGTTGAAATTTGGACCACAATAGGACTTTTAACGTGACGTTTAGAATCAGTCCACGTAAGCTCTCCAAAAACGTAGCCTGAAGACTTCTTAGTTGATTTAGGACTCAAAGTCATCTGAAACATCTTCACTTCACCAACCTCGCTAAACTTGAGCTGTTTCGGTTCCACGGAGATCCTTACTCCACGTGGCTTTCGGATATGAGCTATGTAAGTTCCAGGCGGTCCAACGTTCGTGAGTTTGCGAGTGACCGTGACCCGAGTCGCGAGGTTAGGGACAGTGATCGAAGGATAGTTGAAGTCAAGAAGATTAGCTCCTTGACGACACATGTAGAGTGGATCCTCCGCAAAGAGTTGAACCACGGTTTTTTTGTAACCGATGGCGCAAAGGAAGTCCAAGTAGTCACTAGTGGTTAGATCGTAGACAAGGCCGGGATGCGAGGCTTTATTCGGTTGGACATGGCCTGAACCGTAGCTAAAAGGAGTTGCTTTTTTGAAAGATTGATCAACCATAGCGTTTCGTGTGTTATCTCTGACTCTTGCGGTTGTCATGATGGCAGAACGGATCGCGGCAGGACTCCATTGTGGGCGAAGAGTTTTTAAGAGACCAACGATACCGGAAATGTGAGGACAAGACATTGAAGTTCCTGATTGGGTATTGTAAGGAGTTCTGCGATTGTCGGAGTCTAAGTCCGTAGGGCTTGTGGCTTCCGTGAAAGCGGCTATGATGTTGACTCCCGGTGCAGTAATATCAGGCTTGAGAATGTCCGGCGTAACGATGTTAGGTCCTCGGGAAGAGAATGAGGCCATGAAAGGAGCAGGCTTTGTGCTGAGCTTACTCGCGGGTGCGACTAAATACCCTTTGGCATTTTTCATGGAATTTAAGTACGAAAACACGGCGATACCATCTTCGTAGTCGATTTGAGAAGCAGGAAGAACATGAGCGTCTGAGATGATTTCGTTTCCGCTCGCTTTGTCATTGCATAGTATCATTCCTGCAGCTCCGGCAGCGGCCGCTTGCTGTCCCTTGTCCACACGAGCGTTATCTCCTCTTAGACACACAACGATCTTCCCTTTCACTTTCACCGGGTCTAAGCTATCTTTCTTGCATAGCAAGCTACATATCAAACACTAGTTAGTAACCTACTTACAGTACACATCTCCGAAAATGGAAATAGGTTTTACATACGCTTGTGTCGCGTTCCCATTGGCTGCTTTAGCGTCAGCGGCATTGATCAGGTCGTACATCTTCTTTTCGGGTAAAGCCTTAGAGAGGCTCGTTCCCTACGAGTCAAACCAACTACTTGTAACGCAAGCAAAATATAGTAGGAATAAAAAAGTGAAAAAGTAAATATCGAAAACCTTGAAGCGTTGGCCATTGCTAAGCTCAACAAAGGCTTGAAACTCTCTATCCATCGAGCTAGCCCCGACTGTAATAAGCCACGGTGCGACGTTTGAGACAGTTCCAGATTTAGGACCCGAATTCCCAGCCGAACATACAACGGTGACTCCGTTTTTGACGGCATGGAAGGCTCCAATGGCTAGACCATCGTTCATATAGTCTCCCGCATCACTGCCTACTGAAACCGACATAACATCCACACCGTCGTTGATGGCTTCATCGAACGCGGCTAACATATCAGCATCAAAACATTCCGCACCACGCACTGGTGGCCAGCAAACTTTGTAAGCGGCGACTCTAGCTCTAGGAGAGCCTCCGCTGGCTGTCCCGTTCCTGAGGCCAAAAACATTGGCCCCAGGAACAAAGTTACCACCCGCCGTGGAGAGAGTGTGGCTACCGTGACCGTCGTGATCACGACCGGTTTCGAATGAAGCGTTGAAAGGGAAGCCAGTGTAGGCTAAATAACCTTTGTTGAAGTATTTAGCACCAATGAGCTTCCTGATTACATGTGATGAATTAGTAATTTGTCTTAATAATAATATATACTATAATAGTAAAGAAGATGAGAGAACCTGTTGCAAGGAACATCCTTGTGGCAACTGCCTTTCCATCTAGCTGGAACATCTCCATACCCTTCATCGCTGAAGCTTTTTGACTCGGGCCACACACCTTCAACAATATACATATATTATATCTTTTAAAAGTTAAAATGTAAAACACAAAAAAAAAAACATCCTGACTTATCAAAACCGTATTTCATCATGGTGAAACTTAGCACTCAACATTTTTTGAAAAATTAAAGAGATTATATCAAACATAAGAAGATTGTCAATATTTTTGAAGTTTAAAAAATAGTGGAAATGTAAATTCTAAACCCTAAACTCCCGACAAAAAAAAACCCTAAACTCAAAAAATTAAACCTTAAAGTCGAAAAACTAATTCCTAACCCAAAATACTCTAAAACTGAAACTAATCTGTAACTTAGACAACCTAGTCTATTCTCCTTAGCTAATTGAATTATATTTTTATTTTTAATTTAGATTTAATTTTATGTATATAATTTTCATAAAACTTTGCATATATAGAGCCAACAATGACAATATATTCCTGAAATGACTATATATTGTAATTGTTATTATTACCTGTGTCCAGGTTCCCTATGATTGTGCCTTCTCCAAATCCTGCTTTCTTCCACAGAGAAGACTTGTGAATGACACCATTTTTCTCCAGGAGCATGAAATTCCATGAATGAGTAGTATGTAACTTTCTTCCTTTGTTTAAGAACACGGAGATTACACTAGGATGCTCTGTATTTTATATCAATAATTAGTAAATGTTTCATTATGTTAACCAAGAGGGTTTTGATCGCTCATGCAAGATTTGAGGGATTGATGATCTCACTAGCAATCTCTGCAGCTTCACTGTCATCAAGAACCGCAGCGAAGCCATTGATATGTCTCTTGTATGAGTAAAAGATTGCTTCTTTTGCACTTTGATGGCTGCAATTGAATTAGTTAGTTCTTGCAATGTTCTAAAACCAACGTACCGGCAAAAATCATTATCATAATTCATGTTTAAGAATTTATTACATTTTTATGCTAATTTTGGATTAAAATAGTTCATAAATGTTGTAGGGTTGAAATATTTTTAACATGTATATTGTTATTTTTTTTTTGGATAAATTATCAAATTTAAAACATATTAACCTGCGGTGAGATATAGATTGATTGAATGATCCAAAAGATTTTCCTTATTCGGTCCGACTTTAAAAACATTGGTTCTAGCCTTTTCAAGAAGAGATAACTTGTTATATACCTTCCCAAGAAAGAAGCGAGAAAAGTGTGATGTGAGTGGGCAACACCATTCAGATGAGTAGAAGAGAGGTGAGGAGGATGGGCGTGAGATCCCAAGTACACTATGTAAGACTGTACGTAATTAAACCATGAAACAAAATTAAAGCAATCATGTAACTCAAATTAGGTAGAGATAAAAAGAAAGAAGATGACCTTTTTAAGAGCCAAAGCAGGAGAGGTAAAGAGAGTGAAGAGGAGAAGAAGAAGAGATGGTCTTTGAAGGCACATTTTTGTATTGATTAATCACTAAATCTTGTATGGAGTTATCTTCTCGTATTACTCTCATATACAGAACTTCTCCATTGATTATCTCTCTGTCTATATTTAGTATTTGGATCAAATCACGCACAATCTCTAACTTCCTATCAAAATTTGTTGAGTGATTTTAGCATATATACCTATTCTCTTTATCTCTCCCCCTTCAAATTGCTAGTCTTTAACACAAAATGAGTAAGAGGATCTTCTTTATTTTCCTTCCATTTTTCTCTCCCCATTTTTTGGAATTACGTTCGCCAAAAAAATACGTGGAATTACATTAAATTTCTGTAGTATATCAATACGTGGAAAAGTTTCATGGAACAAATCAGAGATCAGTACGTAGCGTCATAGGGATATGGATCAATGGCAATGGGCTGGTTCGAGACCAAGTTTGGGTTTGAAATAGTATTTTTCCACGCCTACTATAATACGTTTATATTTTAACTAAATTTATATCAGATTAGTATATTCATTTGGAACCCTATATTCATTTCGAATGTTAAGTTACTGGCGTTTATCCCTAAATGCGTCAAATTATTTAAAATACATACTACAAAGTAAATAAAAAAAACATAAATTTGTTTTATTAGTCGTATACTCCGGAATTATGTATAAATAAACAAATATTGGATTGGCGTGCAAATGAAAACGGAATATAGATAGAGAGAGTCAACAAAAACAAGTCGGTCATGTATGTGTTTATCTGTTTATACGTTGGTTGGTGATCAACAACCATATACTTATCCAATTATATAAACTATCTAGTTAATTATAACTTTTATTATTGACCTGAACTATCTACTTGGTTATGGAAATTTAGAAATAAAAACGGAGGAAGAGTGTGAAAACAAAGAATCTCAAGGTATAAAAATAAAGATTGAACAGCGTGGAAAAGGGTACTAGAAGTGGCCACGTCACTCTCTCTTTTATTTTTAAGTTTTTTTTTGTATTAAAATATTTTTCTTATTACTTCTACTTGCTTCCCACGTTTCCACAAGTTTCCGTACATATCTTCTTTGTTAAATTATTCTCACTTACTTACTACCCACACGCGATCTAGCAGCGCGTACGTTTGACGCGTGTGTTTTGTCATGCCTTTGCTGGGATTGTTTGTGAATGCTCATCGCTGACGACAGTTTTGAGAAAAGAACATTCTAAAACCATTAGTTTTCTTTAGAAATTAAAAAACTATTTTCCCTCTTACTAGCTAATACATCTGACCATAGTAAACTATTCAACTTTTTATCTAATACATCGGAGATCAGACCAGATTACAATTCTTCTTTTATAAGAGTACTTTTTTTAGAGGGTATCAGAGTAGTTTTGAACTAGAAATTTGTAAGGATACGCAAAAAAAATATCATAACTAAAGATATCAAAGACAAAAAAATATTGAAAAATGATTTATAATTATATACTAAATAATACGAATAATTATAAGTAAATTTAAAAATACATGATTAAAAAAAGATGCAACATTTTTGATGAAATAAACGGCTATAAGTGAATTATCTAACAAATTAAAAAACACAACCATAATAATGATATGCTCGTCAATGTATTTTACAAATTATGATACAAAATGCAGTTGTATGATAAAAATAATAATTCATATGATGGTTATGGTCTTATGGACATAAATACATGCATATAAATAAATAAGTATATCAATGTTCCACGATATAAAATAATATTTCTAGAAGGTGTGGATTGTATTTTTCGTTGTAATAAGGTAAAGCCTGAATTTTATTATATATCTAGAAGACGGCTGAGAAAATCACGCGCTGCTCGTGAATAAAAAATTAGATATGTATCTAGCAAACTAACAGTTTAGTGAATGTACACATCTATCAATATAGAAAAAATCTAAAAATAATAATAAAAAGTTTCGAGAAAGCACCACGAAGATTCTCTTATCTCCAACGACTCTGTTGTATTTGTAGTCCTTTAAGCTACGCGGTGTCGCAAATCGTGACCACATAACCCGCATCTTTCTTCTTTACCCTCTCTTTTCCCACGTAATTACCATAATACCACACTCCTTCCCTGCCACTTCCTTACCCACGAAGGTCCAAGGTCCTTTTCATCATTTTTCTCACACGTCTTCAGTCCACACAACTCCATATCTATAAATAGAACCCAAAACAAACATAAACCAAACACAAACACACATCACAACACAACAACAAACCAAAACCGGAAAAATCATTTTACTTTGTTTCACTTTTATCACCAAGAAAAGCAAAAATGGTTGCAAGATCGGAGATGATTAAATCGACGGTGGAGATAACGGCGGCGAATTGTTTGATGCTCTTATCTAAAGTCGGACAAGAAAATAACGTTGACGGTGGAGATGAAAAACGCGCTTTCACATGCAAAACGTGTTTGAAAGAGTTTCATTCGTTTCAAGCGTTAGGAGGTCACCGTGCGAGTCACAAGAAACCTAACAACAACGAGACGAGTTCTACGGGCTCGATCAAGAAGGTGAAAACGACGTCGCATCCTTGTCCGATTTGCGGAGTTGAGTTTCCGATGGGACAAGCTTTAGGAGGACACATGAGGAGACATAGGAACGAGAGTGGCGCTGGTGGCGCGTTGGTTACACGCGCTTTATTGCCGGAGCCGACGGTGACAACGTTGAAGAAATCGAGCAGTGGGAAAAGAGTGGCTTGTTTGGATTTGAGTTTAGGGATGGTCGAGAATTTGAATCTTAAGTTGGAGCTTGGAAGAACAGTTTGTTGATTTTTTTTGTTTTTGTAACCTGTTTTTTTCTGGATATATTTGTTTCTTATTCATTCTTTGAATTTTTCTATAATATTTTAGATTGTACTATACATGATACATCTGCAGATATAGGAGACTTTCAGGGTGTAATTTGTTTCTTTCGATGGATATATATTTCTACTTAGTTGGAGATTTGTTATTTTGGTATCTTTCACGTAAAAATATAAACATACTACTATTTAATTTAAATCAATTATTATGTTGTGCAACTATTTCATATGCGGCCCACCACGACTTGATTTTGGGGAAGAAGATATATTATATACATGCATGATGACTTACTTGATAAGTATGCGTGAGTGTATGAGCAAGAGGATTTTTGTTCAAGTCATACTTTCACGCGTCGAGTTATAAATGGATCGTGGACTTATAATTTGACGTCGATGAAAATTAGGATTGGTTTTGCTAGAGGATTTATACGTAGTTAGATATTATGGACTTAAAATTAATTAACAAGAAGTGAATAGGTCGGTTCATATCATTTGTACAGAAGTTTACCAAAAAAAATATATCACTTGTATATATAACTGTGTTTCATGACAACTTGTTTTCCATTAAAAGAAACCCAAAATGGGTATTACAAGCCACGGTACATAGCCTACTCAGGCCCAATAGATTTAAACAAGCAAAATAAATGGCATGTAACACATTTAAGATCATCATTGCCAAGGACACGTGTCTATCATGAGTAAGCTTCCAGAAACATCACCACTATCATCGCGGTCGTCAATCTCCGGCCAAACCGATGATGCTTCAATCAAGGACCCACCAGAAGCTTCGTCCAAAAGTACCATGCTCCTTATGAAAAAAAAAACCTTTCGATGATAAGTGAAAGCATGGGAATCAATATTCCTTAGTTATTGATTGAGATGAATGGGAATTCTCAAGTCAAAACTGGCCGTTCGACCCAACGTCGATTCCGGTCTTCGAGCAAGAGACACTTTACTCTTAAAGCCAATTATGGCCAGTAAAGATTTACGCCCGGGATTAATATGCGCATAACAAAAGAAAATTGAAACAAGATCCAAAAGGATCGATAATAAATCGAAAGGTTTTTTAAACGAAAACAAAAAAACTAAAAATAAAGTCGGACAAAGCCGAAACCAAAACCGAACAAGGCGGAAGGAAAAATCGGACTAAGCCGAAGTTATTGTCGGACAAGCCGAAGAACCGATTCGATAAACGGAAGACTATAAGCCAAAGTACCGGCTAATCCGACCACCGGGCAAACGAGATTCAGATCTGTTGCTTGCTTTTCTTTTGTGTTCTAGAGAGAACTGAGAGGATAGAAGAGAGAGAGAGGACTATCGAGAGAAAATTTATATTTTCTATACTCATTTATTTGTGATGATGGCTTAAGCTATTAATTACTCTCAACAAAATTTCAGAATTAGATTAATATGACAATGAGATCGATGTTGATACAGGCGAGAGATAACCTGTGTTCAAATTCTGATAACATGTTAAGTTTTTCTCTAGATATAATTTGATCTAGTTATTAAATTCTTCTCTATTTGGAGTTGAAGATCGTTAGAATTCAGAAACGACATTTTTTACTATACGAATTAGAATTTGGAACACCTCATACTACAAGAAAACAGCCTATTTATGACTCCCATTTGTGTCACAGATTTGTCACAGAATCATCATTTGTGACACATGTGTGACGAAAAAAAAGCGTAACAATTTTTTCGTCGCAAATTTGATCTATCACACATGCGTCACTGATTTGCCACGGATTAGTAAGAATCCAGCGTTGCACATTTGTGACGGATATGAGACTGAAGCTATTCGTCACTGATTAGCAACAAAGTAGAGACGGAGTAGAGTGTCGCACATTACCCACGGATTTGTTACACAATAGTTGTGGCTAATGTGTGACGGATTTATGACATAGTGTGACAAATATGTGACTCGTTTGTGACACACGTACTAGAATTGGTAGTCACAAAATGGTAAGCAATGTGTCACAAAATAGTGACAAGTTGGTTATGTTTTTGTGACAGACTCCTTATTCAAAACAATATGTATTTTGTATTCAATACAGTATAAATTTGGTATGTACTATGTATTCAATAGTGTATAAATTAGGTACTCTACTATTGTACAGAGGAAATTAAAAGTACACACTTAGTCATACTATTCAAAATACATAGCTGAATACACGAAACCGTAACACAATGCATAAAAGATGTTACGAGAACGATTAACCCAATGTACAAAAAAAGTTAACCGAAACAAAAGCGGAACCGTAACACAAGTTCAAAATTTTGACATCATAGAAAACTCGTGGTCTTCTTTTTCCAGATAGCTCCACAGGGTTGGCTACTAATCGCTCAGAATCTGGTCCTCGGTTCACGATTATCACTCGCAGAGGACACAACATTTCTTCCTTAAGGCGAGAACAGAAGTTGGCTTGTTGTTTTGGGTCCACTATTTTCTTTCTGTCTGTGCCTCGAACAAACGATTCCAAATTCCTATAGCCTTTGACCTTTGACGAGAATCTACCATACACAATCTGTATAAGAAACAAGTACTTCAGTAAAAAAATCTTTAACCAATTCCAAACAAACCAATTAAAACCCTAAAACCCTTTGAAACGTTCACATACTACTCGGTTTCCATCTAAAATTTATAAACGAAAAAACTTCCAAAACCCGAAAAACCATTGAAACTGAGCCAAAACCCGGGTTGTGCACCCCTAAGTAATGCCATTATCACACAAATTCAACATCAAAGGAAATTTCCAGTGACAATGCGAAACAAAGAGATCCAGTCTTAACGTACGTGGACATCGCAGTCTTTATAGAAGCCCTGAGTCTAACAAGACACAAACAAAAACCTACAAGCATAGTTTATGAGTGATTACTGACCATTTTTGCGTTTGTGTACAGAGCATGCTTCTTCTCTTTCGATGACATTGTTCCTCCAATCTCCACTTTCACCTGCAAAAGTTTATATATTTAGAAAAAGGAGAGAAACCCGATAAAGTAGACTGTTCACTTCTCACATTCCTATATTACTGTTTACATATAATTAACATTTTTAACAACCAAGACTAGAAAAAGCAAAAAAAAGTGGATTCGATGTATGAGTTTTATTGTTACCTCCTCTGTACATGTTTGCATGGAAGTCTTCTGCTTTGCTCTTGATGTTGAGCCATTTCTTTACCAATGTTTTCGACCATGAAAGCTGCACCAAACAATGAAATTCAAGATTCAGCAAATCCCAATTCATTATCAGAAATGTGAGAAAGAAAGAAAGAAAGTAAACCTTTCTTTTCTTGAGGTTACCATCACCCATTGTTCTTCAGCTTCATACAGCAATGAATAGATCTCTGCTTCAAAATTCAATCTTTTGCAAAACCCAAATATATAAGGATCCTCAGAAGTCAGATCGTTGACGAATTTGAGATGTTGAAAACGGTGCATATTCAACATTATTGACCCAGAAAATAGGATTTTCCTAAGATTGGTAACCAAGATGATAAACATGAATGAATCATTATTAACCCAGAAATCGCTAAAAGGGGGGAACTTGACTTTAAACCCTAATTATCAAAACATCAATGAACTAATCTAAAGGGCAAATCTAATAGAAACCCAAGAATAAGAATCGAGTAGACATAAACGGAAAATCCAACGAATATCAATCGGATTTTGTTGCGAATAGAGAAGAGATTCATACCTGATAGAGAGAGAGGACATGAACCTAAGCGTTGAAAGAAGGAGAAGAGGGTTGGAGCCTAAGCGGCGGAAGAAGGAGAAGATGATTAATTAGGTTTGTCGGAAAACAACGGATCTAATCGTTTGATGGTGGTCTCCATCTCCTCTGGCGAATATCGGCAGCTTTCCATTCTTCGATCCGAGATCTCCGTCTAAACTGGACCATCGATTGAGAAACAGATCACGAAGGAAGCGGGTTTAGCAAGTGTGTATTGTATAAAAGAAGTGAGCCAAAATGTAAATTTGGGTTTGCCCCAAAATTTTGATTTTTTTTTTACTTTTGGGTGAGAGGGAAACCGAAATTAGATGAGGGGGAAACTGAAATATTTTGGTTTTGACATTTGTTTTTGGTTTTCCACTCAAACTTATTTGGAACAAATGCACGTGGGTTTGAGATTGAATAAAATCTCCAAGTATAATAATTTTTTGGGGTTGAGGGTATATAATTTTTGTCTGATGTTTGGAAATGAGATCCCTAAAGAATAAGTAATTATAATTTAAAGTTAATTTTGGGGGTTTATGGTATATAATTATTGTGTGATATTTATTGGTGAGATATAGTATAAATAATTATAATTTATTGTTAATTTTGGATTTGGATACAATGTATATACGCTAAATTAGTGTTATATTGTATATGCATATATATGGTATCACTATAATCAAATTAAAACTTAAAAACATGTAATAATAATTAAATTTCTTAAATTCAACAAGGGTGTCGCAATGAAGTAGCAAAAGTGTCACATATTTGTGACTCTTCGTACATGTGTCACAAAGTAGTAACACATTTGCCATTGTTTTGTGACTCATGAGAGTAGCCACTAGTTGAAACCCTATACACTAAACATTGAGATCAAATAATGATGTGCATAGGTGTTGGAAATCATTTTTCATCTATTTCTAAAGTGATTTATAGATTAAATTTACATTTGTATCACTTAAAAAAAATAATGACTAAAAACTATGGTTTAGTAAAATTTGATATGAATACATAAGTGTTATAAGGAAAAAGGTTTGTTGTTTGGTTTATGTATTTTGAAAAATTGTTATTACTTTGTTTTCATAGTAAATATAGCAACCATAGTGTTATATAAGAATATAATTGAGCAAAACTAATCCTTTGTACATAATTTTTGTTAGAATCATATGTTAAAAGTCTTAAATTCAATAGAGGTGTGGCAAAGTTGTTGCAAAAGAGTCACAAATGTATGACAGATGAGTGACACTTTTTGGTCGTCACAAATGAAACCCTAAACCGTAAATGATAAAAGCCAAAATTGTGACACTTTTGCAACTGCTTTGTGACACTTGTTGGTCGTCACAAATGAAACCCTAAACCGTAAACGATAAAAGACAAAATTGTGACTCATGTGTCACACTTTAGACGTGTCACTAATCTGTGACCGATTATGGAGTTCCAAATTCGTCACAGAATTGTTACACTTTATATTCGTCTCAATTCTGTCCCAAATGTCTCACCACTTTGCGACGACATGTTTTTAGTCACGTATTCGTAAGTAATCGGTCACTAATATGTGATGTTTTTGTGACAGTCTCTGTGAGTCACAAATTTGTGACGAATGTGGTACTCTTGGAGGTGTAGTCACAAATGTGTCACAAAGAAGTCTCAATTCTGTCACAAATTTATGTAACGAAAAAATCTGTCACAAATTATATGTTTTCTTGTAGTGACATGGATACTAAAAATGCATCTGTCGGTCCAGCAACAAAAGATAATGATTTCTGACAAGCACGAGAAAATAAAAGATATGATGTAACTACATTTCATTAACGGTTTCCATCTAACTATGACAGGATAGTTAATTAAGATTACAACTCCATTAATCATAAGTTAGAAACATGATCCTAACTCAACAAATTTAATCGATCCAAATCGGTCACTTCTACAAAAGATACAAAGTAATATATAGTTATAAATTTATGACTTAGATTAAAAAAATGAAGAAGACAATAAGGACAGTGCAAAAGTAAGAATATTGCGGCAAGTGTGGAGGGAAATTGAGGGTCAGGTGAGAACGATAATGTAGGATCGTTTGCTTATTTGTTTAATTAAGCTACTCATCATATGAAACTTATGCATCGTTATTATTATAATATCTTCGCTATTATAATAATCATCCACTCATTTGTGTCTATCTCTTTCCTTACCGTAGATGAGCTCGTCAAATGTCACACGTTTCTTACCGAATCAAAATGTCCTAGAGCCAACTGATACTTGTTAATAGTACTTGTGATTATAAAGGATTTTTGTAACATTATGGACTTCCAACAAAAGACCAGACAACTAGTGGAGAAGTCCATTTTTTTTAATATATTACTACATATTCCATCATATAACCAATGTAGAATATCTTACCATCTTTACCATCTACTCCATTGTTAACTAGTTCATCTACAATCTAAGTGTGACATTAGCCCACGTTCCATACTCAAATTATACTTCTATTGGTGACGGTCAAATGTTTTAGTAAAAAAGGTCGTAAACTATAGCAAAATAGTTAGAAAAAATATAACTAAATGGTGATATCATTTTTCGGTACCACCAAATACTTTTATGTTTAGTAACAATTAAAGTTTTGCATCACGTTAAAAAAAAATGGTCCTTAAAACTTGTCTTGGCCTTGTGGCGTAGTAGAAGTCACGTAAACACTATCCTCTTGTGCACGTACGTTTAGATATATAATATCCTTCCAATTGGCAAATACATATTGGGATATTGCATCTCGACTCAAAAACCCTTTCACGTCTTTGGAGTTTGTTCACACAACAGGAATTCGCTTACATGTAACAATATATATATATATATATATATATATATATATATGTGTGTGTGTTAAAACATCTCACATTGGAAATTAAAATAGATCTTACATAATGTCTAAATGATATCGGTCAATTCATTTAATATCAGTTAGTTTTGAAATTGATAGCTCGTCCTAAAATATGCTTATAAAGATATGATCATTTGAAAGAGACGTGTTTTATTATGGATTCTCATCACTTTTTTCTTTTTGGCGTGTGTATAGTCGGCTTGTGTCATCGTCCATGTAGTCTTCTTGTACACCAATAAAAACTACTTGGTGCAAGAATTATGTAACGTAAATTTAATACTTCCTCCGTTTCATACTAAATATCGTTTTGATAAAATATATCTAAAATGTATCTGGATGTGTTTTGAGTTAAATACATTCAAATATTAACCAGATACATTTTTCAAAACGACACTTAATATGAAATAGAGGGAGTATAAAATTTGATTATTTATATTTTCTGTATTTTAATTAATTTTAAATTTTTTTGAGATTTAATTTATGTACTTCAAAGGACGCCATCAACATTGATTAGCTTTTATGGTTTTGAGATTTTCAAGTCTTCTTCTAAAACATTATTATTTTTAGAACTATAAGTAATTGTTGATTGATTTAGTAGTCGAATTTGAAAGGATCTTTTGGTAAAAATATCCTCATCTCTTGTTTTGAATGATATATCAAAATCTCAACAAGTTCAAACAAACTAAACAACAGTACAACACTAAAAGATAAAAAAGAGTGGTCACTAGAAGAGTTTGAATGGCTCCAATCTATTTCTGAGAATCAAATAGACAGAATAAAATAAAAAAATAAAAAAATAAAAAAATAAAAAAATAAAAAAATAAAGAAGTTTGGGCCGACAACTCTTCCAGAGATGAACGGTCAAGATTAGCCAATAACTCAACACGCGTAAGATAAGCTTCGTGGTCACCGTAACATCAGATCATGCGATTTTTGCTTCTTTTTCTGCTTTTCTAAAAAAAAAGAAGCAAAATTCGGGTGTTTCTCGCACACCGTATCATCGCTCGTTTACTTTCTTCACCGGCCAAATTAACCTCGCTCTAACCGGCGATCAAATTCCCGGCGATTAATTAAGGTACAAATTTCTCCAATTTTGTTTCAACACTCTTTACTGGACAATTATGTTTCAGTTTCTTCTAGATTCCTCTCTGGGTCGCTTCAAAATCCGATTTTTAATTCTGCTACGAATTCGTCTTATAGGTTTTGATTTTGCGAACATTGAATTTCTGGGGAACTTGCTAATTGAGCGAAGCAATTGAAGGAACAAAGCCTAAAAAATGGTACGCCTTTTTAAAATTTGCATTAGGGTTTATGTTCACTTGTGAATTGGTTCTGAAATTGTTTCCGTTTTTGCAGTCATATGAAAGTAAATGTTTCTGGGTTCTGAAGAACAATGAGCATACAAGTGAAGAAGATTCAGTTTACGAACATTCAACAAGAGACGATTCAAAGCGTCCACATCCTTGGTTTGTTGATTCTTCTAGATCAGAGATGTTTCCAAATAAGAAACAAGCTGTGCAAGATCAAGTAGGATTAGGTAAATCAAATGTAGTAGGTCTTCCTTTATGGGAAAGCTCATCGGTTTTTCAATCGGTTTCGAATCAGTTCATGGATAGGCTTCTTGGGACCGAAATGCCGAGACCACTTTTGTTTGGTGATAGAGATAGAACGGAAGATACGTCTGTTGAATTGTCGATATCTAATGGGGTTGATGTTGCTGCTGGAAGTTGTTTCGGTGGCGATGGGATTAGGAAACTTCCCGTTAGTCGGGTTAAGGAAGCAATAATGAGTACTTTAGACGGTCATAGTGAAAGGAAAATGGAGTCGTCTTCTATACGAGCTTGTAGCCGGGATAATGAGAGTAGTAATTTTGTAAATTTCGCATTGACGGGTCATTCTTATGGGAATGAAGACTCTCATGGGATCACATTTGGTGAAATGAACGATGAACACGGTGTTGTTGGATCTAGTTCTAATGTGGTTGGAAACTATCAGTCTTATGTTCAAGATCCGATCGGAACATCTGATATTGTTTTTGGTCAAGAACCAACACAGACTAGTAACGGAGTTGTAAGTGAACAACAAGTGGCAAAACCGAGTTTGGAGACGATTCCAAAGAACAAAGCAGAGGCTAAGCCGTCGAAGAAAGAAGCTTCCACGAGCTTTCCTTCGAACGTGAGAAGCTTAATATCAACTGGTATGCTCGACGGCGTTCCTGTGAAGTACGTTTCTCTCTCACGTGAGGTAAAACGCTAAATGTCTTGAGCTTACCGTTTTGGTAAAGTCTTGAAATTTGTAATTGCATCGAAACTTTCTAAAATCAGGAGCTTCGAGGAGTGATTAAAGGATCGGGTTATCTCTGCGGATGTCAAGCTTGCGGTTTCACAAAGGTGAGTCAACGTAAAAGTTATTTTTTGTACAGAACTTTTAACTAATTAATAATTTGCTTCAACTTTAATTATTGAAGGTGCTTAATGCGTATGCGTTTGAGAGGCATGCCGGATGTAAAACAAAGCATCCAAACAATCATATATACTTTGAGAATGGGAAGACAATTTATCAGATAGTTCAAGAACTTAGGAACACTTCAGAAACAATGTTGTTTGATGTGATTCAGACTGTTTTTGGTTCTCCTATCAACCAGAAAGCATTTCGCATATGGAAAGGTCCAATCTTCGTCGTCCTTATCTTCTTAATCGATTTCTTCCTAACGTTCTCTAATGTCCTGTTTTCGATTTTGTTCAGAATCATTCCAAGCCGCGACACGGGAACTTGAACGGATCTATGGCAAAGAAGAGCGTAACTTCTGATGTATAATATTTATATATATGTATATGGAAACTCCTACGATTGTCAACATTTTGATGGACCTTAGTGTAAAACTTATTTTTTTGCTTAATGAAGCTAAGAGTGAACCTTTAGTGAATGCTAAAAGTGAAGAAGCTTTGGGAAGTGTTTAGAACGTAGAAAGCAAAAGATAAGATTGAAAGGTTGAGCAAAAGTTAACAATTCAGACCTGAATGCGAAGGAACGATTTCAACAATATTCTACTACCCTCATGAACACAAACTAGAAATGCCAATGTAGAATCATCAAAAGAAAAAGAAAAAAATTACAAAGCACCCCATAATAAATTGGTGTTTTCACTTCACTTCGACTTAGAATTTTTGGGGGAACTTTTTAATTTCCACAGCAAGCAGACTTCTGCGTGGCCTGTCCGGCTCCAGCCGCCTGGTCCGATTGGCTGATCTTGATCGTTGAAGGCTGAAATGAACAAATGGAATTTGCTTCTTTAAGTTATTTGCACAAAGAAATGTGAAGAGAGATAATTGCTTAAGAAGAATGTAACAAGTAATTGATAACCTCTGCTCTCGAGTCAGTATCAGCGAGTCTCTGCTTTATGTCCTTTGCTATTGAGAAGAAAACTTCTTCCACATTTAGATTTGTTTTAGCACTCTGAAATGTGAAATCACTTGTAAGCTTAAGCAAAAGAATACGACCACATGTAATTTAAGTTGTTTTCATGAGATTAAGGATCTGAGAGCTTACTGTTTCGAAGAACTTGATTCCATATTCATCAGCAAGTGCTTGACCCTTTGCTTTTGGCACAGCCTGAAAAATGTGTTAAGGATACAAAAATACTATTAGCTAGGATCAACTGTGAATTAGTTAAGTATATGGTAGCTCATATTGTACCCTCTTGCTCTCGTCCATGTCAGCTTTGTTCCCTACCAAGATTTTGTTAACATTATCTGAAGCGTGTTGTTCGATATTACGGATCCAGTTTCTAATGTCTGCAAATAAGGCAATAGAATAGTTCCAGAACTAAGCAGAAATGTAAGACCAAAGATGTTATGTGTAGAGACAGAAGAAAATTTACTGTTGAAGGATGACTCGTCTGTGACATCATACACCAGCAAAATTCCCATTGCCCCTCGGTAATAAGCTGCAAAAGCGCAAAGGAAAAGAGAAAGTGAAGATAAAACTCTGAAAACTGCTGTTGCAACTAAAGAGGCTTATCAATTTAAACCCCCAAACCATCAACGGTACAAAAGCATCAGCCATTATGTTAAGTAGACTAAGCAAACCAAAAAGATAAAATTTGGATCATAGCATCAAACAGTGACTCTTAAGTCTTAATCCTCTCAAATTCAAACTTTAGATCTGAAAAGAGGCCTCACTAACCAGTGGTGATGGTTCGAAAACGTTCTTGACCAGCGGTATCCCAAATCTGGAGTTTGATGCGTTTGCCATCAAGCTCAATAGTTCTTATCTTAAAATCAATGCTGCATTAAAAAATCCAAACTCAGTGAGACATCTAACAAAGAAGAAAACATACATCACACACAGTCTCTAATCAAAGGAATACAAACCCAATTGTGGTGATGAAGCTAGTGGTGAAGGAACCATCAGAGAACCTTAAAAGCAAACAACTTTTACCAACACCTGCAACATCAAGAAAATTCTGTGAAGCCCTAAGTTACAAAGATCTAAACACACATTGCTTCAAATTTCAAATACTCGTTAAATGGGTCTTCAAAATCAAACACGAACAAGAATCGAGACCATGGAATCAAATTCACCACACATCAAACAAAATATTCGGAAATCTCTCAGTGATGAACAGATTTGGTGAATTCGAAATCATCGTTTTGGATCCTGAGGAAAAATCGAGAGGGAACGTACCGCTATCACCGATCAGAAGAAGCTTAATGAGATAATCGTAATCGGCTCTAGCCCTAGCAGGTGGAGCAGCCATCGAATCTAAAAATGGAATAACTCAGACAGATAAAATCAAATAGCATTGTTTCAATCGAAACCAAAAGGAATCGGAGACGAATGGAGAAGATGATCACGAAGAAAGCTTACCAGATCAAATGATGCAGAGAAGAGAAATCGCGGTTTCGATAGTAAATGAGCAGAGAAGAGAAACGAGAGCGATGGAAATGGCGGAATGCTAAAATACGCCTGTTCCTTGATTTAACTTTATCTTTTGTTTTCTTCTGATTCGTTATTATACGCCCTTCTTCTTCGCGTGCACGACATATTACCTCCGGCGTGAGTTAGCACCTAAAACCGCGAACTGAAAGAGAGAAAGAGCGGGCCCACAAGCCTTCTCTTTTCTTCCTCCTGATGAGCATGTTTGGCTATTTACAGCTCCGATTGACCAACCAGAAACACACACGTGGTGTAAGTGGTGAAATAATTCGACAATTTGTCAAGGATTCAAAAGTCGTAAGTCATAGACCCTGAGAAAGAGGAGGCAAAGTAGAGAGATATGCTTATAAGCTACTCTTTGCCAACAAATTACACTACAAAAGATCTCTAGAACGATAATGACTTGATGAATTTTATGTAATGTTGAATTTACAAACCCTCCTCTGCGTAACAGGGTCCAGAATAGCCTACCCTACCCTCTGCGTAAAACCCACGTGAATCTCCTTCTCCTACGACCACTCCGCCGATAGAAGCAGTAACTCTCTTATTATTATTCTCTGACATTATTTTTCCTACTGTTTTTGTTTTTGTGTTTTTTTTTCTTTTTTGTGTTTATCTCTCCTCTCTTTCAAACTATTAATATATATAGATTTAATGGTCACTGGTTACACCGTTGGTTAGGACTTTCAAACACGTTTTTTATATGCACCACCAGCTTAAAAATGAGAGTTTTTATTTTCTGGTTACGACTTACAAACACGTTTTTTATATGCAACACCCGCTTAAAAATGAGAATTTTTATTTGTTTTTTAGTATAGAAGGAAGGAGAAGCGAATAACTCTGTAATTGGTTGTGTTATTTACATTTATGAGAACAAAAGTTGCAATATGCATTGTTGTTTAGTGTATACACTTGAGTTTACTATACCAAGTGAAATGTTCTAACAATACCAAGGGAAATGTTTTAACAATACATAGCAAAACAAAAGCATGAATTTGTTTTTTTTGTTTTGTTTTTTGGCCTTTCTTGTCTATCTAATTGAAAAATTCATTTATATAAATGTAATGTAACAACAGACTCTTGCATTCTTCATCAATGTCTTACTACCTAACACTTGTCATATTAGGATTAATTGTCATACCCACATGATCATGTCTTCTCATCATAAGTTTTTAGTCCACAAAATGATTTGCAGACATATTTCATTACTAACTTAGGGCCCTTATGATCAAATACAAGATACACAAGCATGTTATTTTGTCTGGTTTGGTTCTTCAATGTATCGAAACTCTCAAAACTTTCTCCATATATATAATGCAACAAGCCTGTCACATTTTTCATCAATCAAAAGTTGCATTCAAAGAGTTATACAAACAAAACTTGCAAATCTTTTCGCTTTCTTTCTCCTACTCACTTTCCGATCTAAATCTTTTCCTTGAAAAAGATGATGAACACAAAGAAGCTAATCAAGATGGCTAAGAAATGGCAACAAAGAGCTACCTTAAGGAGGAAAAGAATCTCATTCCCGAAAGCAATTACTGCTACTACTAGCAGCTCAACTGCTGCTGCGAAGGGATGTTTTGTCTTTTACACAACAGATAAAGCACGCTATGCTTTTCCTTTAAGTTACCTAAGCAACTCTGTTTTTCAAGAGCTCTTGAATATTTCTGAAGAATAGTTTGGCCTCTCCAAGGAAGGACCAATTACATTGCCATTCGATTCAGTTTTCATGGAGTATCTCATCAAATTGATCGAAAGACGAATGGATGGAGACACAGAAAAAGGCTATGTTATTGTCAATCTCTAGTGCTAGACGTTGTTTGCAACTGCAAGAACAGAGTAATACTCAGCAATTGCTTGTATGTTAGAATGTAGCAATTTTTGTGTATGTAAAGATTCTCTTGTATTAGGTAGACATATCACTTCAAAAATACAACTTGTTCTTTTTCTCTCCCATTTAATCAACTTGTATTGTGTAGGCAAATAAAAATTTCTCTGATCATTAATTTCACCAAAAAATTTTCTTGTGCTTTGATAACTTACCGTAACAATTCAATAAACACAAAAAAAGGCCATGCCAAGCCCAAATTATTAAATCACTCTTCTACGTTTTTTTTTGTCCCACATCGGCAAAACATGGATGCAAATCGACGGTTTATATATAGATGGAGTCGAAACAATGATTGTCATCTGCTAAAATTGGAACTATACAGAGTAGATTAGCATGGCCCCTGTGCAAGGATGACACGCATTAATCGAGAAATGGTCCAAAATTTTTTTCCAAATCCAAAGGACCTTTTACATGCATGCTCTTCATTTTTACTTCACCAGCACATGTGTTTCTTTGTATCTATTTGTGCAAAATTTAACCGGATCGAAAGTAAACAATACTACGGAATGACGAGAAGAGATTAGCTTTATTAATCAATGATTTTCTATATGAATTACAAACAATCAATAGGGAAGTCGTAAAGGGAAGATCGTGTCGATCGTTCGTTCCTCGTCGTAGGCAGAAACAGAGCTTGTAGCTCGTCGTAGGCAGAGACAGAGCTTGTCACTCTTTGTTGCAGAGACATAGCTTGTAGGTCGTCGTAAAGGGAAGATCGTGTCGATCGTTCGTCCCTAGTTATAGGCAAAGACGGTACTTGTCTCTTTTATGTGTTTGCAATTGCGATTTTATAAGGCTGCCTACGTACCCAAGGAGGGATCAAATCGCTCGTAGTTCATAGGTGTTTTCGAATGTCTGATTAGCATGAATCAGAGCTTCGTAGGTGTTGTTGGAGGGATAGAGTTTGTCGCTTGTCGTAGGCACAAACGGTGCTCTTGTCAAGATCAATTAAGAGATCGGAAGGAGATGATCTTGTCTCTCGTCGTAAGGTAGCGGCAAGAGTTTTTTATGTCTAGGGTTTTTGCGTGCATGTTGTGATCCCACTTCCTTGCCTTGGGACTTCCAATATATAGACTTCGTCAACCCTAATCTTTCGTGGACTGGGCTTATCGCTGGTCCTAGTTAGTTTAGGAGAGGGACGTCATGTCGGTCCTTTACGCGTTTCCCTTAGGAACAAGAACCAGGCAGGTCGGTGACCTTGCTAAACCGGTGTTTGTTAATGAACCAATGTTAAGGTCATCGGTTGGTCAATAAACCGGACCTCGACGTTGGTATACTATTGGGAAGTGTCAACATTTGTGACCTTCATGACTGCAGTGACATGGTCAGTACCATGAACTGTGACATGGTCAATGCCATGACCTGCGACTTCATAGTCAATCCCAGAGACTGCCTAATTCTTCTTATAGCAGGGAATGAGCAGGGTCCTATTGAGCAGGTCATTAACCTGCCTAACGTAGGCACTTCCAAAACCTCTATGAAGCATATAATTAGTAGCGACAGACGATCCAGGTCATGAACCTGCCTAATCCTTAACCCATGAACTAGGTTATAGTGATGATATGCATGTGAATTTATTTCACCCAACAGTTTTCTCCCTACTCTGCAATTTATAAATTATAATTTGTAGAGTATTGAACGTTGTCAAATATACCTGTGTAGAGTCGTAACCTCGGCAATTTTTCTTCTATCAACATTCTAACGTTACCTTGCGAATAGTGAAGGTCGTAACCTTGCCAATTCTTATTCCGTCGACATGCGAACATAACTTTGCGAATAGCGAAGGTTGTAACCTCGCCAATTTTTATTCCGTCGACATTCAAACATTACTTTACGAATAGTGAAGGTCGTAACCTTGCCAATTCTTTTTATTTTCTGGCTAAATAGAGACAATGTAGCAAAACAAGTTCTTGTCTTTTTCTGGTCGACGTGATATACCAAAGGCAGGTAATTTACTTGGTCGACGTGATGTGCCAAAGGCAGGTAATTTACTTGGTCGACGTGATGTGTTAGGCATTGACAAACATTATATATTTGTCATGAGAAATGATGCGAACTTCTCTTTCTCTTCTGCTACATTATTTTTTTTGTTTTTTTTTGTGTGGTACATAAATGAGCAACGGAAGTCCATGATCTTGCCCCTCTCTTATTATTTTTTTATTCCTTCCCTCATAAGTTCATGACTTGCAGCTTCCATGATGTTGCTCTTTTTTTACGTGGGACGTGATGTGTTGAATAGTGGACAACGATTGTGTATTTGTAGTGGGTCATCACGTGTGTCTTCTTTTCCTTCTACTCTTTATTTTTATTTCGTACGTGACTTTCTTCTTCTTTTTGCAACGTGAGGTGTCTCCTATTTTTACCTTCACTTGCTTTATTTGGTATTAAATAAATAGCATGGACATACCTTACTTTCCTCCTCCTTTATTGTCCTTGTTGTTAGTGCATTATCCTCACGTGTGTTGAAGTAGGTACTTCCCGTGTGTCGAAGGTGGCACTTCCCGTGTGTTCATTAAGGAGGGAGAGACATAATGCCCCTTGATATCACCCTTCTTCATTTTTTTTATATCTTTTTATAATTCCTTATGGGACACGCAAAGCAGATGTGATGTTAGAGAATAGGTGCATGTGCTTTCTCCTTTCCTTAAACACTTCTTTTTTCTTCTCACTCCACGTCTCTGTCTCTTCAACTGACATTGACGTGGGCAGTTCCTTGACTTTGCCCTCTTGTCTAGGTGTTTGATGTTGTACATACATTACGTGTCTCTCCTTCTCTACAAGAGCCAGTTAGTGGGAAAGAACAAAGAGAAGTGCAGAAGGACATAATCCACATGCTCCTTTTTCATTTATTTATTTTTGTTTGAGTTGATAGTGCACACTTCATGATAGTGTCATAGCACGTGACCTTCTCTTTCTTCTTTATTTTGTGAATACACTTCCTTTTATTTTTCACGCTTTGTCTTTCTCTCTTGGAGACATGTCATGTTTATGTCGACATTGGCGTGTGCCATTTGCAAATATAATAACTTTTGACTTGCTTGGAGGTCCATGACTTGTTTATTTTTTATTTTTTTTAGTTCCATGTGGGGCTAATGAACATTGAACAACACGTTATGAGCATGTCTTGTGACGTTGCTCTTTTTCTCGTAGTCTTTTCATGTAGGAGATCTGGAGATCCGTGACTTGCTCATTTGACACACATAATGTCATTGTCAACGTTATATGCTAAAAGACTTTTTTTATATTTGTTTATGACTGTGTTCGAATGTCATGACCTCGTCGCTTCGTTGGCCTATATTGCAGGGATAGGCGTTTACTTATGTCGCAAAGACAAACACATGTGACATGTCTTTTGTAGAAAAATAGTGTAAGTTTCTTTCTCTAACGTGTCATTTGTTGAAGGTCATACCTTTGATTACTATTTTAAGCTTTCATAATCCCTTTTCTTGGGAGGTGTTGGCTCTTTTGCAAAATTTACTCTGCTCTTTAAGCTATGTAATATTTTATTGACATTCGCTGCTGTACTGGTGACTGTTCTACTTACAGGATCTTGCTTGACCGTGGTCATTACTTGACAGTGTTTGACCGTGGTTATTACTTGGCAGTTCTTGTCCATGGTCATTATTTGCAATAGTTTACCATTGTCTTGTTAAATTCCAGCAGTCGTCACTGTCGGGCATTTGAGGATTTGCCTCGGATATTTTTAAAGTCAATAACACTTGTTAGTGAGCAAGAGTTTGTCTATTGCATTGTCGAGCGCCTGCAGTTCTTTAACGACATAGTCATGTCGTAGCCATCGATTGTCATATATTTAGGAGGAAATGCCTTTGTCTAGAAATTGTGGTTTGACCATGGTCATAGCGTGCAATGGCTTTGCCACTGTTTATTTTTTTTTTAGTAACAACATCTGTCAATGTTATGTATGTGAAGGTCATGCCCCCGACTTATTTTATTTGTCATGATTTATGACACGTGGTCATAATGTGCAATGCCTTTAGCAGTGTCTTGATTAGTAATAGCAGTCGTCACTGCTATGTATGTGGAGGTCATGCCTCTGTATATTTATGACGTGACTTACACTTGTCATTGTGCAATGGTTTTGCCATGGTCTCACTTAGTAAATGTTGTGTATTATTTGACATTGGTTATCATGTGCAATGGATTTTCCATTGTCTTGTTTGATATTGGCAGATATCGCTGCTCTGTAGTGGGGGATCATGCTCCTGCGTATTGGCAGATGTCGCTGCTCTTTAGTGGGAGATCATGCTCCTGCATATTTTTAGTGTGATTGTCACTTAACAGTGTTCACATTGAGGGTTTTCCTCTTGTATGTTTTGTAGTGGCGAATAATGCGAAGTATGAGAGCTTTATCAAAATTGTTTATGAAAAAGATTATTCATTAAAGCACTCGTCCGTAGACTTGGCGCAACATTATTGTCAAAAGAGTATGAAAGCATTGACGTCTCTTGGATCGTCGTAAGGTGTAAATGGTAAATCAAAAGTTAAAAATACAAAGACAGAAAAATTGAATAAACCTGGAAGTAGTACTTCCAATTATTAGGTTGATTATTGCCTTGCTTGTCTCGCATCGTGTGCGCTTCTGGTCTGTGCACCTCTGTTACCTTTTGCCATTGCATTTGTGGACATCCGCTGGTTATAATGAGCGATGTGTTATCAAGGTCTGACGTGTTTTTGAATGTCTGATTAGCATGAATCAGAGCTTCGTAGGTTTTGTTGGAGGGACAGAGGTTGTCGCTCGTCGTAGGCACAAACGGTGCTCTTGTCAAGATCAATTAAGAGATCAGAAGGAGATGATCTTGTCTCTCGTCGTAAGGTAGCGGCAAGAGTTTTTATGTCTAGGGTTTTTGCGTGCATGTTGTGATCCCACTTCCTTGCCTTGGGACTTCCAATATATAGACTTCGTCAACCCTAATCTTTCGTGGACTGGGCTTGTCGCTGGTCCTAGTTAGTTTAGGAGAGGGACGTCATGTCGGTCCTTTACGCGTTTCCCTTAGGAATAAGAACCAGGCAGGTCGGTGACCTTGCTAAACCGGTGTTTGTTAATGAACCGATGTTAAGGTCATCGGTTGGTCAATAAACCGGACCTCGACGTTGGTATACTATTGGGAAGTGTCAACATTTGTGACCTTCATGACTGCAGTGACATGGTCAGTACCATGAACTGTGACATGGTCAATGCCATGACCTGCGACTTCATAGTCAATCCCAGAGACTGCCTAATTCTTCTTATAGCAGGGAATGAGCAGGGTCCTATTGAGCAGGTCATTAACCTGCCTAACGTAGGCACTTCCAAAACCTCTATGAAGCATATAATTAGTAGCGACAGACGATCCAGGTCATGAACCTGCCTAATCCTTAACCCATGAACTAGGTTATAGTGATGACATGCATGTGAATTTATTTCACCCAACAGTATCAATATCTCTGATCATTAATTTTAACTAGATTTACTATCTTTGATTTCACCGACAATTCTTAAAAACTACTTGATCTATTATTTTTATGACTCACGTTTGATTTAGCTGATGGATCGTGACAAGTTCTTAACTTCTTGCATTATGCATCAATGCCTTAGTACCTACATGATCCTCTCTTCTCACCAGAATTCTTTTCGTAATAAATGTTTATAAAGGATTCATTATCATACATGCATGATCATCATTTCTTCTCACCAGAAGTCTTTTGTCCACATGTTGATTTGCACACATAATTTGGTATTATTACTAACTTATGATACTGTTTAGTGTTGTACTGTTGTCTCTTGTTAGGTTGCTCCAGAGCTTGTCACAAAGCCTATCTAAATCTAATACTGTTTATTTTTATACGACTTAGCGAGCCTATTACATTTATCATCATACATACCCTCGATCTGAATTCTTTTGCTTTCCTATCTAAATATTTGCTACAAAAATGATTATGAATACAAAGAGGCTCCTCAGGATAGCCAAGAGATGGCACCAGAGACAAGCTCTCAAGAGGAAAAGAATTTACTTTCATAAATCAGTTTCTACTACGAGCAGTTCAACTGTTGCAGCGAATGGCTGTTTTGTGTCTTACACCGCTTTGCTTTTCCCATAAGTTATCTGAGCAACTTAGTTTTTCAAGAGCTTTGCTTTTACGATAAGTTATCTGAGAAACTCTGTTTTTCAAAAGCTCTTGAATATTTTTGAAAACAGTTCGCCCTCCCAACCGGTGGACCAATCACTTTGCCATTCGATTGATCGAAAGACGAATGGATGGAGATACGGAAAAGGCTGTGTTAATGTCAATCTCTAGTGTTAAGTGTTCTTTACAATGTTTTTATCATTAAAAAGAACAGAGTAATACTCCTCAACAGTTGCTTGTAATTTAGAATTAGCAATTTATGTATTTGTAATGTTTATACTTTATAGTATATTAGACAGACATACCATTTCAGAAAATACAAACTAATTTTTTTCCTAATGAAAATCAACTTGCATTGCAAACAAGGAAAAGTGAGCAACTTCACTATCACTTGTGACTACACTAAACAAAAGTGATTAAGAGACAAACTGGCTGATTTTCAAACAATTCAGGACCACTAATTTGATAAACTCAACAAATCTCTAGTTTTACACAAAGCATATCACTTACTAAAAGAGTGATGTCGGATCAAAACAGATGCACCAAGAAGAATAGAGTAAAGATGAAGATTTTGATGAAAATGGCAATCAATTACTTAGCTTTGTCTCTCGGAAAATTCCCACACTAGAGCTGATCAAACAAGCAAACCAATCAAAGAATTAAGAATATAACAAATACAAAAGAGACGCATAATTTTTCCCCCACTTAACAGAGACAAAGTGGTTGATATTCAAAAGAATTCAGGACCAGACAACAAATGTTGAGACTTTGTAAAACCAAAAGTTACCACTCTTCTTGCACATGTTTCTCTCAGAGAGAACCTGAGTCGCCGCCTATTAAGTTTGTGTTACTTATGGGCTTCCTACTAAAATACCAATTGGCGATTAGTGGATTGGCCCTAACCCTTTATATATTAGTTAATTAGTTTTCCAACTTCCGATGTGGGACAATATCACTTAACACCCCTCCTCACGCTCAGGCATGAACATCTGTAGCGTGGGCAATTGTGGGAACAACATCCACGGGGTGGCCCAACGATCGGGTTGCTCTGATACCATATTAAGTTTGGGTTACTTATGGGCTTCCTACTAAAATACCAATTGGCGATTAGTGGATTGGCCCTAACCCTTTATATATTAGTTAATTAGTTTTCCAACTTCCAATGTGGAACAATATCACTTAACACCGCCCAACATGTGTGCCGTTAATAATTGATTAATTTGGGAGAAAAACATGTCGTTGAATTTGTTACGAAGAACAAAACTTTGTGACATTTTCAATATTTTTTTTCCGAGCGAAAATAATAAAAAAAATATTTTCTGCAGCCAGGCTTTGAACCCGGAAATCTCATCAATTAAGGTGGGATTTTAACCAGTGCGCTACAACAGAACTTTTGTTAAACAATAAATTCTTAAACTATATATGATCATATAGTTAATGTTTTAGGCTTTTTGCATCTTGTTTCTTAATTCCTAGGGGTTAGGTTAACAACTAAAACGTTTTCAATTTCTTTTCGAACAAAAAAATAACAAAAATATTTTTCGCAGCCGGGGTTTGAACCGGAAATCACAACAATTAAGGTGGGATTTTAACCAGTGCACTACAGCGGAGCTTTTGTTAAATTAAAAATGTTGGAACTAAATTTAATTAACCAAATGGACCATTAATTTGGGTATTTGGTTCGTGAAAAATTGAGTTAAAGTTTGAATGAGAAATTGATTTGGGCCATATTGGAAAAGCTCCAAATGGTGTGGAATGAAATGTGTATGTAAAAAGTCCCACATCCCTTAGGGGAAACTTTTTCAAGTGGTATATAAGGAGTTTAAGATATCCCTATGATTAAAACATAACACCCACACATGGAGAGACACAAGGATACCACGCGCGCACCACCACCACCACCGAATCGAGCCGAGCCGGGCTCGGGTCGAAGGTCCATTAAAGAATATTCTTTTTGGGGAAAATTTTTATTAAAAATTTAACTGAATAATCGTACTCATTCGGTTCATAATAACCGAAAAATTGCGACTCAATTCAATCGCACCTGGTCCGAACAATTGCGTCTTAATTCAATCGCACCCGGTCCGAACAATTGCGTCTCAATTCAATTGCACCCGGTCAGTTCTTTAAAAACAGGCGCGCCATCGTCTTCTTAGTTCAATCTTTTTCTGCGAATTTTTTCATAGATATCTATTCGTCATATTACGATTTTGAGTGTTGCGAAATCGTTCTTCCTTACGGTTTTATCCTGGGATTCGTAATCGTATCAAACCGTCTCACTACGGGCGATTTTTCGAATTAAGGAAAGAGAGCAATCTCGACTCCGTGTTCGTTTTATCATCGAGAATTCCTTCTTCTTCTTAATTCGTATTCTCATTTCATTCGGTTTTCTCAATTCGGGTTTCGCGGTTCCTACAAAAAATTCTTAAACTATATATATGTAATCATATAGTTAATGTTTTAGGCTTTTCGCATCTTGTTTCCTAATTCATAGGGTTTAGGTTCACAAACTCATCTATCATTCATCAATCCTCTCTCTAATTCCTAGGGTTTTTCAAAGATTGGAATTTCACATAGAACAAAACAGAGCATTTAAGTCGTCTTACATGCATGCCGTTTATTTAGGGAGAAAAACATGTACGCTGTTTTTGCTTCGAAGAACAAAACTTTGTGATGTTTTCAATTTCTTTTCGAGAGAAAAAAAAGAACAAAAATATTTTCCGCTACAAGGCTTTTTAACCTGAAAATCACATCAAATTAGGTGTAATTTTTGTAAGGAATATTATGTTTTATTCCTTTCATATTAGTGTGGTCATTAGTAAATCCATGTTTTCTTATGGGAGTGCTAATTTTAATTATGTTGGTAAAACAAATACAATGGATAATGAGAAGTTTAATTCCTTTTATGTAATTAAGGACAAGTGTTAATCATAATAATTAAGGCTCAAGCCTAACCACATCTCACCATAGGATTAACCATGATGGATGTGGCTAGAAAGATGCCACAACCATGAGTTGGTAGAATAAGTGGCTCAAGACTAACCACATCTCACCATTAGGCTTAACCATGATGGATGGTTAAGATTAAAGGATCTCAAGGAATGTGGTCCTCTTCCCACCTATAAATACATGCCTCTAGCCCATCATATTGGCATCACAAGTTAAGTTTACAACACATAAAAGTAAGAAATGTTTATAGGGAAGGGAAGAGAAACTTAATATCCAAGCTTAAGTTCAAGGAGGATCTCATCACACCACCATCATTCACGAAGGAGGCTCCTACCAATTACTTACGAGGATCCGATCATTCCATTTCCGCAATGAATGAAGGTACTCCGATAATCCTCCTTATGAATTATGACAATATTATGTAATTAATCTAATTGCTTAAAGATCTTAGAAATCATGTAAATTATTGTTGTGTGCATGTAAATAAATTTAGATGCGCCATGAATTAATCTTTCAATTTTGACCAGTTTGCTAGAGCAGAGGTTTTGTTAATTCTTGAACTATATATTATCAAATCATGAACCTTCTATAATAGCTTATAACTTCTCTGAGAACATCAAAGGGCCTATAAGTCTACTACATCTTTCATTCTCTAAATACCCATATTTTATGAGATTCATACTCACATGGCCATGTCTTTTCATCTACAAGTTTATGAGCAAGACAGAGGCATGTGTTATGTTGTGTTGTGTTGTGTTGTGTTCGGTTTGGTTGCTCTAAATTTATCTGAACTCTGATAATATAGTTCCTCCTTATATATAATGCAAGAAGCCTATTGGATTATTCACCAACCAGAACTACAATTTAAAGATTTCTACAAACACAATTTTTAAAATCTCTTTTGCTTTCCGATCTAAGAGATTTCTACAAACACAAACACAAGTTTTATTTATCCTGAAAACAATGATGAACACAAAGAAACTCATGAAGATGGCCAAGAAATGGCAACAGAGAGCAGCCCTCAAGAGGAGAAGAATCTCATTTCAGAGTTCAAGTGTTACTACTAGACCACTTGTCGTAGGTTTATACAACGGATAAAGCGCGCTTTGCTTTTCCTATAAGTAACCTGAGAAACTCTGTTTTCCAAGAGCTTTTGAAGATCTCTGAAGAAGAGTTTGGCCTCTCCGCGGAAGGACCAATTACATTGCCATTTAATTCAGTTTTCTTAAAGTATCTAACCAAATTGATCGAAAGACGAATGGACAGAGATACAGAAAAGGCTTTGTTGCTCTTTACATTGTTCTTCTTCGCAGCAATAAGTACAACAGAGTAATACTACTCAACAATTGTTTGTCTTTTAGAGTTAGGAATTTTTGTGTTTGTAATGTTTATATTGTATTAGATAGACGGATCATTTCAGAAATACAAACCATTATTTGGTCTCTCTTTTTGGATTGTCGCATCAAAATCCAAAATCAAGTTCCATTTAAAAGAGAAAGTATCTAACTTCAAATTGCACATGTTACAATATCATCTCTGAAATCACTAAGCCATTTTAGTGAAAATAGTGCAGCGAGTAAAAGTTTCATAACATGTGTGATCCATTGAATATCGATATGAAAAGCACGAAGACTAGGCAAAAACAAGATTGCTTAAACTTTGGGACCATCTATGATCACATACAACAAAAACTGAAGGATGTGATCTAAACGTCAATACTTTCTCCTTAGGGTTTATTTGTGAACATAGCACTTATACAAAACTAGCGCTTTCCAAAAAGTTGTGTGTTTTTGACACTTTGTACCACTATTCATAACATTTCAATCCTCATCTACTCAAATAATTACAGTTGTGTCATCTTCTTTTCTTTTCATTATTCCACCGATCCACGCCAACCTTCCTCTCATTTTTTTTTTCTTTCCCTTCTCACATTTGTTTTATATTTTTCTTATATTTAAGTTTATAAAAAAATTATTTATTTTTAATTTTCAAACACCATTTTTTATTCTTCATCTTTAGACATCCATATTAGTACATATAATTTGTAATTACTTACCATTTACAAAATGTACGGATACATACACATATTACATGTCGTACATATGCCGTAAACACATGTACACGTCTATACTACATACTACATATCATATGTATGTGTACGTGTTTGTATCATGTACACGTGTACGTGTATGTATCTATGTACGGATGTACATGTATATACAATTACTTACATGTACATCACTTCTATTTGTACGTGTATATACATGTGTACATGTGACACCCCGATTTCAGGGCATATATGAGTATATGCGGTAATGCGGAGAGGCTTAAAAGAATTGATTTGGCTACCTATATCACCAAAGTGCACTTATCTTTTCGGTCACAGGTCTTGAGAGAACTCCAGAGTTAAGCGTGCTTGAGCTGGATTAGTTTCAAGATGGGTGACCTACTGGGAAGTCATTTCCAGTATCGTGTGAGTGAGGTCAAAAACACGAGAAAAGATCGCGTGGTGATTTGCAGGGTCAGTAAACATGACTTCCGAGCCTCTCGGACTAACGTACCGACCGTCGGACATAGGTGGGCCCATGGGCCGAGAGTGGACGTGGGGCCCACTGGAAGATGAGGATTTCTTCTGAGGGGATGAGGATTTCCCCTGTATGTCATTGAGAGATGAGGATTTCTCTCGAGGGGATGAGGATTTCTCCCATGACGGCGGTCGGGCGTTACAGTACATATATATAACACATCTTATTTAGGTGTATGTCTATGTGTCCATGTACATTTGTACATGAATATACAACTACTTACATGTGCATTACATGTACGTGTATGTGTATATATATATATATATATATATATATATATATATATATATATATATAACACATCATATTTATGTGTACGTGTAAGTGTTCATGTACGTATGTACATGTGTATACAATTACTTAAATGTATATCATATGTATGTGTACGTGTATGTATGTGTACACATATATACAACACTTCATATTTCTGTGTATGTTATGTGTTCGTGTACGTGTATGTGTCCATGTACGTGTATATATGTGTATATAATTATTTATAGATATATGTATATGTACATGTATAATAAACTATATCAAACTGTAAAGAAAAATAATCTTAATAAGAATCTGAAATTATTTTAATTTTTACAATTATAAAATATTAAATATACAAAAAAATAAGAATAAAGGGAGATGCAAATAAAAGAAAAACAAAAAATAAAACAAATATTAAACAAGATGCGTGGAAAAGGAAAAAAAATGAGAGGAAAGGTGGTTCTGAGGGGTAAAAAGGTTTTTTCGTCACTAGAAGTGCTAAGTTCCACAACACTTTTTCGAGAGTGCTATAAACCCAACTGGTTTTTCGATTAAGGAGGGGTTATTCAATTGTGTATTTTAATGTATTTTAAAATCAGAGTAAAATATGTGTTATTCAACTGTGTATTTCATTGTATTCCATAGAAATACATTAAAATCCAGTGTTATTGGATTAATCATTTGTTTGATGTATTCTAAAATACCACAAAAATCACTGTTATTCAATTTATCTTAGATTTTAGGGGATTGTGATTATGATAGATTTTAATGCATTTTTTCTTTCCAAACCTGAAGAAAAGGAATACCGTAGTTTTGGTTCTTCTTTTGATGGATTCAGACAAAACATCATAATCCCTTCTTCTTCTTCGATTCCCTTGAGCCAATTGATTTTTTTTTTCTCGTGCTCCATCGTCTCTACCCAGGTGAATGAATCTCTTGCAATTTTTTTGATTAATTTCAATTCAAGGAAGGTTTAGTCACTCTCCTCGATCTCCACCACCATCCTCTGATTCACGAACATGCTCTCGCCGCCGTCTCGTTGCTCACTTCCTCAAGCGTAGATTCGAGAAAAACGGTGTTTGAAGAAGGTGGATTGGGTCCTCTCTTACGATTACTCGAAACAGGATCTCCTCTCAAAATCAGAGCCGCCGTAGCAATCGAAGCAATAACCACCGATCCGGAAACTGCCTGGGCTATCTCAGCCTACGGTGGCGTCACCGTACTCATCGACGCTTGCCGATCTGGATCCTTACTAGTACAAGAACACACCGTCGGTGCTATTAGTAATATTGCCGCCGTGGAAGATATAAGAACGATGCTCGTTGAGGAAGGAGCCGTACCGGTTCTTCTCCAGATCTTAATCTCCGGTTCAACGTCTTCACAGGAGAAGGCAGCGATCTTCATCTCCTTAGTCTCATCATCCGGTGAGTATTTCCGAGATTTGATTCTTAGAGAGAGAGAGGATTACAGATTCTGATTCGTTTAGTTCAGGATTCGTCAAATCCCGATTGATAATCTATGTACAATGCCTGATTGATTTAGCACTTTTCTCTCCCACTTGCTTGTATCCGGCTTGTAAAGCAGAGGAGTGTGTGGTGCATGCCAAAATTCTTGTTCTCTACATAAAAAATTATGTAATTCGCGTCAAACTTTCTTGGTTTGGGAAATTTGCTGGGTTTCTGATGAAATTGGGTTGCTTTACTCTGCAGATGCTGATGAAAAGTTCAGATATGAGATTAAAGATATTCTGGAAATGGAGATGAAGATCTTGAAAGCATTGAAAACGGTGGAGTAGACTGTGCTTGTTCTCCTATAATTTTTTTTCCATGGAGTATACTATGCTTGTTCCTCATCATGGTCTTTCAATGGTTCTTACATTTATGAATGTAACTTTTGTGCTTCTTCAAGGAACGGACTTAAATTCCAATATAATTCAACAATATCTAACAAAATACTTTAAAATACAAGTACAATAAAATACATCAGAATACTAATATAATGTGAGGAATCTATCAAAATCCAATAGAATACTCTCAAATACAAATCCAACAAAATACATTAAAATACACAATTGAATAACCCTTTCTAAGTGTCAAACTTTCTAATTACTTCTTCTCCTTATATATGATGAAAGGTTTTTTTTAGTTTTAGTTTTTCCAAAAATCTAGTATTTTATAGCCATTCAAGATTTAAAGAAAAGTAGTTATCCTAAAAACCAGGGAATCTAAATTTTGATAGATTTTGCTAATTTCTAAAGAGAATCCAAAATCCCATTTTTATGAGTTTTAGAGTAGCATCTTTTTTTTTTGGATTTTGGTTTTCAATTTCTTTCAACTATACACATCAAAAACCAAAATCCAAAACTAGAAAACATTTGTGGGCTAAACATCATTAGTGAATAAATCTAACTAAAAAAAGTACCCAACTAAAAAAATTATTCTCAATCGGAACTCGGTTCGGGTTGGGTGAACCGATCATGGAAGAAAGAGCGATACTAGGGTATCTGCAGAAGAATGAGCAGATCTCGGATTCAGGTCAATTTTCTGCCGAGCACAACCTTGACCACGATCAAGTCAAGAATGTCATCAGAAGGCTACAGGGTTTTCGCTACATCGATGCTCAGGTACGTACTCTTAGATCTTCTAGTATCCGTGCGTTGAATTTGGTCTGCGGACAAAGGAGAAATTCGATTAACAAGGGTCTTGTTAGCTTTAATATGCCTTGTTAGTTTTTTTTACGTTTTTCTCTGACGAGAATCTTGGTACAGGACATTACTAGGACGACATGGGTTTTGGCTGAAGAAGGAAAGAAATATGCCGCACAAGGATCACCAGAGATACAACTTTTCTTAGCTGTGCCAGAAGAAGGTAGCATATCAGTGCTTGAGCTCAAGGTGATCACAATGTACATGCATATTATATATAGATATGGTGGGATTTGTTAGTCATATATGCTCTATATTAATAAAAAAACGTCCTTGCTTTTACAGAAGAAGCTAGGTGAATCGACCGACAGTTTTGCCTGGAAATATGCTAAACAAAACAAGTGGGTGGAGATTGAAAACAAGCAAGTCTCAAGAAAGGTAGTGCAAGCACTGCTTCTACAGATAGAAGAAGGGAAGGTTTGTGCCATGTCATTTAACTAGAGAGTTCTAACTTAATAATTGATATTGATTTAAGTGTCCCTCTCTACCCTTCAGGAAATTGACGAGGACGGTATCGTTTTTCTCAAAGGCAGAAAAAATCTCATAAAACAAGTGTAACTGATTCTACTCTTCTTTTGTGTTTTGTTTCTTTTGCGAGACTCTTAACCATATCAACAACTTATATATCCTTTCTACTTGTCAGGACATAGAATGGGTATTGTTCCATAAAGAAAGGTCCTAGTTATGCTCCCGAGAGAAAGAAGGTGTCCACCGATTTGACTCGTGAAAATCTACAAAACTGGAAAGAGTTAGAGTTTAAGGAGTATAACTTCAATGGTAAAGGAGCGCCTCTTGATGCTGGCCATCTTCACCCTCTTCTCAAGGTGCGGAAGCAGTTCAAGGACATATTTGTTCAGATGGGGTTTGAGGAGATGCCAACAAACAACTTCGTAGAGAGCAGCTTCTGGAATTTTGATGCTTTGTTCCAGCCGCAGCAACACCCTGCTCGTGACTCTCATGACACCTTCTTTCTAAAATGTTCGATTCTTAGTCACCGGTTTTGTTGTTTGAGACAGCTTTTCATGGTGGCATCTAAATTAACTCTTAATTCTTTGAATGTTCCTCCTTCTACTACAAGGAAACTCCCTGAGGATTATGTTGAGAGGGTGAAACAGGTTCATGAGTCCGGTGGATATGGATCGAGAGGGTAAATGACTTATATATATATATATATATATATATATATCTATGCTTGACTATCCCTTATTAGTTTGTAATCACTCTGACATGGTCTTTTGCGTTCAAGGTATAATTATGATTGGAAGAGAGAAGAAGCAAACAAGAATCTTCTCCGTACTCACACAACCGCTGTCTCTTCTAAGATGCTTTATGAACTTCTGACTAGACTTGACCTTATTAGCGTTTCAATCCCCAATCTATAATTTGTCTAATTTTTCTTAGTGATTATCTTCCTACTTACAAAGCAGCAACCTTTTGTGCCCAAGAAGTACTTCTCGATTGACCGTGTCTTCAGAAACGAGGCTGTTGATCGGACCCACCTGGCAGAGTTCCATCAAATTGAAGGTATATATCGCTACTAATGTTATTACAGTTGGGAATTATTTCATTTTCAGTTGGTTATAAATGGTTTCATGTTTTGATAAGGTTTGATATGTGATCGGGGCCTTACATTGGGGCACCTGAAAGGTGTGTTAGAAGAGTTCTTCTCACGCTTAGCTAAACCCTCTCTTAAATTTGTCATTGAATCTTAACTGTGCCGAGAGAGAAAGAAAAACTCTTTACACGATCATTCTTTTCAGGAATAATGAAACTGGAATTCAAGCCAGCTTACAACCCTTATACCGAACCAAGCATGGAGATATTTAGGTAATTTGGTAAACAAAAATTTATAATCTTCTAAAATTAAATGCATAAAAACAGAGACAAGTAGTGAAACTTTGTCTGGTCGTGGATTTCAGCTACCATAAGGGTCTAGGGAAGTGGGTGGAGATTGGAAACTCGGGAATGTTCAGACCCGAAATGCTTCTACCGATGGGTCTCCCTGAGGATGTTCGAGTCATCGCTTGGGGTCTCTCTCTCGAAAGGTACGTTTTTTTTTTTAATTTCCCTCAACATCATATGTTCATTGCTGATTCCTTCTTGGTTTTTTGTTCATAAAACAGACCAACTATGATATTATACGGTATCGACAACATCAGAGATCTCTTTGGACACAAGGTAAACCACAAGATCTTTTTCTTCTTAAGATATCTTTAGATAAACATTCCCTTGTTTCCATGGACATATATACTCAATTCCTCATTTCCTTGTCCGTCGCAGGTGGATCTTGGTCTCATTAAACGGAATCCGATCTGCCGAATTGGAATCAATCTGAACCAAAACCTAGAACCAATTGACGAGTTGGTTCTTCATTGATCTTGAGGTTGATTGTATCAAGAGAATCTCATGTTTATTCAGTTGCAATGGAGGTTTGATCAGCGAATAATGGCTGTTCACTATCTCAAGACTACATACTCATTGAGATTTGAGATCTCGACAAATCCAGAGTTTCACCATTTAGATTCGACTCCATGAAAGATCAAAAACATGGACACAAATATTACAACTTGTATTCACTTGGTATGCTTTAAGATCACACTTCAACAAATTTCATAAATGATTTTGCCTTGCCACATTAGAGCATGATTATTGAGGGTTGTTAGTGTGTTTTATTGGGTTGTTAATGGGTTAAAAGTAATTAAATAATAATCTGATCAGAAATTTACACTAACACCGTTGCTAATATTGGGTTCTATAGCAACCCAATTCTGAGTGTACGTGTCACGATTTGATTTGTTGAAAAATACAAAAGGAAAAAAAAATTGAAAGGTGATTTTTTTTTTTTTGGTCAACTCTCCATAACAACTACCAATATAGAACACAAAACCAAATAAATTATGGAGGGTTGCTAATTTTATCCTCAACACATTTTATAATAAAAATTCACTAAGCAATAGTAATATTGGTTTGTGTATTTTAGTTGATTTATAAATTTTCTAGGATTTATAAATATTTGTTATTTGCAAATAAGGTGGTTTTAACTCTGATTTGAGTCTTTGTATTTTCAAGATTAAAATACTTCCAAATCCACTAAAATTCAATATAAAATCAAATCCATAGATAAATCCGTATGATTGAATAACACGTGATTTTAATTAGTATTTATAAATACTTGAAACCAATAACACCAAATTTTGATATGAATTTTAAACTCATAAAACCAATAACACTGATTTCGTTTAGATTTCCAAATCTATTAAAATCCATAAACCAATAATCCCCACTCTTAGAAAATAAATTAAACGTCTCTACTTTTTGTTTTTAGAAACAAAACACGACGTCTTTTAGAAACGATATAGATAAAAGTTTAGCAACCGCATTGTATTCAGATACGGTCTTATGGTTCTCGAGAACCTTGCCTTCAAATAACATCCTCTGTTGGTCCACTGGAGTGCCGTTCTTCTCCTCACACTTAGCCATGACTTTTTTAATAGTATCGGACCCCTTCACCTCTAGATCAAACGTCTTTCCCGAGAAAGTTTCTACAAAAATCCTCATGATTCCATTCGGAACCGGACTCGGATCCGAACCCAGACGAAGAACCAATTGACGGGTAGGTCCATGGATCTTTAGGTCAATGGTCTCAGAGCTATCCTCAACTTCCAGGTTAATGCTCTTTCCTTTCACGGTCTCGATAGAAATATGCATTGCACCAATTAACAAGTGAAAGAGAAAATGGTTTAGAGCTGAAATCTTCTCTTCTTCTCTCTTTATAGGGTTTCCTTCACTAGGGTTTTGGAAATATATTCCTTGGTTTACGATGTAGATATATTTTCACGTTATATATAATATATATTATGATAGGGTCCCAGATTTAGAGCTCAATCAACAAGAGAACATAATACGACACTTAGATTTTTGGGCAATTGATATTGCCTCTTTTTTTGGCTTTTCATTAATATATAAGAGAATACAAAGAGTGGAATCATTCACGATTCCTTACAATGCGGGAAATGGAAAAGTGGCTGAACTGGTTCCTAAGTAATAGGAAGACCCATTCTTATTTCTAACCGAAAACAGAGCTTGAGACCAAGTCTCTTATTATCATAATCAAAACAGAAATAGAAACAGAGTTCTTAAACGTCAAACTTCTTGTTGGGCTTTCGAACTCTAGTTGACACCCTTCTCTGCTCAACGACTGGCCCAACATGAGCCCAACATGACTTCTGCACGTATCATATTATTATACATATGTGTGTGTCTTTTAACCTAAACGAGATAGAAGAGTATATACGAGAATATCTCCAAACTGATACGAAATATATATACGGTAATCTCATACACGAATCCGCGGTTGAAATATATTTAACTTATCCTCTGTTTTTCTCCTTGCTTCATTATTATACGCCCTTCTTCTTCGCGTGCACGATATATTACTATTTTGCTGAGTG
Source organism: Draba incana (assembly GCA_963576765.1). Taxonomy (NCBI): domain Eukaryota; kingdom Viridiplantae; phylum Streptophyta; class Magnoliopsida; order Brassicales; family Brassicaceae; genus Draba; species Draba incana. Next base: position 36,497,303 of record OY755205.1, read on the forward strand.
ACCAACCAGAAACGTACATGGTGAAGTATTCACAAAATTATAAATATGCTTATAAGCTACTCTTTGCCAACAAATTACACCACAAAGATATCTAGAACTACAATGACTTGATGAATTAATCAAAAGTTGAGTTTACAAATAATTTAGTTTAGGTTTAAAACTATTTCTATGCCATTTTCTCTAAATTAAATTTGTATATACATGCATTGGCAATTACCGATCGACCTTAAACTGAGTTAAAGCATCAACAACCGTGAGCTCGTAAGAATCTCTAACCGGTAATATTTTAATAGTATTTATTTAATTTTTTAAATATTAAATTACCAAATAAATAATGACCGAGTAATATAAATACATGTGGCACAAACAACTTTGAGACGGTCTCATAAGTCTCTCTCCAATGAGACCCTTCTATGAAAGTCTCAAATTTTTTTATTTTTTATTCTTTTAATTAAATGACACTTTAATAGTCTCACCACTAAACTGTTAAGATAATGGAAAAGAAGTTAAGTGTATCAAAGACTCAGAACAAGACAGTCTTTGGTTTTGGACAAGACTAAAGCCTCAACTGATCCATCTACGGTAAAGCCCAGCTCAACCTTATCTTCACCAACGGCATTATTCACTTTACCTTTAGTCTTCACTAAAGAACAAAAGTGTTCAACAGCTCAGGAATCTTTATGGCAAAAACCAGTACAATTTGGCACTATTCTGGTGACCGTCGATCTATCTCAGTCTGTTGATGTAAGAAAAGTGTCAGAGTCTTTAGGATTTTACAATTCTAGTATAAAGAAGGTTCAGTTGTATTCTCAATGATTCAAGGAAATAAAGTTTATCTCTTTCAAAATTGTTTTCTTCATTTGAGCTTCAGCTCTGCTTTCATGGTATCAGAGCCATGGGTTCTTCCATGGAGCTCTTTTCTATTCCGTCTCTGAATATTGCTAATTGTGTGACTGTTAAACTCACACAAGGAAACTATCTCTTGTGGAAATTTCAGTTTGAAACATTTCTCTCTGGTCAGAATCTTCTCGGCTTTGTTACCGGTTCTCAGCCATGTTCGGTATCTACTCTCTCTGTGCTGGGTATTGACGGTTCTACTACTCCAGTCTCTAATCCTGACTATGCTACTTGGCACCGATCTGATCAGGTGGTTAAGTCGTGGCTTATTGGGTCGTTGTCTGAGGATGTTCTTGGTTTGGTTATTGGTTGTCCTACCTCTCAAGATGTGTGGCTCACCTTAGCTGCTCATTATAATAGAGTTTCTTCTTCGCGTCTCTTTGATCTTCAACGACGTCAACAAACCATCTCCAAGCAGGACAAGTCTATGGCCGACTATCTCAAAGAAATCAAACAGATCTGTGACCAGCTCAACTCTATTGGACATCCGGTTAGTGAAAAAGCTCAACTTTTTGCTGTTATTCATGGTTTGGGTAGAGATTATGAGCTAATTATAACTATTTTGGAGAGTACTATGGATGATTACCCTGGTCCAACTTATGAAGTTGTAGTATCAAGGTTGATTGGTTTTGATGATAGGCTAAGAAACTATGCTGTTAGCTCAGAGGTTACTCCGCACTTAGCTTTTGTTGTGGCTCAACAATCTTCTTCTCCTAGTTATTATAACAACAAAGGAAAGAACTATAATAATAATGGAGGTCGAGGGAATAGGAGTAACAATGGGTCTTATTCAACTTTGGGTAGAGGTTTTCATCAACAAAACTCAGTCTCCTCTGGTTCCTCTTATGGTGGCTCTTCATATGGTAATTCTTCGTCTACTGGTTCTACTTTGGGTGAAGATACAAGACCTACTTGTCAGATATGTGGGAGAAGAGGTCATGGGGCTTTAGATTGTTGGAAAAGATTTAATATGGCTTATCAATATGATAAACTTCCTTTTGCCTTAGCTGCTATGAAGATCACTGATGTTACCGATCTGTCTGGTCAAGAATGGTTCCCGGATACTGGAGCAACTGTTCATGTTACTAATTCTCTTCAACATCTGATTCAAGCTCAACCCTACAATGGAACAGATGTTGTTATGGTTGGAGATGGGAACTATTTACCTATCACCCACACTGGTTCTGCTCACTTACCTTCTACATCAGGTAATCTTCCATTAATCGATGTTCTTGTCTGTCCAAATATTGCAAAGTCCTTGCTTTCAGTTTTTAAACTCACCTCTGATTACCCATGTTCAATTGAGTTTGACTGTGATGGCCTTATTGTTAAGGACAAGGCAACAAAGAAGGTACTAACCCTGGGACGAAACAGTGATGGTCTTTATGCATTGGAGGATCCTACTGTGCAAGTCTTCTTCTCTACAAGACAGCAAACTGCGAGTGAAGAAGTATGGCATAGAAGATTGGGACACCCAAATGCTCAAGTTCTGCAACAACTTTCTTCTAATAAGCTAATAACAATAAGCAAGAGTACCAAGACTCTATGAGAAGCTTGTAGTCTTGGGAAAAGCAGTAGATTACCCTTTCCTGCATCATCTTCTTTTGTGGCTACTAAACCTCTTCACATAATTCATAGTGATTTATGGGGACCTGCTCCTGATTTATCTAGACAAGGGTTTAGTTATTATGTTATCTTCATAGACCAATGGTCACATTTCAGTAGGTTGTATCCTCTTAAACACAAGTCAGATTTTTTCGGAGTATTTGAGAAGTTTGAGTTATTTGTTGAGAACCTGTTTTCTAGTAAGATTGTTGGCTTTCAGTGTGATGGGGGAGGAGAGTTTACTAGCAAACGGTTTACAAATCATCTAGCTAAGTGTGGGATTCAACAATTTATCTCTTGTCCTCACACACCTCAACAAAATGGCTTGGCTGAGAGGAAGCATAGACATCTAGTGGAACTTGGCCTTTCAATGCTATTTGATAGCAAAATGCCTCTCAAGTATTGGGTTGAGGCTTTCACTACAGCTAATTTCCTCACAAATCTACTGCCTACTACAGCTTTGGAAGATAACTATAGTCTATATCAACAGCTGAATGGTAAAGCCCCAGATTATTCTTCTCTGAGGTCTTTTGGTTGTGCTTGTTTTCCAACTCTTAGAGATTATGCACAAAATAAGTTTGACCCTAGAAGCTTAAAGTGTGTTTTTCTGGGCTATAGTGACAAATATAAAGGCTATAGATGTTTGTATCCTCCTACTGGCAGAGTATATATCAGTCGGCATGTGATATTTGATGAATGTGTCTTCCCTTTTGCTGACATTTATCAAACATTGCATCCTCCTGCAGCTACACCTCTTCAAGCTGCTTGGCAAAAGAGTTTCCAAACTGAGTTGGCTCCATCTACTTATGTTCATTTAGAAACCACAAGTTTAATTCCTATTTCTCCAAATCCCTTTGTTGTTCTTGCAGATGATTCCTCTGATGATCAAGATCTTTCTTCACCAATGGTGAGTATACATGGAACTTCTGATGGGTCTTTCAATGAATCTGGGTGTACGACAATCATTAGACCTTTTCCTATAGGCAACAGTTCATTGGAGGATCCTGAAGACACAAGTGGTTCTGTATCTCAATCTCAACATCCGATGGTTACAAGATCTAAAGCTGGAATCTCCAAACCCAATCCAAGGTACATTCTCTTGACTAAGAAAGTAGCTTATCCTCTTCCAAAAACCATAGCTGTTGCTTTGAAAGATCCTGGGTGGTCTGATGCTATGGGTGAAGAAATCACTACTTGTCATGAAACACGATCTTGGTCTTTAGTTCCTTATACTTCAGATATGCATGTTTTGAACAATCGTTGGGTTTTTACTACTAAACTGTACGCTGATGGAACTTTAGAAAGGTTAAGAGCTAGATTAGTTGCAAAAGGGTATAACCAGGAAGAAGGAATTGATTATTTGGAGACTTATAGTCTTGTGGTTAGAACAGCAACTGTGAGAATTGTGTTGCATACTGCCACTGTACTGAATTGGAAGATTAAACAACTTGATGTTAAGAATGCTTTTCTCCATGGTGATTTGGAAGAAACGGTGTATATGAAACAACCCACTGGTTTTGTTGATAAGGAAAAACCAGATTATGTTTGTAAACTCCATAGGGCAATTTATGGTCTCAAACAAGCCCCAAGAGCCTGGTTTGAAAAATTCAGCAATTTCCTTTTGGATTATGGTTTTATTTGCAGTAAGCATGATCCATCTTTATTTTTTTATAACAATAACAAAGATGTGATGTATCTCTTGCTTTATGTGGATGATATGGTCATAACAGGGAGTAGTCCTAATCTTATGGATTAACTTCTGAAGGAGCTTCAAGGTCTTTTTAGGATGAAAGACATGGGCAGATTACATTACTTCTTGGGAATTCAGGCTACATTTCATGAAGGTGGATTGTTTTTGTCTCAAGAGAAGTATGTCGAGGATCTATTGGCAGTTGCAGGAATGAGTGAGTGTCTTCCAATTGCTAATCCTCTGCCTTTGCAGTTGAATAATGTTCCAGATCAAGATACTCTCTTCTCTGATCCTAAATATTTCAGGAGTCTAGCTGGAAAATTGCAATATCTCACTATGACAAGACCAGATTTGCAATTTTCAGTGAACTATGTTTTTCATAAGATGCATCAACCAACATTGTCTGACTTTAATCTTCTCAGGAGAATCTTAAGATATGTCAAAGGAACAACTACATTTGGAATTTCTTTCTCGAAGAGTATTGTCTTTACTCTTGCAGCTTACAGTGATAGTGATTGGGCTGGTTGTTCTACCACTAGAAGATCTACAGGGGGCTTTTGCACATTCCTTGGTAATAACATCATCTCCTGGTCGTCTAAGAAACAACAATCAGTATCTCGAAGCTCTACAGAGTCTTAATACAGGTCCCTTACATATACTACTTGTGAACTGGTTTGGATATCCAATATTCTCAAAGACATTGCGATTCCTCAACCTGATCCATCTACGTTATATGGGAATTACTTATCTTCAGCTATCTTACAGCGAATCCGGTACTGCATCCAAGGTCTAAACACTTTGAGACCGACTATCACTTTGTTAGAGAAAGAGTGGCTTTGGGTTCTCTAGTGGTGAAACACATTCCTGCAAATCTACAATTGGCTGACATCTTCACGAAGTCTCTTCCTACAGCTGCGTTTCTTTCTCTCAGGTTCAAACTTGGTGTTCATACCAAACCCACACCAAGTTTGAGGGGGGATGTTAAGATAATGGAAAAGAATTTAAGTGTATCAAAGACTCAAAACAAGACAGAGTCTTTGGTTTTGGACAAGACTAAAGCCTCAACTGATCCAGCTACGGTAAAGCCCATCAAGCCCAGCTCAACCTTATCTTCACCAACGGCATTATTCACTTTACCTTTAGTCTTCACTAAAGAACAAAAGTGTTCAACAGTTCAGGAATCCTTATGGCAAAAACCAATACAATTTGGCACTAATCCGGTGACCCTAGGTGACCGTCGATCTATCTCAGTCTGTTGATGTAAGACAAGTGTCAGAGTCTTTAGGGTTTTACAGTTCTAGTATAAATAAGGTTCAGTTGTATTCTCAATGATTCAAGGAAATAAAGTTTATCTCTTTCAAAATTTGTTTCTTCATTTTGAAGCTCTGTTTCATAAACATGGTCTTAGTTTAGTAATGGTCATGAATTATCATTTCGAAAAACGTATGAAGAGTCACACTTCTGAAATGTACTTTTCCAATTCATTCAATATTTTGAATTAGAAACATAGAATTTACTATGATACAAAAAATCATGTCAAGATCTAATAATAATTTTTTTTGTTAATGTATTAGACTTCACAAACTTCACTTCATATTTAAATTTTGACGCTGCATCGTATTTAGACAAAACTCCGCACTTTGCTAAATAAACCAAAACTATGAAGTTGAAAGTTGAAACCATTCCATTTGTCTACCGTTTGAAAAAGATTCTAAGAGCACTTCCATTAGTAGTATGTAGAGGAGTCTCTGACAATTAAAAAAATAAGGCTCTGATTGGTGAATGAGTTATCATTGATTTAGTTTTAGTTAATGGTCTAACTCAATGGTAACTCAAAAATGTTACCAATCATGTATCTAACAAAAAAAAATAGAATTCCAGTTTGAGTTATAATAAGTTATAATTGATTTACCATTTTGAGTTATGCCCTTTGTAAATTTGCTAACTCAAAAGCTAACCCAACATCAAAGAAAATGTGATGAATTAGAGTTTTTTTTTTTTTTTTTTTACAACCAAACATTGATTAAAAGAAACACTCCCAGTTGGTAGCCCAAAGGGGAGGTAAATTGTTTACATAAGAGAACGAAGAAGCCTGTAATCGAGCTGATTTAGCTAAAGCATCTGCCTGAACATTTAATGTACGAGGGATCAACGAGAGAGAAAATTGAGGAAAAGATGCACGAAGGTCTTCAAATATTCTTGCAAGGATAATGAGCGTCGGCCAATCCTCCGGTGACTGCAAAAAGTTTAAAAGATCTACACAACCTGTCTCAAACCGCTGGCAAGGTACGTTGTTCTCTAACATGATGCTCATCGCCCAGAGAAGCGCTTCTATCTCTGAATGAAGGGGTGGCCGTACTCGCCTAATTCCTTTTGCCCCTAATAAAATTCCTTGAGACCCCTGGTGATAAAACCACCCTATCCCTGATGTGTTATATGTATCCTTCCAGGATCCATCTATCTTGCAACTTTGAGTCCCTGTCGGAGAATCTACCATTGCAACTTGTGCCACGGAGTGATACGGCTGTGTTTGTGCCTCATTCCATACCTTACATTCATTTACTGCTTGACTCAATATATCCATTGGGTCCATATCTATGCCTTGGAAAACTTTTTTGTTTCTAGGAATAACTCGTGATCTCCGGTCACATCCCGTCTCTTTGGATTCCGCCAAAACAGGAAGTCCATATTGGCATACATCGACGAATAAGGGAAATTGTCAGTATCCATAAAAAAAGAAGCCAAGTCCCACGTACTCCGAGCTATTGAGCATTCAAAAATCGCATGATTAACCAACTCATCATCCACATCACATCTTTTACAAACTATATCACAATCAATACCTCGTTGCCGCAACCGCATTGTCACTGCCATTGATGATATATCATGGTTTTTACCCATTTTAGACCATGATATAAGTCTATTTTATAGAGTCTATTATATGTTTTTCTAGTGTTTTAGAGTCTTTGTAGGTTTCTAGATGTTTGGAGTATAAAAGATGTTTACTGGAAGTTTTGGAGCATTGCGCAAGAAGACGACGAATTGATCAAGTGAAGAATAAATTTCAGAGGGTGGTGTCGATGTCGATCGACACCCTCGCGGATTCAGAAAAGTTCAATTTTGGAAGTTTGCCGTTTTTGCCCAGAAGTTCCAGATGTTTACTTTTATGTTTCCAGTCGGTTTAGGACCTCTATAAATACGTTTTTACAGTCATTGTTTAGGCTTAAGCTTTATTTTACTTTGTTTTAGAACCTACTCTTAAGATATATCTCTAATAAAGATGTTTCGTGCTTCATTGAATATGTCTAAGTAGTTTCCCTGTTAGGTTTAGGGTCATTCAAATGTGTTTGATGAATTGCTAGGGTTGTTCGTAATTAATAGGATAAAACATTAGAGTTCTTCATCTGGACTTGTGTTTATTGCTGATTCTAGCGTAGCTAACTAGAATCTGATTTTAGGTAGTTTAGTAGATGCGACAACATTATTGAATTACTTGAACTAATGTTAGATGAGCAAAATTCCTATGAGCAAAGACATTTGGTTTAGAGTTTTGTGAACAATTGAACCTGATCATTAATGCTTGTTTAAATCAATCGGATTTCGTAACGACAGTTGGTTGTCTAGGGTTTAAACATAGATAATATTCGCAACGACAGTTTGTTTGTTTTACATTCGTGTTCATGTTTAGGAACTGAGCTTTAATAATCCTATTTATCTGCTTATGCCTGCAATTTTGATTCACATGAGATTTCCCTGAACCTAGCTTTTATCTTCATTGTTTTAAAGCTTATCTTATCATCATGCTTATTTGTTTTACTTGCTTTTTCATACATTATATTTTGCCTAGCTAAATCTGAAAATATATAATCTATTGTGTCCCTGATTCCCTGTGGATTTGATCTCCAAGTGCTGCAATTGATCTCTTAATTTGAGAGAGTAGCTCAGGGTAAATTTGAGCATATCAATTGAACCAGTTAAGATTTGCCACATGAAATGTTGAATCTTAGGTGGACACAGAACGCGCCACACATGTGCTAGCAGAGGTGTGATACTAGGTTCCTTTAATACCGCATCAGACTTCCATTCCTTTAACATTTTAGCCACCTGGTATCCCGACTTTACTGTATAATTCCCCGATTTTGTAAACTGCCAAATCCAGTGATCCTCCATGAATGTCAGACTAATCTCCAGTTCCCTTATCCTAGTTATATCGTCCGGTTCCATAAACTCTTGAAGGATCGGCAAATGCCAATCCTTTAATACAGGATCAATTAAATGATTGACCATAAGATTAGGATGCCATAAGATTATGTTTTTTTCTCATTTTTAGTGATAATTGTAACTTCCAACGTTCTCATTTTTTTGTTTTTTGTTTTTTTTGTCTAAATTGATTTTTTGTTAATTCTATTTAAATAACTATTTGTCTAAAAACACTCATCCAACCGGTTACTATTTATATGTTTTGTTAATTCTATTTAAATAACTATTTACATCCTAAGAACATTTAAACTTGGATTACTCCTTAGTTATCAAAAAATAAAAATAAAAATTCTATGTTTAAGTTAGAATGTCATTTTATGTAATCTATTTTATCATTTAAAATTGTAATAAATATTTTATTGTTAATAATTTGATAATCTCTAATTTATTTTAATAATATATACTGCAAATTGTACTTCGAAAATGCTACCAGTCAGTTGTTTTGACTAGAAAGTTAACTCATATTATTAGAGCAAACTGTTGTTTCTACCCCATATTTTTTTACTGCAAATTAGATCGAATCACAACACTTACTGCAACTCAATTTTGATAACAAATGCTACCAATCGGAACCACAAAAAATTAATGAATGAGGAGAGAGAACCAGAATCGGTTCAGGTTTGAGATACTTTAGAGACAGTATCAGAACATTTTTCCCCATAATGAAGTCTTCTGATTGGTTGGAATTTTTATTTAATTTTGTGATTTATTTTAGTTACAAAAAAATAATTAAATGTTTGTGATATACTCTTTTCCTGATATCAATTGATGGAGATGCTCTAAAGACGAGATCAACTTTAACAGTATATACCATGAATTCATTTTAAATTGTAGTGACAAAGCATGTAAGCAACACTAAATAAAAAACGTTAAAGTGGATTAGCTGGTCTATCTATTTAGTCGATCCGTAGTGAATTGTGGATCTATTGGCCATGCACGAATGGCATCGACCACATGAGTTGTAAACTATTTAATGTTTGATTTTTGCTTAAAAGTTAAATTGTTTTCAAATTTGTTTTTAATGTGTTATAGCATGTATCAAATCTAATTTCCAACGAAAAAAAAATCTACAAAAGTTAATAGCAACAAAAACAAAAAGTAAAACGTATGTTACTTCCTTTCTATATAACTTTGGACGATCCATCACGATATTGGATCAGTGTCTACTTAACCAATTAAACCGTCCGACTGATTTCAAAAGATAGCATGTTCATCAATAAAATCTTATCTACCGATTTTTTAACCGAGAAACCCTTAAGTCGATAAAACGTTTTATTTTCTCTTTTGTTTTTATTTATTGATTGACATCCTTAACTTCGAAACTTTGAAACATATATTGACATAAATGCAAAACATTAGAGAAGAATTCTTATGGACTGTTTTTCTTGTAAAGTCGTCTATGGATTTTTAATTTAGAAATTGAATATAAATATTATTAGTTGAAATTAGGCCTGGGCATTCGGTTTCCCATTCGGGTTTCGGGTCGGGTTATTCGGTATTCGGGTTTTCGGGTTGATGAAAATAAAACCCATTCGTGTAATTATAAATATCGGTTCGGATTCGGTTCGGGTAGACCCGGGTTCGGGTCGGTTTTCGTGTTTGAGGTCTATACCCATAAAAAACCGCGGGTTTATTGGTTTCGGTTAATGGCTATCGGTTCTCGGGTAATTTCGGGTTTTCTACCCGAATAAACCGAAATACCCGAATAAACATGAAATTACCCGAGAAACCTAGCAAAAAACCGAATTTTTACACTTGTGAAAAACATAAATAATGAGTCCATGCTAACTAAACAACACAAATACCAGTTCATAACACCAAATTAGTTTCATAAGTACTTCTTACTTAAGAAATCCAAACCAAAGTTACCAAACAAAAGCAATCCAAAGAAGTTCTACAAAAGCATAACAAGATTTCAAGCAAAAAGAGTATCTTCAAATCTGATTTAAGAAGCTAAACAAAATCAATTCCGAAGCAATGTTCTCCAACTTCCACTCATGATTCACCATAATTCATGCTTCCTGTGGAAACACACAGACACAATTAATTCAATTAGACTGTAACCAAACAAGTAAACAAGTATTTCAATGACAATTCTACACACTTACATTGCTATTTCTTCTCACCAGCCTTCTGGATTCAGTCATCTCCAAGTGTATTGTCTTCAAACTCTACAAAGAACAAGTACAATACTTTTTAAAAGCAGAACATAAGAAGACAAGTACAAGACAGAGAAGAAATACAACTTACTTTCCTGAATGTCGTCTAGCATTGTGATATCGGCTAGGAGTTGTTCATTTGTGATCAGTGACTTTCCAGAGATTTGTATCTTACATTTGAGCCATTGTTCAAGACACAGCAACACTTCTACATGAAAGTGAGTCAGACAACTACGAGAAGGCTCTAATACTCTGCCACTTGTGCTAAAAGCACTTTCAGATGCCACTGAAGAAACCTGCATTGCAAGCAGATCCTTGGCCATTTCAGCTAGAACAGGATACTTCCCACTGTTTGCTTTCCACCATGAGAGCAAATTCATTTCTGATCCTAAGAATGCAACTGGATTCTCCACAGGTTCTTTCAGATAAATTTCCAATTCACTTCTTTGATCAGCAACCCCTGATTCTTTGATCAACTCCTTGTAAACATTATCCATCCTTTCATACACAAAGCTCCCATAACTAAGCTCCATTCTCTCCTCTACTGGTTCTTGTACATTAGCTGAGTCGGTTTGGCTAGATTGTGAATTCTGTGAAGCCATAGAAGATTGAGTAGGACCTCTGCTATATCTGCCATTGTATTCCTTGAACATATCACTGAGAAGTGTGTCCACAGATTCCAACATTGCAGTAGACTCTACACTATCTTTCCCATATAACTTATCAAAGCAGAGCTTTGCATAGTTCAACTTCTGTCTAGGATCAAATGCAGAAGCTAAAACTAACATCTTATTTATACTTTTCATTCCTTCCCAGTACTTTCTGAACTTGTCTAACATATCAGCAGCTACTAAACTCAGCTCAGTATCAAGACTAGTAGACATTGTCTCTAGGTTCCTCTCAATATCCACAATCACACCATAACACTTGTAAGAGTTAACCTTAGTTGAAGCAGAGACAATCAGAGTACTGTCATAGAACATGACTAAGAATTTGACTATTCTTTCTACTGAATTCCAGTCAAAGTAAGAAGGAGGACCAGCTCTCTTAATGCCATTAATAGTTTCTAGAAAATAATCATTGTACAACTTATCCTCTTGTTCCATCTTATCAAACCCAACCCTAAACTGCATTGCCCTAGATAACATTAAGAATGTGGCATTCCATCTAGTAGAGACATCCAAAGGCAAACTACCACGAGAAACTCTTTCTCTATCTAATTTCAATGCAAAAGTCTTCATTCTATTAGTAGACCCCCTAAGATAAGCCACTGCATTCCTGACTGCATCAATACTTTCTCCTATTTCAGACATTCCTTCCCTTGCAATGAGATTAATAATATGAGCAGCACATCTCATATGCAAGTGAGTACCACTTAATACAAATGCCTCAGGAGATTTTTTCTCAAATTCAGTATGGAACTTTCTAATAGCAGAGGTATTAGCTGTTGCATTGTCTACAGTGATGGTAAATAACTTATCTATTCCCCATTCTAGACACACATCTAAAAGTATATCAGCAATAGTCTGACCTTTATGATCTGAGACGTTTTTAAATGCAATCAAGTACTTCTGCAGCTTCCAGTTTGAATCGATGTAATGGCATGTGACCACCATATAGCTTGCAGCTGCACACATTAAAATGGTAACAAGTTAAAGTAAACAGATACTAATTAACTAATAAACAGATACTAATTAACTTATAAGACTGAAAAACTTACATGTTGGTTCACATTTCCAAATGTCTGTTGTCAGAGACACTCTTTGTTTATTGCTTTTGATCAAGCTCATTAGTTCTGCCTTCTTGTCTCTGAATATCTTCACTACATCTCTGGTGGCAGTCCTTCTTGAGTGAGGATTGTACATCTTGATCTACAAATAGAAAAACTTAGTTAGATGCAACTAGGAAAAACAATGAACTAATAAATATAGAATTAAAAGAACAAAGCTCACAAAGCTTACCTTATTACAGAAGTACTTCCAAGCAACACTCTCAACGAATGAGAGTGGTAATTCTGCTAAGACCATCATCTCATTTGTTGCTTCTCTATACACACTTTCAGAAACCTTGGCTTGCATCAAGTTTCCTTCTTCATTGATCACAGGTTGAGTACCACCTTGACCATCTTTCCATGAATTATACATGAAATGATTATTATTTTTGTTAAATGAGAAATACGAAGGCACAATGTCGTTCGCGTTGAGCGACCATCGCGTTAAAGCTATAATAAGAGTGACACACGTAATCGGAACCTTAAGGTATGGGAACATTCTACAGCTTTCTTCTTTTTTTTCAATTTTTTCTTTAGATTTCAAGTTGAAATCTAAAGAAAAAATTGAAAAAAAAGAAGAAAGCTGTAGAATGTTCCCATACCTTAAGGTTCCGATTACGTGTGTCACTCTTATTATAGCTTTAACGCGACTTGAAATCTAAAGAAAAAATTGAAAAAAAAGAAGAAAGCTGTAGAATGTTCCCATACCTTAAGGTTCCGATTACGTGTGTCACTCTTATTATAGCTTTAACGCGATGGTCGCTCAACGCGAACGACATTGTGCCTTCGTATTTCTCATTTAACAAAAATAATAATCATTTCATGTATATATATACCAATTACCGACAGTGATATGTAATAATACAATTATACAACGGCACGAAAACTGTGAAACTTAATAGATTCTCCAATCAAACTTATTGTCTTTCTATACTTCTTTTAGTGAAAATATGATTAAAGAACTTTCAAGTTTTATTTTGTTTTGCTAAATTAAAAAAAAAAAAAACATAATTTATATCTTTCATTGATATGATGATAATATCAACTATAAGTATATAGATTAAAATAATTTCGTAAACTAAACATAGAATATTTGAAATCAAGTGAAATAAAGTATTTGATACGTATGATTTGATTTATCATCTTAATATTATTAATTTGAAATAACATGAGTACAATACAAGAAGAATTAAATATTTTGTAATTATTTTTGAAATAGACAATATAACAAACGTTTCACATACTCCAAGATTTGTCACCATAAATAACTCTTTTTGAAGCCTCATTTTCGTCCTCCCCAAACCATCACTTCTTTTGCATTTGTTGCAAAGCTTGAGTTTTTTTCTTCATCTTCCCAAAGCTAAACAAAAAATTTCCAAGCAAATCACCAAGAATGAAGATGAAATTCGCGATTGTACAATTCTTCGTTATCTCTCTTCTCCTCACATCTTCTTTGTTCATGCTTTCAACCGCGGATTCGTGTAAGTATATACATTATTCATTTAACTATTTTTGACAAATTAGTATTTGGATTTATCTTTCTAAATTTAATGATGATTTCATATTTTGGATGATAAATTAAATAGCACCTTGCGACGGTAAATGCAATGTGAGATGTTCAAAGGCGGGAAGACAAGATCGGTGTCTCAAGTATTGCAATATATGTTGTCAGAAATGTAATAATTGTGTTCCTTCGGGCACTTATGGGAACAAAGATGAATGTCCTTGTTACCGCGATATGAAGAACTCCAAAGGCCAGCCAAAATGTCCTTGAGCATGTTTTGAAGATCATCATGATAGACATAATAACAATATCCAAATATATACGTATAGAAATATTACAATTTGTGGTTGATGCAACAAATAATGAGATTAGTATTATGTATGAAACAGTCAAAGATCTTGACAATAAATCGACACAATATGTTTTATATTAATATATTAGATGTGAAAGTTTTAAATTTATATATGTAAGAACTTTTGGTTTACAACAGCAATAAAGATTTAGTTTAACAAGAATGTAATGTAACAATGTTATTAACTTGACAAGATCTGTCTCTAACTTTTGAAACGTTGATTGAGATTCTTGAGCCATCGAACAGGGTGTTGTGCAGATTTTAACACGTCATTGTCTCTTATTTCGTTAAATCTCATCACAAGTTGTACCATTCTCTATCAGTGTAGAGGTTTTGATTTTCTTTAGATGGTTCACGCATTCCAAATACAAACACAAGTTTATTCAAAATGGCTCTGACTGGTAACACTAAACTTGAGGAATTAGGTGGAAAAGTTGAGTAAAAAATAGTTGTGTTACTATTTACACAACCTGAAGAATTCAGTAGAATTGAGGAATTTGAACTTCCGATAACAAAAAAAAAAGTCAAGTGAAGGAATTAAATATGTGTGACATAATTGACCATAACTAAGTTATATACTGATGCTATTAATATTTGATCTCAATTACAAACAATTTTATTCAAACTAATGTATATTTTAAGGATAAGGATTTAAGTACTTCTAATAGTGTTCGCTGTTACAAATTGTGCCGAAAAACGTTATATAAGCAGTTAAGCACTATACTTTAAATAGAGCTCGTTACCATAATTCCTAACCAAGCAGTAGAATCACATTATCCTATATAGCTTAGTTGCAAAATCGTTCTACAGAGCAAAATTGAGATTACCACAAAGCAACCACAAGCATGCATCTCATTCATGAATCCAATGCAAGAAATAAAAGGCATATATCTAGTGAAAATGAAATGTCTCGATAGATGATTGGCTCAAGAAAAAGCAAGTTTTTTTTCATAAGAAAAAGGAATTGAAAATTACTGTCTACTTGTTAAGTCTTTAACAACTTTGCTCAAAACCCAAAATGGCACAATATCTATGATTATCAAAAACAAACAGAAGAAACGCATCAAAAACTCTACTACCATAACTTTGAGCTCAATCAAATTCCTCATCTCACCAAAAGGAGAAGCAAAAGTATTACCGACGATACATTTTTTTCTTCTTCAAGCGTCGACTTTTCAGTAAAAGAACCCAAGAACCTTCCCACCAACATTCTTTCTCCTGGCTTCTTCGTGGTCCATAATACCAGCCGAGGTTGTAAGAACAATGTATCCAAACTACACAATGATAAGTTCACTAAAGATTGTTCAACAAGATAACAACAAAGACGCAAGATTGTTGAGTTCCAAAATCAGAACTGTAGAGGGAAAGATTAAAGGCCGACCTGTCTGGAAGGAAGAAGACGAGCGGTCCAGCTCTCAATCTCCTTAACTCCAACATCAAAGCGAGGACTGATAACACCACATTTGTTCAATCTTCCGTTAAGCTCAACCACAATCTTACCGGACCTGTGGTCATCGACGTACTCGAACTCACCAATGTAACCTGCAGATTCATCAAAAACATTATATGTGAGCAAGATTAAGAGGGCAAAGAAAGCTTGACAATGAAAGATTTAACAACATACCGTGTTTTTGCATGACGATGAGAAACTTGATGATGACTTTAGAAGAAGGCCTGATCATGACTTGCCTCTTCCCTCTCTTCTCAGCATTGTACATACTCTTAAGAGCATCGTTAAGCACACTGATTCTCACCATTCTTCAAACGAAAAAAACTCTGTAAATACACAAAATACTAAAACTAACACCAATACACATTCAAATATCACCAAAGAACCAAATCTTATCCATTTCTCTAAAACAGCATTTGTGCATCAATGATTCCCAACATTAGATCGGATACAGCAAGAACAGAATTGCAATCGACGTAAACAATCAAGTAAAAGCAAAGCTACAATAGATCTAATTGAAAATTGATCCAGTACTATCAGTTATGACAACAAAATCGAACTCAAATGTCCAAAACTAAGAACATTTCAACGCAAAATTTCACGTCGTGATTGAGCAGAGACGAAAGCAGATCCGAGAAACTAAATAGAAATAGAGTTTCTTTGAGATTTTTTGTTGCTAACCGTGAAAACTCGAAATTGCAGCCGCTCAAAGCTCTCTCTTGCTAAAACGTCGATGAAGAAAAGTTGAAGAAGACGGCTAAATACAACAAGTGAATTAGGGTTTTTGCTTTTTATTGGTTAGACCGGTTAGTGGATCCGGTTTTATTTAATGGGCTTTACATTTTGACACTAATTGGGCCTTTTTACAATTCTCGTTGATATTCGTTACCTTTCGATTCATGTAGCAACTGAACCGAAAGATAATTGAGTTGAACCGAACCTAACCAAGCCAAACCTGATCGTCATCATACCTACCTCCGGCGAGGACAAAACCAGATTGCCGAGATCGCCTTTTGCAAAACGACGCCGTTTCTTCCTGTGCTTATCTTAAGATGGCTAAGAGAATCACTTCACAGCTCTTCGTCAGCAGTATGATAAAAGAAATCATTTCTCATCTCAAAATTATGGAATCTCTCAATTACAGTTTATTTTTCTGATTCTCAAGTTTTTGTTGTTTTTTAAATCTGTTTTTTTTTTCTTGAAGGACTCTCTGCTTACACTACAGATCAATCGCTGAGGCAACTGTTTTCTCCTTTTGGTCAGATTACACAAGGTAATTTCACAAAGCTGAATTTGTCACTGCTTGTGTGTCTGAACTAATTGTGTGTGTTCTTAGCTCGTCTTATTAGGGATTCGCAAACGCAGAGACCTAAAGGTTTCGGCTTTATCACTTTTAAGTGTGAGGACGATGCACAAAAGGCTATGAAAGCTTTGGATGGGAAGGTAAGGATCCAATTCTTCACTCACTCTTAAAATGTAGTAGTATTCATTTTTGGCTTTTGATGTGAATATTGAATAAATCTTGAATCAGAAAAATCAAAAGCTTATATTTAAGATTGGGCATAATGAGTTTTTTGCATTTGGTTGTTTGTTTTTCAGATTGTTGATGGTAGGTTAATATTTGTAGAGCCTGCAAAGGAAGTAGAAGCACCAACAACAAATATGAATAAAGCTTGAAGAGAACACATTGACACACAGTCATTACAAAACTACTCAAGTCTCTTCTCCAAAATCATTCTAAAGTTCTACAATGTTACATTTCTACACAGTGCTTCACGAAATCAAGAATCATCTCTACTTATGATGTAAACCTTCTTTAGGTTGAGCATATTCGACTCGAATGTTTCTTCCTTCAAGTAACTGAACAAATAACAAGCAACATTGAATCAACAAGAATATATATTTTGTTCAAATGTATTTTCTGATTTGATTTTGTGCACAAACCTGATTGTTCATTGAGGCTAAGGCAGTTGCAGCTGCTTCTTCTGTATCAAATAGCACAAAGCCATAACCTTTTGATTTCCCGTTCATCCGATCGCATATCACTCTAACTAAAGTTTCACATCCAACAAAAAAACAACTCAGGAATTGCATTTGTTTATCCATATAAATTTATTTGCAGAAGACTATTAGATTTCATGGAGATATTATTACCTTCGAGAACTTCGCCGTACTTTTCAAATTCACTCTTCAAAACAGGCTCATTAGTGTCGTAACAAAGCCCTGCAATGTTCTTTATACATTCATGTTTTCTCTCAAGCATTTAATCAAACACTTAGAGTGCAATTCTCATCATCGTCAGGTAACGCAGTTAAATTTCGTGATAAAGCAACAAAATTGTCTGAAACCAATCAGACGATACTCCCATACAAAAATTAAGCTAATATCGAATACATGAATAAATATGAGATTTAGTAGAGCATTGGAAAATTAACCTCCGACGAATAGTTTTGAACAAGAACCTCGAGTTGCTAGATAACGTAATGGAGTTGCTAAATAAGCACGACGAACAAAGAGTGTAGGGAACATTTGATATTTCCTTAGAGAAACAGAAATGATAACGAGTTTTTTTTTAAAAGTAATTCGACGAATGAATTTGCTGAACCAATTGCATAAATAACATTACTTAAAATAGTTGGATCTTAAGAGAAATCAAATCCAAATTACATACTTAAAAGAAAAAAGCTCGACTTCTTCTTACATACACATTCACCAAGCCCAGCAACAAAATACCCAACACATAAAACTAAATTGGTGAATGTAATTAACTTAAGCTTCAAGCTTTCTTGGGAGATTTCGCCGGAGATTTAGTTGCTTTTTCCTCAGTCGCTTTACCAGTCTTCTTAGGTAAAAGAACAGAGTTAATGTTCGGCAAAACACCACCGTGAGCAATCGTAACTCCACTCAGAAGCTTTCCCAATTCTTCATCGTTCCTTATCGCAAGTAGAAGATGCCTCGGAATTATCCTCGTCTTCTTGTTGTCTCTCGCAGCATTACCAGCAAGCTCCAAAACCTGAATCACCCAAAAAATCAAATCAAAATCATTTCAAATAACCAGATCTGAAGAGAAAAAACAGAGATCAGAGATAAACTTACTTCGGCGGCGAGGTATTCGAGAACGGCGGCCATGTAAACCGGAGCTCCGCCACCGAGTCTCTGGGCGTAACGTCCTTTCTTGAGGAAACGAGTGATTCTTCCAACCGGAAATTGAAGACCGGCTTTGATTGATTTCGAAACCGATTTGGCTTTTGGGCCACCGGCTTTTCTTCCTCCGAAACCCTTCTTCACTTTTCCGGTAGTATCCATTGCCAGAAATTAGATTAAGTAATTCGAATTGAAAGATTGGAAAATTTGTTCAGAATTTGAGATTTGAGAGATTTGTAATTTTTAAGCTCGGTTAATCAAGTGTTATTTATAGGTGGGATTGGAAAGATTTTTGACCGTTGGATTTTAATCTAATCGACGGTAGAGAATGAAATAAAGAGCGATCCTCGTGCCTACCAGTTTAGCCAATGAGAAGCGTTTGTGTTTTTCGAAACGGCGCCAGTTTTTTTTTTTTTTTTGTCCCGTTTTGAAAGTTTAGCGCTTACTATTTTACTTTGGTGATTGGTCGTTTTGTATGTATTTTTACAAAATCTTGTTATAAATTTACTTTGGTGACTGGTCTTTTTGTATGTATTTTTGTATTGAGAGTTTCAACAAGTTATAAATTTCTATAATAGTGAATTAGTGATTATCTATTTAAATTTCAGAACTACATCTATAAAGTATCACAACTATAATGTTCATTACCATACTTACAAATTCATCTTCATCAAAATGTATTAATAAATATATATAATTTTTTGCAGAGAGTGATGAATTTACCATAAAGTAATGAAAATAATTAAATATGCAAAGATAATACTGAATATTTCCGGGTTGTTATTGAATTGGTGTTTTTAATATTTTAAAATCAGAATAAAATAGTATGTGTTATTTAATTGTGTATTTGATATAAATACATTAAAATTTGTTGTTATAGATTAAGCATTTATTTGTTTGATATAATCCTAAATACATTAAAGACAACTGTTATTCAATCTATTCTTTATTTTAAGGGATTTTAGTTAGCATGGATTTTAGTATTATTATTTTTGGTCTAACATGGGAAAACAAATGCAAGCCTGTAATTATCCTCAAATTTTTGAGTTGATATTTTTAACGTATTTTAAAATCAGAGTGAAATCTATGTTATTCAATTGTGTATTTGATGTAAATATACAAAAGGTCTAACTTCTAAGATATGAAACTTCTGAGAAATCTTCTAAGAAAGTTGATTCTCAAATCAGGAAACAAATTGCAAAACCTAAGTACAAATAATTCAAGATTGAACAATCAAATTCAACAATCCTAACCTCTACTCTTCCGCTCTTCGTAGAACCACCTTCTTCACTTTAGAACGACGAACCGAGTAAATGGAGATATGCTGGAATTGAATTGGTGTCACCGGTGCTTGCAAACATGGACGTGAGTGTCACGTATATTTGAACAATTATCCTCTGATTCTAGTGATTTGAACAATGATCACATCGTGTCCATCGAGGCTCAAAACTGATCGGGGAGTTCGGGCACCAAAGTAGATGTCGTCCTAGAATATTCAAATACCCTCTCCTAAACTGGAAATATACAGCGGCGATATATAAAAAGAACATAATCATTACTTAAGTAATGGCTTTTAAAATCTAGTTAGCACCATGTTGAAGCTGATTTCAGACTACTTCAACTCTTCTTGTCCAGATTTTTGATATTGGCATTTTTTTCACAAATATGTCCATGATTAATACTATTGTTTGTCATGTTTTTCACAAGCATCATTTTTTTTTCCTAAAACTTAAGATATGGAAAAATCAATACTATTTTTAGAGTTAAAAATTTGAAACGTATAAATGGTGTGGAGTGAGTTTGATAGTTAAATTTGTTGTTTTTTTTCCGTAGTTGAGAAATATATTGATCATTTATATTGTAGAAATTCAAATAGAATTTAAAAATTCTGAAACTAATAACAATAGATTTTACCTAGAATTTAAGAATTCATAAACCAATAATGGTGGATTTTCAAAAGATTTTCGAAATTCTGAAAATATGCTACATCAACAACTTTTGCGTTCATTCTGATGACGAGAAGACGAGTCCCAAGTTACCTCGTAATTTTGTCAAGCGGATTAATACTTAGCCAATGTTCATACGAGAAGTGTGTTGAAAGGTCATTCTTTATTTCTTTTTTGATAAATGTGTTAGACCAAAAGTCGAAGCTTGAGGATTTTCTTCCACATCCAAAATCCTTTTGTTGTTTTGCCAGGAATGTCTCAAAACGACGAGTCTCGAAGCAAATAATAACATGTCTAAGCAACCCATAATGATCCGGCCTTCTCAAATGATATCTAGATAAGTTTCAATGTGACAAAGTTTTGATGAGTCTTCAAATTTCTGAATATCTAGTCCTCCTTCTCGTTTAGGAGTAGTGAGATCCGACGATGCCACTTTTGATAATTTTGTTGGAACTAATTTTAAATAAACAAATGGGCCATTAATTTGGGTATTTGGTTTATGAAAAATTAAGTTAAAGTTTGAATGAGAAATTGATTTGAGTCATATTGGAAAAGCCTCCAATGATGTGGAATGAAGTGTGTATCTAAAAAGTCTAACATCCCTTAGGGGAAACTTTTTCAAGTTTAAGATATACCTATGTTCAAAGCATAACACCCACACATGGAGAGACACAAGGATACCATGCGCGCACCACCACCACCACCGAACCAAAACCGGCCTGGGCTTGGGCTCGGGCTCGGGCAATTGGACCGAAAGTCCATTAAAGACTATTCTTTTTGGAGCAAATTTTTATTAAAAATTTAACCGAAGAATCGCAACCCTTTGGTACATGATAACCGAACGATTGCGACTCAAATCAATAATTGCACCCGGTCGAGTCTTTAAAATCTGCGCGCCTTCGTCTTCTTCAATCAATCTTTTCTCTGCAAATTTTTCTTATGATTCTCCACAAAGTAAGTCTCAAGAGTATTCATAGAATTATGTTCGTCAGATTACGATTTTCAGTGTTGCGAAATCGTTTTACTTACGGTTTTATCCTGGGATTCGAAATCGTATCAAACCGTCTCACTACGGGCGATTTTTCGAATTAAGGAAAGAGAGCAATCTCGACTCCGTGTTCGTTTTATTATCGAGAATTTTTTCTTCTTCTTAATTCATATTCATATTTCATTCGGATTTCTCAATTCGGTTTTCGCGGTTCCTACCAATTTCTCTTACTCACTAACACATAATCATAATATTTGGATTGGAGCCAAAAATTATAGTTTTCCTTTTACAATAAAATTGGAAAACTTGGGACAAGAAATGAGAAGGGGCGGATTAGCCGTTCTGGACTACATAACCTAATTTCCTCATTATTTAGTTAAATAGCTGATATAAGTTTTGGCTGTTTATAATATATTAAACATGGAAATGGAATCAACAAAAATGTGAAGTCTAGTGCGTGTAAGCATGGTTGCATATTTCTGTATATTTTCACCCAAACCAGATTCAAATAAATCCTTATGTGGCAGTCTTTGAATGGGATAATCCACCTCCACTCAGCTGGCTTCCATCACAGGTTATGATGATAGTTGAGCCGAAAGTGGAGCCACCTGAGAGCCATTCATTTTCTTCTTTCCTTTAAAAGATAGGAACCATTCTTTTCTTTTTTCTATAATTTTGCTTACCTAAATCATAAAAAAAAAATCTATAACATCTAACGACTTTTCTGATTGTTTAGAGATTCTAAATAACATCATGAGAGAATACATCATATAAGTGTGGAAAAAAAATTATTATATTAATTTAAACGAATGTTTTAACGTAACATATATATATATATATAGAAAAATTTTAGATTAATTTTACAGTGTTATTTGTTTGATATTTTTTAGACCGGTCCTGTATATTAGGATTATAGTTACAATAGTCCAAATAACTAAACGAAAATAGGTTACATTACATTTCTCAAAAAAAAAAAAAGGTTACATATTTTTCTTTCTTCTTTTCGAATAGTGTGACTACACCGTTAAAAAAACCGAACAATGCAAAGTATGAAGATGTTTTTCGACTTCGTTTGAGACTTTTCACGCTTCAAAATCATAGTTTTCTGTTTTGTTGTTTATCTTTTGTATTTCAGCACTGATGACCGTAAAAAAACACCACATTATCGTATATTCCAGGTCCATGATACAATTGTTGTTTGAGTTCTCTTCTTTAATAATTTGATTTCTTATACGAAAAAAAAATTTATTTAGAGACGAGTATAGATTTTTTGAAGCCAAAGGTTGACAACTTGGCATAAATAAAAGGATCTTGTAAACTAAAAAATCTAAAG
Organism: Draba incana; assembly: GCA_963576765.1. Classification (NCBI taxonomy): domain Eukaryota; kingdom Viridiplantae; phylum Streptophyta; class Magnoliopsida; order Brassicales; family Brassicaceae; genus Draba; species Draba incana. Next base: position 36,520,402 of record OY755205.1, read on the forward strand.
ATAATGGTTTTTTTGTTTGTGACATTGACAAAGAATTATAATATCAACATCAGAGTTTTTATATAAGATCTAATATTTTTCAATAAAATGAATTTCTGTCAAAATAAAACTGAAGTCATTTTTTATTTTATTAAAACTCAGGTGATATTTACATTATAAATTTGTCATCTGTTTATTTTATACCATAAACATGGTTGAGATACAAGGGTGGAATACGTTTTTAAAATACGAAAGTCGATGTCAACAAGTACGACATCGGAAGCAAAGCCCACACATGAGATTCCTAACATGATACAACATGAAACACATAAAAAACTTGAAAAACTAAACCTTGAGTTAGAGAGAGCCAATAACCTTAAATAAACGCCTAACCATAAGACCGCTACGCACTAACTAACTTCTCGAAAAACCTTTTGATGCCTCATCAACGCCAAAGAAACAGAGCTAGAGAGCAGTCATCGAGGACTACACCAAACCAAACCCACAAAGCGACATAGAGGACGGAGAGAAAAGCAACTTGGAGACGGCTATAGCACAAACACCACTCGAAGGAACATAACCGAAGAATTCCACCAATGACACACACTAGGCTCAAAGCAAATCAAAGAATTCCGTGTGTTGTTACATTTTGCCTCTATGTTACAATGGTCACTAGTAACTACAGATACAATATAACAACTTCGAACACATTGCTAGGTGCTACAACTTTTAAGGGATCATGTGTATTATATTTTCATAGATCAGTGACTGTCATATCAAAGAATATCATAATTTAGACTGTTGAAAATTAATTAATCTGATTAACTCAATTTTTGTTTTCTTACTTTGTTTTCACCAACAGCATACCCTATTTACATTAGTTTGAATTCGAATGTTGATTCAGGAAAAAGCACAACTAATTGACTACATGTTCTAGTCATAAAAATTTATTAAATAATTCAATTATGGTACTTATTTAATTTAATTATATTTAGGCTTATATGCCTATGTATATTAAATAAAGCAAATTAAAACGCTTATAATAATATTCTGGGACTATCATAGCTTCCGCATAAAGCTGAGGAAAAGAAAGAGAGAAGACGACGCCCAGAAGAAAACACAAAGAAAGACTCCATAGTCTCCTGCTTCTTCCTTCTTCATCACACCCAGAAATTTCTCCGGAAAGCAATTTGATTCACCCATGGTGAGCTCGATTTTGGTTTCTGTAAATTTTCTATTCATCTGTTTTCTGATGCTTGATTCGGTGTGTGATTCTCGATTTCGAGGTTCCATTTCGTCTCGGTTTTGATTCTTCGGATTTCTATTCTCGCTCGTTGTTTTCTTTGATTAGATCTGGATGTGAACAACTCTGTTGGTTTAGATCTCTGTGATTTTGGGGTTTGTGGTCGATATGGACTGATCTAGGGTAGGGAATCGGAAAAGTTCAGTGTCGCTTGTTTTTGTTTTAACCTAGTTGATTTTGAAACGAGGAGAAATTCTGGTTGATTCTTCTTTGTGTTGTCCTTTGAATTTAGGGTTTCGTTTACTATTTGTTGAACAATTACGAATTCCAGTGATAATCGATTGTTTTTCCCTGTATTGAAATGTATCTTGTTGCTTCTCTGGATTACTATGGCTGCTATTGAACTATAGATTTGTTCATTTCAGATGCGTTATGATTATATTGATTCTAGATTTGCCTGTTTCGTTTTGAGTTAGAATCCCTGATCCTTCATCAATCTGTGAAATTGATCCAATGATAATTTTCTTGGTGAAAGTTACTTGCCTCTTCCTTTTGATATGATCCTGTATCTGTTCATGGTTTTGTTGCATGTTTCCAGAAATGTTAATACAAGTACACTTCAGTTTCTGTAGTGAGCTATATTGAATAAGAGGTTTCTAGTATGTGTGTGTACTGAAGAGAGTTGCATCTTAATTTTGTTTGTTTTGTTCGGTATCAGGCTAATGCAGCATCAGGAATGGCAGTCCATGATGACTGTAAGCTCAAATTTATGGAACTGAAGGCGAAAAGGACTTACCGTTTCATTGTTTACAAGATTGAGGATAAACAAGTGATTGTTGAGAAACTCGGTGAACCTGGTCAATCCCATGATGATTTTGCAGCAAGTCTTCCAGCTGATGAATGCCGATACGCCATTTTCGACTTTGATTTCGTCACTGCAGAGAATTGCCAAAAGAGCAAGATTTTCTTCATCGCATGGTAAGTAACTAACTAGTTACAATCTGCTAAAATCGGTCTATTTCGCTTCCCGTTATTTGAAAACAATCTCTTGTTGTTTGGCTAAGGTCTCCGGACACAGCAGCAGTGAGAAGCAAGATGATCTATGCGAGCTCTAAGGACAGGTTCAAGAGAGAACTCGACGGAATTCAGGTTGAGCTTCAGGCAACTGATCCAACCGAGATGGATCTCGATGTTTTCAAAAGCCGAGCCAATTGAGGAAGAAGTTTCGGTTGAATTGAACTTCTTCCTACTATTACCGAGTGATGTGCGTTTTTTCTTAAACTTTGCTGAGACGGTACCAACCAAAAACAGCTCCATTTTATCGGTCTTTGGTCTATGTCTTCGATGTCTTTTTTGGGGTCCTTACAGTGTTTTGTGTTGAAAACTTGAAGAGATCTGGCTTGTGCTCTTTTACCATTGTCTATGAATGAAACCCAAACCCTTTATCAAAGATGAATCCTATTAGCACATTTTCTTGTCTTCTCATCATCTTATGAAACTAGTGACCCAAGGATCCAGGCAGTTTACAAAGTTCCAAATTATAATAAGATTCTGCAAGTTTTCTTGACTTGATAATAGGGACAACCCCACATGATTTCTTGTATGATTTTATGCATTTTCATTCTCAGGAATCCATTGATTTGAATACATTTATTTTGTACACGATGACTATTCACATTTCAAGAATTGATAAAAGTTTTGTTTAAATCATACCATTACAGGTTTTGAATGATAGCTCAACAAAGATAAAGTAACCTCATACTTTAATCCTAATTGACACTTTTGATTCGTTGGAATCAGATCCAACCATTATCAGTTGTCTATTGCTCTTTATACGCAAGCTTTCCAACCGTCGAATCATGAAGACTTTGATAGAGCTTATTGAATTGAGTAATATACAAATTGTCAGAACATAGATTATATATATATATATATATATATATATATATGTAATATGTACAAAATTCCGTTGTATAGAATAATAAATATTTTGTTACTTATATCTTTAGTTTTAATGTTATTTTATATATATATATATACATACACATTCTTTGTAAATTAATAGACAAAATCGTACCAATGAACTACATTATCTGAGTATTGATCTAGGAGACAACTGATGGGCTTGGAGAAGTGAACTGATGAGCTAGAGTAGGTGAACGGCATGAGACAATCTGACTACTCATTGCTTAAAGTTCTTTGTATAAATTAATGTGATCACATAACCATGCGTTCATTGTACACAATGAAAATGGTTCTACGGGTTCGGTTCGTCGGTAATTCGGGTTAGAAATATTTACCGAATGACTAAGTTTGGTTCAAATGTAAATATGTAATGTTGTCAAAGTAAATCGAAGTGCTTACCGGTTCAGATTTTAGTGAAGTTTTCGGTTAATTTCGGATACTTTGGTTAATTTCAGTTAGGTTCTGGTTGGTTTATTTCCCCAAGCCTAGTTCTATCCATCGGACTAGTCGAACTTTTTTTGTAGACCTCTAGAACCAAGATGGTCATGTAAACGAAAAAATGTGTTGATACTACACAGTACGTCTAAAATTACACAAGGCGTTTAATAATTTGCTCAAACAAAGCTACACATTCAATTTTACTCCAAATAGTTACAATCAAAATATATACAATAAATGTCAATGAAACAAAATATTGGTGGAAAAGATAAAACTAATTAAATAAAATTAAATGATAAATTAAGAATTTATTTATAATGTTTATTAGTATGTTGTTGACTACAACAAAAATAACTTGGTTACCATAATAACTAAAATTCAGTAATACTTGAAGCATACGGTGAAAAAAAAAAAAAAAATTACTTATCGTAGAAGAATATACATAAAGCAGATGAAATGTGTTTTTTCTCTATATATTCGGACTATAATATAGCTTCCAAATAACGCCGAAGGAAAAGCAGGACAAGAGTCATATTCCAAGAAAACCACCTTCTTCCTCTTCTCCTTCTCACCCGAAATCTCTCTCTCTCTCACAGCGTTTTGATTCAGCAATGGTGAACTCTCTACTTTTCCTTCTTCTTATTTTCGCTCTTTTGTTTGTTTCCACTTCTTCAATTTCAAGCTCGCTTCTCTATTTTTTTTTTTGTATTCGTCACTCTCCGATTTGATAAGTTTACTAGATCTGGATTTGTTTTCTCCGATTAGATCTCTGAGATTTTGTGTTCATGTGATTTCCGATACTGATCTAGGTTTAAAAAACCAAAAATCTGACGAATAAACTCACCACTCTATTGTTCTTCGCTAGTTAGAATCGAAATCATGAAGAATCTAGTACTTTCATTTGTTTTCCCTTGAATTTTGAATCGAATTCATGTTCCTTTCTGCGAATTATTGAACGTTTCTCTTGTAGTTTATGCGTTGAGCTATTCTAGTTTAAGGGGTTTCATGAAATTGATTAGACTCATAAACCAGAGATCCTTGTTTTAAGCATTGTGGGATCTGAAAATGTTTCCAATTTGGGAAGAGATGTGAAATCTAAGTGCTCTTTGTTGTTGTATTGATAACACAGGCTAATGCGGCGTCAGGAATGGCAGTCCATGATGACTGCAAGCTAAGGTTTCTGGAGCTGAAGGCGAAGAGGACACACCGTTTCATCGTTTACAAGATCGAGGGGAAGCAAGTGGTTGTTGAGAAAGTTGGTGAACCTATCCTAACTTACGACGACTTTGCAACAAGTCTTCCAGCTGAAGAATGCCGATACGCCATTTACGATTTCGACTTTGTCACTGCTGAGAATTGCCAGAAGAGCAAGATTTTCTTCATTGCATGGTAATATAATCATTGTTACCTCATTCTCCATTCTAATTACCTTGTGATGATCGATGGTGGTCTGTTTTTTTGTGCGAAAGGTGTCCGGATGTAGCGAAGGTGAGAAGTAAGATGATCTATGCGAGCTCCAAGGACAGGTTCAAGCGTGAACTCGATGGAATTCAAGTAGAGCTTCAAGCAACTGATCCAACCGAGATGGATCTTGACGTTTTGAAAAGCCGCGTCAACTAAATTAAGATCTCTCTTTGAATAAGCTTCTTTAGCTAATATTCAACTATTCTGAAATGGTGTTTTCTTCTCTTTACAGTTTAAAAAACCTAACACCTGCTTCTTGTGTGTCTTTGTTACCTCAACAATTGTTTCATCTAAATTTGAAATTATCCCAAAGGTTTGTGTTGTGTTTGCATCCTTCGTTTCAAACCTTACCAAGATTTTTGTAAGATGATTTCTTTAAGCTTCCTTTGTTACAAGGTGGATGAAAATTGCAAAATGCACACAATATTATTTTCTATTTCTAGCTGATTGAGATGTCAAAGAATGTTTCAACGTATACAATTACAAGAAGGGGTCAGGATTCGAACTAGAGTCATTTGAAATTCTTTTCCCACAGGTTTTGGAGTTAGGCTTCAAGCCTTGTTTCAACATCTCAGTCCTCAACTCAATGGCCTTCTCCATCTCCCCTGACACACAACAACCGTGTATCAGGATGTTATACGCTACTCTATCGGGCTTTATGCCTGTTTCCGTCATCGAGTTCCATAACTCAATCGCTTTCTTCACATCGGTCTTCCTACACTGCTCATAGATCATAGTTGTGTAGGTTATACAATCTGGAGAAACACCATTAATTCTCATCCTTGTTATGAGCTCAGAAGCTTCATCCATTCTCCCTTGTCTACAAAAATCCCGGATCAACATATTGTATGTAGCGGTGTTTGCTAAAAGCCCTTTCAATATTGCATTATGGAGCTCCACAACTTTCTGTATGTCCCCTATCCCTTTGGTGAGAATGTCGAGAAAACAACCGTATGTTACTTGGTTGGGAACCAAATTGCCAGACAGCATTTTCGAACGTAGAATCTCGGCTTCATTTACAAACCCGGCTTTGCATAATCCATTGATAACAGCAGTGTAAGTGACTTCATTAGGTACGCACCCTTCGGTTATCATCAAATCCCATATCCCAAATGCTTCCTCGAAATCTCCGGTTTTGCTCTTTGCATCAATCATACTTGTATAGATCACATCATCAGGCTTGAGTCCTCTATCATTCATCTCCTTTAACAGTCCAAGAAACACCTTTCGATCTTTGTGCTTTAAACTTCCATCTATAAGAACACCATAGCACACAAGGTCTAAATCCACCCCTCTTTGTACCATCTCCTCACAAATGCTTAACGCCTCCTCTAATCTTCCTTCTCTGCAAAACCCGTGTAAGAGTGCGGTATAACATATCTCATTCAGCGCATAGTTTCCCTTGTGAAGACTGTCCACAAACTCTTTAGCTTCCGAAACTCGACCTGTGAGACATAGCCCGTGTATCAACGGTCTAAAAGTGTAGGTATCAGGCAAAATTCCTTTCTCGATCATCTCATTTTCTATCTCAAAGGCTTTAGCCATGTCACCTTCCTCGCAATAACCTTCAATCATGACGTTATAAGTCACTCTATTTGGCTTAACATTCCATTCTGCCATCTCATTAAATAGTTTTACTGCATCACGAATCAACCCAGCACGGAAAAGACCAGAAATAAGCGTGGTGAATGTATAGATACTCGGCGCAATATGTTTCCCTGTCATCTCATGATAGAGCCTAAGAGCATTGTGTATTTTCCCTCTGCTGCAATATCCACCCATCAATGATGTGTATGTTACCACTGTTGGCTCCAACTTTTTGTTAATCAATTCCGCCATGAAATTCTCTGCTGCAGTAATGTCACCGAACTTGCAGTGCCCGTTAATCAAAGAATTGTACGGATACACAGTTAGTTTTGAACCGGCATCAATCATTTTCCCCAGGAAACTAAGTGCAGTGTCCAGTTTCCCTCTTCTGCAAAACATATCAATCAAAATCGAATAGGTCACCTCATTCGGACGCAACCCGATCTTCCCCATCCTATCAAACAGCAACTCAGCTTCATAAAACTTTTTCCCTTTGCACAAAGTATCAAGCAATGCATTATACACGAAAAGATTAGGCGACACACCAAATTCTGCAACTCGTTTAACCAAGTCAAGCGCCTCTTCAATCTTCCCCTTTTTCCTTAATCCCTCTACCAAAACCGTAACTGCAGCTTCGCTAGGACTGAAGCTCAAACGTAACATCTCCTCCATCATCTCCAACCCGACCTCAAATTCTTGAACTTTACATAACCCGCGTACTAATGTACAATATGTCACAACATCAGGTTTCAAACCTTTTCGAGCTAAACAGTTCTTTAAATCAACAGCCTCCCAGACTCTCTGCTTCTTACAAAGTCCATCTATCAACACATTATATGGAACTATATTCACATCACATCCATTTGCCTCCATACGAACAATCATTTCTCTTGCTCGTTCGACATCTTTCAACTCACACAAGCTACGTATAACTCCTGTGTAAATGTACACATCAGGACGAATACCCACACTGATCACATCCTCAAACAACTCCATTGCCAAACCAAAATGCCTACAGTTAACTAATCCATGTAAAAGAGCACTCAAAGTTCTCACTTCTGGAAGTAAAACATTTTTCATCATCATCCTAAACACCAAAACCCCATCTAAACCTCTCTTACTTCTCACATAATGCTGAATCAACAAATCAAAACTCGAGCTTGAACTAAGCTTACATTTCCCGTAACAAAAGCTAAAAAGCGAATCAAAAACCTCACTTGGCTTCAACCCACGAAGGAGAAGCGTCTGCAATACAGACGAAGCAGGCCAGTAGAGATTAGCTTGAACCAAAGCATGGATCAAAATACAAAACGACGCCGTGGAATGGTTAAATCCTCTGTGTAAACCGAGAAAATTGAAAAACCTCAGACCCAATTTCGGATCATCTAGGGTTCCGATCAAAACCTCTTCGACATGGAAATGCTTTAATCTACGAGAAACGAGCTCACCGCTTAATGCTATCTCCCAGCCGTTTTCCTCGGACGATTCTTTTGACGGCATCGACGAATTGCCAATCTTCACTGTCTTTTTCACCAGAATCGATCACAGAGCTCACATTTCTACAGCTATGGCGAAAATGGAAGCTTGATAATGATCGATTCGTGCGATATAGCTTCATCAAAGAGGTCCTTCGTCAAAAGCAGAAGCAACTGCGTTACTAACAACAAACCGATATCTGGGAAACCGGTCGGGTTATTGGGTCGGGTACAAGTCCAAAATTGGCCCATTTGAAATATATGGGCCAAATGTAGAAAATTTCGAGAATCGCGGGGGCGGGAAATGAAAATTTCACGACGAGCCTAAAAAGCGGCAAATGTGACACGTCAGGAATCCTAGCCACCAAATGTAACCAATCAGATCCGTCACACGTGTGATAGTTTTCCTTCTTTTCAAGAATCATTTTAAACCGTCGATAAAAATCGGATCCAACGGTGGAAACAACGATCTGCGTCAAACGATTTCAACCAATCAAATCAATTCTTTGCATCTATATAAAATAAATCTCTCTCACAAGTTAGATAATATCAAAGCAATCTCAAAAGCATTTTAACCTCCTCTCCGATCTCAGATTCGTTCTTCATCGTAACCCTAGAAAACTCGAGAAATCAAATCCATGGCTCCTAAAGCAGAGAAGAAACCGGCGTCGGAAAAGCCGGTGGAGGAGAAATCGAAAGCCGAGAAAGCTCCGGCGGAGAAAAAACCAAAGGCCGGGAAAAAACTCCCGAAGGAAGCCGGAGCAGTCGGCGGCGACAAGAAGAAGAAGATGAAGAAGAAGAGCGTCGAGACTTACAAGATCTACATCTTCAAGGTTCTGAAGCAAGTGCATCCAGATATCGGAATCTCGAGCAAAGCTATGGGAATCATGAACAGTTTCATCAACGATATCTTTGAGAAGTTAGCCGGAGAAGCGTCGAAGCTTGCGAGGTACAATAAGAAGCCGACGATTACTTCTAGGGAGATTCAAACGGCGGTGAGATTGGTGCTTCCTGGTGAATTGGCGAAGCATGCCGTTTCGGAAGGGACTAAGGCTGTTACGAAATTCACCAGCTCTTGAATAATGAGTTAGGGTTTTTCTTTCTATGTGTGGAATGTTGCTTTTAGGGTTCTATGGAATTTGGGTATTAGGGTTTATAGATTGTTCCTTTTAATCGGGTTGGTTTGCTATTTCACGGTTTGTAAGTACTCCAATTGATGTGTTTGGAATCTATATTCGCTCTTTTGTGTCCCAATCTTATCTTATTGTTTTTGAAACTCTTAGTACTTAAAAATCGAATCCTATGAGAAATTGTTCAAATTTGGTTTGTGATAATATTGGAATCTATAATTACTCACCTCTGGTTATGGTTCATGTATGATTGGTGAAACTTTTTGGAAATTCTTGGTTACACGATGTCTTTGTTGATATGATTGGTGTTAATGGCTATATATAGGATCAACTTGCTAAGAATATTGTGTGACTCTGAAAGTAGTTTCTTAATATTCGCGATTTTTGTTAAAACATCTTATATTATGAAACGGAGAGTGTATTTGTTAAAGAGAATTTGTATGCATTGTCCAGAATCTAGTTATTTGTCAAGAGCCATGGAAGCTCAATGACTGGATGTTGGTGGTAGATAGATAGGTTAAGCGAAGGAGAAAACCCTAATTTCTTGCGATTCATCAATTTGTGGGTAGAGATGATTGGAATCCCTAGTGATTTTAGAGATTCAGAGGTGATTGAAGAGATTGGTTCGCTTTTGGGGAAGTGTTGGAGGTTGGTAACGAAGGGCCAGGCGTGAGAGCTAGGATTCGAATTGATTTGAATAATCTATTGGATTTTGTGAGGAGGGTTGTTTTAGAGAGTAATGGTGAAGTTGTTGAAGTTAGGTTTGTGTATGATAGTCTGAAGATGTTTTGTCAAGCTTGTGGGAGCCTCACTCATCACAAAGCTCAATGCCCACTTCCTAGACCACAGTGATGATGAGTCTCTGAAATATTAAACTGTGAGTTTGCGATGAGTTTTTTGAGAGAAGTAGAAGTTGGAATCTGATTTAGAACCTATTTGGAGTTCTTGCGGTATGTCTAGTGAATGTCTTTAGTTTCTTCATGTGCATTGTACATAGCTTCTTAGTTCCACTATCTGCAATGGCATAACATTTTGAATACTATTGTGGGAGGAGAAAATAGAGGAGTATATATTGTGAAAACTCTGTTTGACTTCTATCATGTCTAAGATTAAGAATGCTTGTGATTGCATTTGAATATGTATGATCTCTTATAACTTGTAAGATGGAAATTTTGGATGTATTACCCAAACTTCGATCATGTTTAATATATTATTATTACCCATTGTCGTGTTTTGATGAAACAAATATTGATTCTTTGTTGCTTTGAAAGAGGTAACTCCTAACAATTACTTATTTTGTATTCTTCGTTTACAAAGGCATATATAATGATGTCTTCCGCTTCCACTTTAATATACCTCATCAAAAAAACCACTTTGATTCACATACATCAATCCACCCGTGGATACAACAACATATAAACTACTCATTCCCAAGCATTCTCTTCTCCCGTCAGCTCCGTTAACTACGGGGAAATTGTTGTGGCTGCTATGTAGATGGAGTTACAATTGCAATGATCCTTTTTGTGATGTTTGGTTCCATAAAGAGTGTGTGGAAGCCCCATTGGAGATCAACCACCCTTCCCACACCCAACATCCTCTCTCGCTCACTCGGAATATGGTCTATGTGATTTGTGTGGATAAAAGCTATTGCCTCCATGTTATAGTTGCTCCAAATGTGTTTTCAAGGTGGATTTGGCTTGTGGGATGAAACCATCACTTCCTTCTATCGAACATCCTGCGTGCCATGAACATCTACTTGTCTTCTTGAAGAAATGAGAAGAAGAGGCCCTATGTGAAGTATGCAAGGATTCTATTGGTGGACCATCCTATTCATGTCTTGAATGTCGTGTGGACTGCGTGCGTTTCTCGGCAGAGGTAAATCATCCTTGTCACTCTAATCACTCTCTCAAGTTCACCGCATTTGAATCCCTTTTAGATGATGGCGAGAAGATTTGTTTTTTTTTTTAATGTGGAAAAAGGCAACCCAATAATGTGCTTTACCATTGTTCCATTTGCAACTTCAGAGCATGCTTATTTTTGTACCATGAATCCACCTCCCCTTGTAATTGAGAATATCAAGACCCACAAGCACCCACTTACTCTCTTTTCAAGGAGAATCTCATACACTTGTGATGCTTGTGAGATGGAAGGAAACAAGAGGTCTTTTATTTGTTTACAGTGTGATTTTGTTGTTCATGGAACGTCTATTGGCTTACCTCGTGTCATAAACATCAATCGTCATGATCACCGCATTTATTTCACTCATCTTCTTGGGGATAGGTATTCGAAGGAGTTTGTCACCAAAGTGTAAATAAGTACCATGGGGCTTATTGTTGCTTTCCAAAATGTGCAGAAAGATATGCTGTATGGGATGGTGTAGAATTGGAAAGGATTTCAGATGATACCAAATATATTGCACCATTCAAAGTGGTCGGGGTCGACTTGATAAGTCATTTTAGTCATAGGAAACATACTTTAAGACTCCAAAAAAGAAAACATTGTTCATGATAAATGGCTACAATGTGAAGCATATGTATCATGTTGGATTTGACCCCATATACCGTTGTGAGGAATATCATATGGATTCGTACTTCATGAAAAGTATGCTAATCTTTCATATGATGAAAAGACTTGTCTTTGACACCGTACCATTCACATTGAAAGCTGGTACCACATTTTTAGACTACAAGCTTTGTGAAACATTATATGTTGGTTTCAGGTACATATCGCAAGCAATGAAGTTAAAACATGTAAACTGTGGTTCCTTTTCTGAACCGCTCGCCCATGATGGCCATTTACATCTACTTTATATTTATAGAAGTGACAATCGCTCCTGCCACTTTGACTTGGTGCTTAGGTGTGATGCTTGTGACTTTGACTTGTGTTTTTACTGTGCTATTTTGCCAAGAAAGATATGGCATAAGAACGACAAACACCCTCTCACTTTATATTGTGGGGAAAAATTATGCAACAAAAATTGGTGCAGCATTTGTGAGCTGGAAATAGATCCGAAGTGGTTCTATACATGCTACGATTGTGAAGTTACATTGCATGCACGGTGTGTACAAGGAAATTTATCATGTCTCAAGCTAGGAAGTAGGATATACTACGGGCAAAAAAGTTTTGAGGTGGTTCCCAACAATCACAACACTCGACCATTATGTAGCAAATGTCACTCACGATGCAATGTGTCAATTATACTAAAAGATTGTGGTGAAGTAAATGGATACATCTGTTCCCGTTCATGTTTATATAATTGTTTGGGTATGAAACTTTAAACTTAAGTTTCTTGATGAATGGTTGTATTGTTTCATTCTTGCCAATCTAATTTGATGAGCTTATTTCCAATGACCAAAATATAATAGAAAGTGAACTTTGGATGACTCACCTCAATAACAACAAAGAGATGTTAGATGTGTATTTTCTTTTAGAATGTGAAATTTTTCCTGATTGAATTTTCAACACTAAAGTAATCATGTTTTGTCTTAGTTTATATGGGCTTAGGAGCAGAATCGGTTACTAAACGGCTTATAAACCCAAGGTTTATACTCTAACTGGGCTTCTTAGCAGTATGTGTTGGTACGAGTCTAAGTTTCAGTGTTTCACCATTAATAGCTCTAACATTATGATTACACTCTGGTTAATTAGCAATATTTGTTTAATCATATCCGATTTTACGTGAACTAGAACCTACTTATTTGGTCAAAGCACAACGTGTACTTGTCCCCTGGGAGCTACAAGAGTTGGGGACAAGATGAGAAAAAGTATATTGTGGGACAAAATTCGAGATTAACATCGAATTAATAAAGACCCACTTTAGTTATTAAACAAAATCTGCATTAATTAGTCAGGAATCGCATCAAATTATTAGAAAATGATTCAAAGACTTACAACTCTTCGCTGTTCACACGTTGGACCTTTGTATTAAATTCAAAGTAATTAAGGAACGATTAAAATCTAGCGAGAAAAATGCAAATTAAACCCTAAGGAATCTTTTATTCGACAAACAAACCCCAACAAAAATGGTCGTGCAAATTAAAACCCAATTTTTTAATTTGACACAAATTAAACCCTAACTTTTTTATGTAACGCAAATTAAACCCCAACTTTTTTATGTAACGCAAATTAGACTCTAATTTTTTAATTAAGCCAATTAAACTCTTAAAACAAATGTTTTTAAATCATTAACATATTTAGAGGTTTAATGATCTAATTTAGAGGTTGATGTTCATTAAAAACTATTATCAATAAATGTATTCATATTTAAACTATTTTTAAAAAAAATCTCACAAGAATGAACACAAAATCATATCATTTTTTCCTAACCAAATAGTTGTTGAACTAAGAGGCATTGTGTGGGTAATGGAGAACTTCCGATAATTATGTTTCAAAGAGATCATTGTTGTTGGAAATGGCAAAACAGCTATGGAAGCGATTCTCAAACCATAAGAGTGGTATATATATATATCGTCTTCTATTGGGCTAGGTGGAAGTTCTAAAAAATAAGTTTGAATACTGCACGTTTGAATTGGAAACATTGAGCTCAAACGCAATTGCACAGGATATAGCCGAGAGTGTTATCAGTGATATGGACGTTTTCAACCGTATCTCGCGTTAGAATGTCCGGCTTGGCTCTATGATCATAGTCCGATAAGCCCTTTGATTATTTGTGAAGCATCTTTTAATCTGTTAAGTCTTTGGCTTATGTTATCTTAATCGAATCTTTTATGATTATCAATTTTATTCTACACGTTAAAAAAAAAACATATTATCTATTCAAATCTATAATAATCCCTAACTATACATTATTGTTGTACTAGAATAATACCCTCGCGATGCGAGGATTATTTGAGTTACTGTAAATAGTTATATTTTAAAACTAAATAATATATACGCTTGATATATGTAAATATGGTTTCTATCATTAAACTATTTGATATAATAACTAACTCATGCTTACATATTTTAATGATCATTTTTGATGTTATGTTGTAAATTTTAAACATGTAAAAACATATCATTAACCAATTTTTCTGTATCTCTGTATTCTCCATAGATATACATATGTTAAACTTCTTCTTATATATAACGATATAAAAATGGTTTTTTCTATTTTTAGTTATATAGTTTGTTGTTTTTTTTTTTGTCTAAATTTTGTTTTCTGTAACTAAATATAACTATTTTTATAGAATTTTTGTACAATTTGTAAAATTACTTTCTGTTTGTGTTTTTTTTCCATTTTAATTTCTTACTTTTTGAGTAATTAACAATTTTAATATTGAAATACTTACATATTTAAATAATTGACATGTGTTAAAATATAATCGGCTACTTATACACGTGTCGCGATCTCGTGAGTTACAAGTTAGGATATATGATTTGAAAATGTTTCCGAGCAGTATATTTTGAAGAATGTTACATTTCATGTTAAAAAATTAGATGTTTGGCGATTCTGTCTACAAAACTGTCCTTTGGATACTACAAAACTGTCCTTTGGATAAAAATATGCAAAACCGTTTTTTTCTTGTTTTCTCTACTTCCATCATTCGAAGATACTATTTTTAACCTATTACAAAGGAGAATTATTCCAACTAATTATTTTTGGAAAATACTAAGATACTAAGTTCTAAGCTTGTAAAACATATTATTTTTGGACAATGCCTAATTAATGATTATGTACACATTTTATCTTTTACTTGATCATTGTTATTTATTAAGATAAATTACAAAATATCTGCTATCTTTTCAATTTTTTTTTTAAGCCCTTACCTTTCTGAATGAAATATGATTGTCACCTTACGTTAAACTGACGCTAGCACAACCGTACGTATTATCTGAGATTTAATGAAAATAAGAAAATTTTGCAACCTCCCTCTTTCCCTAATTTTTTCGGAGGGAGGTAAATATCAAATCCAATCCACTAGAAAACAAAAGCCTTTAAACTATTTCATTATTTAATTAACTAAAAGTACTCCATGGTGGTCAGGTTTTGTGTGTGTTAAGTTTTAAATTCCTGAAAAATAGGTCCAGAGCACAGCGTTTGGTGGTAAGCCGTCGTCTTAACGTGTTTTGATGGAAGGACTTTTGCTCCCGATGAAAAGTTAAAGGCTTGATTTTTTTTTTTGAAATATAGGCAAAGTTGTTTCTTTTACAACTAAATCTAAAAATAATTATATTTTTTTTGAAATATAAAGTTGTTTCTTCCGGTTCCACTTAGAGATCTCACCGAACAAACTCCCTTGATTCAATACTTCGATCCATATATGGATACATCATCAAAAAAACTACCCTTTCACGGTTATTCTCTTTTACCTTCAACAACTATTTTCGCTACATGTGGAATCTGTGACGTAACTGGTGCCATCACCGACAGCTACTTTTGCAATGATCCTACAGCTTGGTTCCATAAGGAGTGCGTTGAGCTCCCATCGGAGATCAGTCATCCTTTCCACTCCCAACATCCTCTCTTGCTCACACATTACTCGAAATCTTGGAAGGGTCGATGTGATTTGTGTGGGCAAGAGCTTGTGGAATACCGTTATGGTTGTTCCAAATGCGAATTCAATGTGGATTTGACTTGTGGGATGAAACCACCACCCTCTACTATTGAGCATCCCAACTGTCATGACCATCCACTTTTATTCTTGAAGAGACGAGAGGAGGAGGAGGAGAAAGCCCCTTGTGAATTATGCAAGGATTCTATCCGCGGAGGTTCCTATTCATGTCTTGAATGCAATGTGTACTTCCACTTGCATTGTGTCCATCTCTTAAAAGAGGTAAACTATCCTTGCCACCCTGGTCATCCTCTCAAGTTAACGGTCCGTGAATCACTTACAAATGATGCGATAATTTGTATGATGTGTCCTAAGCCACCAAAAAATCTGCTTTACCACTGTTCTTTTTGCGACGTAGTTGTGTGTATTGGTTGTACCAAATCACCACTACCCTCTGTCATCGAGAGTGCGAAGACTCATAAGCATCCACTTACTTTATTTTCAAGTCCAGTTCAATACAGTTGTAACATTTGTGGGTCAGAAGTAATTGATATCTCTTATATGTGTCTTCAATGTGGCTTTGCGGTCCATCTTACTTGTATCAACTTTCCCCGAGTCATAAACATCAATCGGCATGATCATCGCATTTCTTTCACTCATCATCTAGGTCCTGGGTATTTGAAATGTGGAGTCTGCCGCATAAGTGTATGCCAATACACCAGAGCTTATTACTGCTTAGTTTGCTCTAACTATGCAGTTCATTCGACGTGCGCAACAGCACATTATGTATGGGATGGTGTGGAACTAGAAGGGAAACCTGAGATTGCCGAAGATATGACGCCATTTAAGGTGGTAGGTGATGACTTGATACGCCATTTTAGTCATGACAAGCATACTTTAAGGCTCCACAAGAACAATATCATTGATGATGAGAGTGCACGATGTGAGGCATGTAGCCATCCGGTTGGATTTGGTCTAATCTATAACTGTGAGGAATGTCTGTTCATCCTCCATGAAAAGTGTGCTAATCTTCCTATGAAGAAGAGGCTTGTGTTTCATGCCATACCGTTCGTATTACAAGGACCAGGTAATGGTGTTCGCAAGGTTTTAGATTGCAAGTTGTGTGGAAAGTATTTTACTGGTTTCGAGTACAAGTCTCAGGAACGGACGCACCAAGATATTGATTTACATTGTAGTTCCCTTTCTGAGCCGTTTGTCCATGGTTGACATTCACATCCCTTATATTTTGATTTTCAAGGCCAGAGCCGTTGTAATGCATGTCATATCGAGTTTCGTGGTTATAGGCTCAAATGTGATGTTTGTGAATTTAGATTGTGTTTGTGGTGCGCTAGTTTGCCGGTAAAGATAAAGCATAGGAACGATGAGCACCCTCTCACCTTATGTTGTAGTGAAAAGGCAATTGGTAAATATTGGTGCGACATCTGTGAGAGAGAGATGGATCCAAGTATATGGTTTTATACATGCTTTGATTGTGGGGGCACATTGCATGTTAAGTGTGTACTAGGAGATTTCTCACGTCTCATACCAGGAAGCATCATGGACTACAAGGAACATAAATTGGAGGTGGTTCTTAACAATCACAACACTCGACCATTATGCAGCTGGTGTTCCTCTCGATGCAAGGACTCCGTAATCCTTAAACTTTGTACTAGTAATTCTGTATACTACTTATGTTCCCGTTTATGTTTGGAGAGATATTTCTGATTTTCTTTTTAGTGGAAGGTTTAAGCTTTGAAGTTTTTTTTTTCTTTTTTAACCTTTGAAGTTGTGTTCTAAATAAGGAGTGAATCTTTTTTTTTTTTTTAACGAGTGAATCTTTCATGGTGGTATTATCATTTCTTTCACTTCCCCTACCTATTTGATACACATAGTTTTCAATATAAAAAATATCATTGGTGGTTACACATCAAACAATATAGTATTTTAAAACTTATAAAGAAACAAAACCAATAGCCAATAGCGCAACTGGTAAAGATATCATGCAAAATCTCGAGGTCGCTGGTTCGAATGACGCTTAGGACGAAATTAATATTACACATCATATGGTTTCGGGTCTAGAAGCACTACAAGAAAACATATATTTCGCAACTGCCTATTTAGTTGCAAAGTAGTCGCGAATATGATTTTTGCGACTATTTAGCGACTAAAAACGATAGTCTCAAATATTTGGTCGCAAATTGTTTTAGTCGCTAATTAGTTGCTATTTTGCGACTACTTTGCAACTAATAATATTTTTTATATTTTAGTAGTAATGTAGTCACAAAATTTTGCGACTAAGTGACGACTCATTAGCGACTCTCTTGCAACTATAATTTTACCACTTGCGACAATTATTTTAGTCGCTAAATTTTGCGACTAATTAGCTACCACTTATATTTCTTGTATTTTTGTAGCAATTTAGTCGCAAAATTTAGCGACTAAGGGGCAACTAATTAGCGACCCAATTGCCAATGTAATCCGAGTTTAGCAACTGTAAAATGGGTTATTTTGCGACTAAAAAGAGACAAAATTGCGACTAATAAATTTAGTAAAAAAAAAAATCATGCCTTTTTTCCTATTTGTAGATTCTGTTTTGGTTATAAAATTTTGTTTTGGTTTTAAATTTTTGTTTGTAGCAAGATAGATAATTAGAAACTACAATTCAAACTACTATAGTCTTAATACAAAACTAGAAACTACAATTCAAACTACTAAAGGCTTCATACAAAACAAAAACACAACTAATGTCTTCAAAACCAAAAAAAGCAACCAAAGCACTTAAGCCATGTCTTGACATACAAACCAAATAAAGATAAAGCCGAGGGAAAAACAAAACATAAAGATTGTTAGAAATTACAAGGATTCAGCTGGAGTAGTATCAGTTGGAGTGGTATCAGTTGGGGCAGCAGTTTGAGGATCAGTTCGGACAGTTTGGGAAGCAAGGAAGGTAAGATAACCCTTGTCAGTTTGGCGCAAGTACTTGTCCATCAGAGTCAACTCCTCACCCTGGGCCTTTTGTCGGGCTAGCTCAGTTTCTAGGCGTTTGTTATGAGCTGCTTGTTCGTCAAGCTTGCGCTGGGTTTCCTGCAATTGTTGTTGCATCGAGACATAAGACGAGGAAGAGTTACCTGCTTCGTACTTGCGCTTCTTGCTAAAGTCAGTCTCATTGAGGTTTCCAATGCCATAAACGTAGCCTCTCTGATCCAAATTTGATGCCTAGGAGACGGAAAAAAATTACAACAGTTAGCAAACTCGAAGAACAAACAGTTAGAAAATACTTCAAAGAACAGAATCACATTTACTTACCTGAAGAAAGATGTCATTGCATTCCTCTGTGGTTAGCTCGGGTTGTCGCGATGTACCATCTGAAATTTCTGAGTCGAACTCGGAACGCTTTGCTTGGAGGTTCTGCTGATACGTTTCTGCAACCTTCTGCGCCTTCATATCAACATAGGTCCCATCTGGTTTGGTGTGGGTTCTGAGGAAAACTTCTCCAAGACTAACTGGTCTGCCAAGCTCCACCTCCTGAAAATGCAACAAAAGAAACAAGAACAACTATCATGATGAGCAGGTGAAAACAAAACAAAACCAGTCTAGTGATAGTAGCTTACCATTTCTTGTCTGACTTGGCTAGTGGATTTTTGGCCAGTGATGCTTCTGTGAGGACCAAGACCTTTTCGGTCAGAATTGCGAGAAGCAGATGCGGTCTCACTCTTCCCCTTACCTTCTTCAGTCTTCCAGTAATCATCCATCTCTTTCCAGATGGTTTCGCCGATCCAAGTAGGGCATTCACCAGCCGCATGAGCTTTGCTCACCATATCCTTCAACCGCCTCGCAACAATCGCCTTGAAATGTGCTTGAACTGTCCCTGTGATCAAGGGATCCCATGTGTGCTCTTTCTACAAAACAAGTGAACTCAGGTGTTAGTTTTGTTAGTAACGAGTAGCAAGAAATAATAGAAGAGTGTGAAAGATCTGAAAACATTACTGCAAACTCGATGAACCATCGCTCAACTCGTTCTGGAGGCACACAACTGATACTGTAGTATGCTTTATCAAACTTGTTGGTGAAGATTTTTGTAATCTTGCGGACCAGAGCTGATCCATCACGACCAAACCTACAAAAAAAGTTCAAACAAGGAGAAACAAACAGTTATGATGAACCATAAACAAGCAGAAAGTTCAAACAATAAGAAACGTAGTGAAAAGAACTCACCATGTGGTATTTGGTGGTTGAGGCTTCTCTGGAGACAGATTACAAGTCCACTGGTGACGGTTAGGCACGGTTAGCAGCTCGTGAAGATAGATCAATGTGTCTTCTGGGAGAGTGGATTCGTGGTGGACACTGTCATCAACCCCATCAACATGCTCTTCTACCGTATCGTTGGAGTGTTGATGTTCAGAGGTGTTGGAGTTATGTCTCGTTGGGGGACGTATCTGAAGTTGAGGAGTAGAAGTAGTTTGCCGTGGACGATGATTCAGAGTGGTTTGTCCTGGAAACATAGCTGGAAACATAATAAACAAGAAAACAGTACAACAAATCATTAGAACAAATCAGTTGAACTCATAGAACAAATGCTAATGAACCAAAGTAAATGCTTAATCTAAATACGTTAAGATTTGTATCATCAGATTCAGCATCAATTTTTCAAATTGGTTAGCAGAATTCATTAATGTCGTTGCACGCAGACGTTTTATCATAAGGAAATTCATTATTCCTCTACTTGTTTTATCAGTGGACTTTCGTCTCAGATTTGATAAATCTTTTGTTTAGACCGAATGGTCTTTGTTATCTTGAGATTTCCCCAAGTACAAGGACCTTAGTTGAGGGTCCATGTTGGCCAGTACACGCACCTTGCGTCTCATGGGCACCTTGGTTGGCATGATAGCCTATTTGAAATCTTTTTCAAGACTTTTGACCAGTTAGGTCTTAATACCCAGATTAAACATAAAAATCGAACAACACCATGACTACAACAACCAAACAAACAAAAACAGAACCTTTTAGAATCGTGGAGAGAAATAATGTCAGGAGAGAAATAATCATTATGGTTCATCTAATTAACATAGATACCATTCAAAAAATCTAATATCTCTCCATGAAATCACATAACAACATAAAGTGAAGCTAACCCATCTTTCAAAATCCAAACTTTTCATCAAATCGAGATAAAACCTAAACCTAAAGTTGATAGAGTTGACCTATAGGGCTAGGAGGCTGTCGATTCTGATGTTGATTGTTCGACTCCGGACTGTCAGGGTTAGATAACCGAGCAGTTTCTCCGGTATGGTGAAAAGACCTCTGATGTTGAGACCTCGACTGGTGGGTTTCAGATCTAGCCCTCTGATCTGGAGTCGTGGAGTTGTTGAAAAGAGTTTGTGGCGGTGGAAACTGTCGGACATGGATCTGTGTTTGGGTGAGAGCGCGTCGTGGCGGAGAACCGTCTTGCGCCGGAGTGAAGGTGTACTGCTGGCCAATTTCCGGCGGCCTAACTGGTATAGATGTGGAAGGCACCGACGGCGTTGGATCTGCGACACAGCCTCTTCCTCTCCCGCGCCCTCGGCCTCGGCCTCTTCCGGTCATCGAGAATTAGGGTTTTCATACAAAAGGGGATCTGAAAAGGTGAAGGAGAAGAGATCGAAAGAAATCAGAGAATCAATTGAAGAGAATCGATTGAAGGTGAGATCGAGAGAAATCAGAGAATACTCAGGGTTTTCATACAAAAGGGGATCTGAAAAGGTGAAGGAGAAGAGATCGAAAGAAATCAGAGAATCGATTGAAGGTGAGATCGAAAGAAATCAGAGAAATCAGATCGAAAGAAATCGATTGAAGGGTTTTCAGAGAGAAGAAGAGATCTGAAAAGGTGAAGGAGAAGAGTGAAGGAGGCGAGTATAGGGTTTCACGGTTTCACGATGTGAGATCTGATTTTTTCACGAAAAACTTATTGGGTTTGGGCCCAAAAATTTGGTTTCCCTCTAAAAATTAACCCAAAAAATTGGTTTCCCACCAAAAATTTTGGGGTTTCCCACAAAATTCTAAGTTTGTAAAGTTTTGGGGTTTGTGGTATAGATTTGCATTTGGGGTATAGATTTGCATTTGTGATTATTGATGAGATATAATATAAGTAATTATATAATAAAACCTAATTGGGTTTTGGTTTCCCACAAAATTCTCTAAGTTTGTAAAGTTTTGGGGTTTAGGGTATAGATTTACATTTGTGATGTTTATTGGTGAGAGGGAAATAAAAATTTGGTGAGAGGGAAATAAAAATTTGGGTTAGGGTTGTTGTATTAGGGTATAGATTTTTTTGGAGATTAGATATTAGGGTATAGATTTTTTGGGGATTAGGTATTAGGGTATAGAATTGCTTATTTTTTTAATGAGATATAGTAGAAATAATGTATAAGTAATTATAGTTTATGGTTATTTTGGATTTGGGATTCAATAAAAATAAGTTAAATGTGGTATGTATAAACATTTGGTTTCATTTTAAACTTTTATAGACAATTATGTGATAAGTGTGTATAGAAATTTGGTGAGATAAAAAATTGGGGTTGGGTTGTTGTTTTTGGTTTCCTACCTAAAAAAATGTCTAACTATAGTCATTTTGGGGATTAGGTAGACATTAACGAGAGAATATTTGGCGGGTTAAGCCAATAATTATTACATAGTTTGTAGATAAATAACAAGAGATTTAAGGATTTAGGTAATTAACATAGTCGTTTACGCACTTTATTAAGGTTCTTCATACATAATCATCGTCATCCTCAGAACACGGAGAATTTTCCTGGAATTCATCTTCTTGTTCCGCATCTCTGACATCTTATTCATCGTCATCCTCAGAAGACGAAGAATTTTCCTGGAATTCATCTTCTTGTTCCGCATCTCTGACATCATAATCAAGATTGATTGGGTTGACTCCTTGTGCCACATTATCGACTACGAGATCTTCAATTGCAGTCATCATTACAGGATCATCATTTACTTGTTGCAAAATAGTAGGTTCACTGGCGACACAATCTCCTGAAATATTTCCCCTCGGGTTGACTTTAACAACATTTAGCCACAACTTTGGCGGTTTCTTCTTGTATGAGTACGGGATATAACAAACTTGATCCGCTTGAGAGGCTATGCAAAATCAAGTTGCAGAACTTAGACTTGAATATTTATATATATATATATATATATATATATATATATATTTATATATATATATATATTTATATGAAAAGGCGAAAAGAAGGAACTTTGGCGGAAATACGAACCTAGAATAAATGGTTCGTATTTATTATACCATCGCGATGAAAGAACGTCTACAATGCCAGCATGGTTCCTCCGAGTGCCTCTACCGATTTTAGGGTCGTACCACTTACACTTAAAGAGTGTGAGTCGCAGATTAACCATTCCCTCGTACTCGATTTCTATTATATTCGTTAAGATCCCGTGGAAATCAGCTTCATCTGATGCATCACTATAATTCTCTCCTTTAACACATACACCATAGTTGCAAGTCTTTTTTCCGCGGCCGTGACTCTGCGTATGAAACAAATATCCTCTTGTAAAATAGATAGGCCAAGTTTTGGCCTTGTTCAATGGTCCATGCACTATCTCTTGAACCCAATTAGGAAAAGGATGTGTGGTTTTCCAGTAGGTAACCTGCATGAAGATAGACTATATCAAATTATAGAAGTACAAAAATATAATATATATACACACAGTTAAGAATATTATTCTGACATACATAATCTTTCACCCATAAATGATATTCTTCAGCTCTTTTAGCCTCGAGTTCTTTGTTTGAGAGATCTGGATATTTTGTTGCAAGATACTCATCGAACATACTGTGTAAGACCAAAACGTATATGAGACCGACCGACATAGTCAATTATGTTTAAACTTAATTTGAGATTTACCTCTCAAAAGGCTGAAAATAGGGGCAATTTCGCAAAACATATGAATGTGCGCATTGAAAGTCTTTCTCTGTCAGCCAGATTTCTTTCATTGGCCCACTTGGACGACCGACGTGCCTAAATATATCAGGTACTTCAGGGTCAAGATATTGGGGAACTTCACCTTCACTGAATCTTGTTGACCTGGAAAAAGGAGTTAAAAGAAATTTAAAATTTATATAATGTGTCTCCATATGTGTTTAATTATAGTGTTTACCTTGATTTTGTGAGTACATTTTCCGCAAAATAGTGCTCTGAGAAATAAGCTACCTCCTCCTTTAGATATGATTGAACAATGGATCCTGCCGCACGAGCTTTGTTTTTGGCTTTCCCTTTCAACTTTTTGAAAAACCTTTCGAAAGGGTACATCCACCTGTATTGCACGGGGCCTCCTAATTCAGCTTCGTATGGGAGATGTATAGGCAGGTGCTCCATCACGTCGAAAAATGATGGTGGAAAGATCTTTTCCAAGTTGCATATGATCAAAACTATGTTTTGTTTTAGAATGTGGATGCGACTTTTTTGCAAACTCCTCGAACATAAGTCACGGAAAAATCCTCCAATTCCTACAGTATATAAATTGAATTCAAAAATTGGTAAATATAAAATACTATAATCATATTTACGTGGCACATATTCATATATAGAACAAGAACTAGTACGTACCTGATAACGCGAGGTGAATGTTCCGATCTAGGAGTTCGGCAAAAATAAATGGAAGTAACCGCTCCATAAAAACATGGCAGTCATGACTCTTCATCCCAAAAAACTTTGCATTAGGTATATCAACACAACTAGCTAAGTCTGAGGCATAACCATCTGGGAATTTGACCGAATTTTTCACACATTCCAATAAGCTTCTTCTGGCTTCGTCTGTCAATGAGTAGGGAGGAAAAGGGGCTCTACCCTCATCAACAAGCAAGTGTGGCCGAAAACAGAATTCTCCTACATCCCATCGTGACGGGATGGTGTCTTTTGATTTACCCTTCACACGCATAACAGTGTTCATGATGTTATCAAAGAAATTCTTCTCTATATGCATCACATCAAGATTATGTCGCAGATTGAGGTCCCTCCAGTACGGCAGCTCCCAAAATATGCTTTCTTTGTGCCAGTTATGCTTCTTCCCAAAGCCAGGCATCTTCTTCTCGTGACCGTTACCACCTACATCCTTTGTTCTAGGTGGATTAACACGACGCAACCGGTAGGAATAAATTTGCTCACCGGTCAAAGGCTCTGGTGGATACTGGTTCCTAGCATCTTTTCCCTTCAAAAAGTCTTTTTTATTCTTCCTTAGTGGATGATCAAGTGGAAGAAATCTTCGGTGACAATCAAACCAACATGTCTTTCTTCCGTTCGGCAAATAAAAAGACTTTGTGTCGTCCATGCAAATTGGACACGCCAATTTTCCATGGGTGCTCCATCCTGATAACATGCTATACGCAAGAAAGTCACTTATCGTCCACAACAACACTACTTTGAGATTAAAATTTTGATTCAACGACACATCGTACGCATCGACACCATTAGACCACAACTCTTTTAACTCCTCAATAAGAGGTCGGAGGAATATATCGAGATTACCACGCGGATGATTTGGCCCAGAGTTCATAATTGTAAGAAACAAGTACTCCGTATTCATGCACATGCCAGGGGGCAAATTATATGGAGTCAAGATCACAGGCCACAACGAATGATTTTTTGACATTCCAAAAGGATTGAACCCATCTGTACATAATCCAAGATAAACGTTGCGGGTTTCTCGGGCAAACTCAGGATGTTGATCTTGAAAATATTTCCACTCCGCCGCATCAGATGGATGACACATTTCCCCCTCCTTGGTTCTGTGCTCTGCATGCCATCTCATTGCCGCTGCAGTCTTCTGGCTCTGATACATTCTCTTCAATCTATCAGCAATAGGCATATACCACATACGACTATATGGTACATTAGTCCTACGTTGTTGCTCGTTAGGATTCCATCTTGGTGAATTACAAATCGCACACTTATCTAACCATTCGTCATCTCTCCAGAATATCATACAATTGTTAATGCACACATCAATTGCATGACATGGGAGGTCTAAATTGCGCATCAATTTTTCTGTCTCATAATTTGAACCAGTTGCATGGTTTCCTTCTGGTAAATACTCTGTAAACATTTCGCATACCGAATCCACTAACTTCTCACTCATATTATGATCAACCTTATTTTGCATGATCCGAGAAGCTAAGGATAACTTCGAGTGTCCTTCCCGACAACCATCGTATAATGGATTTCTCGCTCCTTCTAACAAGTCGTAGAACTTTTTTGAATGATTACGTACAGGTTCTTCTGCATTCTGATAACTACCAAGTTCTTCAACATTTTGATAACTACCATACTCTCCGTAGTTATCAAAATTCACGTTATCACGAAATGCATCATTCACCATATCCACATATCTATTTTCTACTACATTACCGACTTCTTCAGTCCCACTAACCCACGTTGTATCAACATAACTTGATCCTAAACCCATATTGAGTTCTTCTCCATGTCTATACCAAACATAATAATCTGGCATATATCCATTCTTATACAAATGCTTATAAATTCTACTCCCCGGCATAAATTCTACTCCCCGGCAAACAACACAAGGACAGAAAAACTTACCGCCATTGCTCTGCGTCAGTGGTTGGCTATTTGCAAATGCCATGAATTGCTCCACCCCCGCGACGAAATTTGACGAGAAATTTCCCGTCACTTCATCGAACCTCTGATACATCCACTCCCGACCATACATATTATTAAAATTTCCCGACATTTTTTAACTTATGAAATTTTTTTTTTCTCCACCACTTATAGTTTGAGGTACGAATGATTGTGAGGTGAAAGAATGATGGAGAGTGAGGTGAACGAATGATTTGAGATTTCTATTTATAGACATTTTTGCAACTACTTAGCGACTATATAAACAGTCGCTAAATTCAATTTCGCAACCAAATAGCGACTAATTTTACAGTATAATAAAATTAGGTACACCTACCCAACATGTCAAACACGTGTGCTCTCACCTAACTTTTGCGACTCATCAAAATTAGTCGCTACTTAGTCGCAAAATAGCGACTGATTTGCGACTATTGATTTAGTCGCAAAATTATTTCGCCACGTGGCCTACACTGATTTTTTGCGACTAAAACCGCGACTATCTAGCAACCGAACAAATTTAGTCGCTATGTCGTCGCGCATTAGTCGCAAAATAGCGACTTTGTCGCAACGAATGTTAATAGTCGCAATTTAGCGACTGATTTGATACCAATTATTATGGGTCGTAATTTAGTTGCTAATTAGTCGCAAAATAGTAGCTACATTTAGCGACTATGTATTTAGTCGCAACTATTAGTAGCTAAAAATCTGTTTTCTTGTAGTGAAGATTACGGGGTTCAGCCCACTGTAGTCTAATAATTGGCTAATAAAGGTATTAAACTAGACTGGTTTACTTATGAAAATCCAAGATAAAAAAAGTCAAAATCTAGTGAATATGCATAGTCACCCGGTGTGGGATCGAATTTTCAAAACGGCACGGGTGGGCAACCATGATCAATAATTTAAATAAGTGCATGAAGGTTGGTCAAGACTGATACGGCCATCAAACGACTGGTATATTACGTTTTTCTAACACATTATAACATGTGTTTTCCGTGTTTTTATGTTTTCGTGGAGTATTTATAGTTCTTAGTTTTGGTTGCAAAGGAATATGTAAAGATGCATGATCGTGCCGAAAGGTTAGAAGTTTGACATTTATTGAAGAATTTTCCACCAATGGATTTATTCAAAGTTTGAGACAAGCTAAATCATTGAGTTATATTTCATTTGGAAGAAATTTGAAGTCATTCTAACATGTACATGCATAAAGATCAAACCATGCAACAAAAAGAAGGAATAGAATCTAATGGATCATGTGTTACTCAGAACCTGTAGAGAAAGTCAAGGGAGATCAGAAGTCAATTTGCCATGTGGTGTCTCGAGCCACGAGATGTGCATGTGGGTTGCTAAGTTCAAAGGCGTTGACCGGCAAACATGGAAGAAGTACTTATGGGTTGCAAAAGGAAAAAGAACCTTCGGCGTGAAGATGATGTGATAAGCAGCAAGTGAAACAGTGTAAAGCAGTTCTGCTATAGAAGAGTGAATTGTCTTCTGGATTTTAGGGGGAGTCACCTTATTTAGTTGCGGTGACAAACAAGATATAAAAGAAGAAAAAGCTGGAATGAGGGAGTCGGCTCTTCGAACAAAGAGAGAAAAACAATTCTCTAAAGAACTCAAGTTGCAAAACAAAGTATTTGTGAGTGAAGCATATTGAGTGTAAAAGAACATATATAATGTGTTCTAGATCTGGGTAGATTAGGAACCCCTTCTGGATTAAAACACTTATAATGTCTTCAATTAGTTATGGGTAGAATCGGACTGTGAATCATATTCTTCTTGAATGTTCTTGTAATCTTCTAGTTGCAAAAATGTCTATGCGTAGCAGTGTTACTTTATTGAAGTATATTTGCTTATATTTCTTAAAAGGAGTGTGCTCATCATTAACCCTGATACTCTTAAGGGTTCTTAAAATATTGTTTAATATTTACTTAATTTTTGCTAGTCTAATGTTGATACTCAAAAATCTCATATTTATGGAAATTATATAATACAAAACTGGGCAGAATATTAGGCCCAATTACAAACCCATTAAACAAATTCCATTAGTATAACGTGTATTGTCTATGGGCGAAGTCTCTCTATGGAGTTGAGAATCATGGGTTGGATGTTTCCGGCGAGACTGAAGCAAAATTAGTTGGGTGTTCTTCTGATTGACGCCTAAGTTTTGACTTCACCTCTGTTTTGGGACTTCCGGAGTTTAATTACGGTGGATTTGGTTTCCGTTTCAAGGTTCATCGGAAGTTATGGGGGATAGATCTATGAGGTGATTTAGTTGTTGCATCTTGTTGAAGGAGGTGATTAGAAGCTCTACTTGTGTCGAAGATCCGTTGGGTTTCCGACAACGGTGGTGCTTCAGGCGTGCCGAAATTCTCTCCAAAGATGCCACGTGGGTCAAGTTCTTCAGATAAGCAAACACGTGTTCATATGCGTTTAATTACTTTGTGGTGTTTAATTGTGGACCCAAAATTATAATCACCTTTGCCCAATGAGCTTTAATGAAACATGGTTGACAAAAAAAAAAAAAAACGTGTATCGTCTTCCTCGTAAGCTAAAAAAAGAGCAAGTTCGTGAAATCAAACACGTTCTTTGATTCGCAGATCAAATCAGAGCTCGTATGATTCTCTAATCGCTCTAACTTCTTAGTGATTGTGTTTCCTTTTTCTTGTTTTCTCTCCAGATTCTGAGTTTAATTCAAATCCATTATTTATCTAGGGTTTTTGATTTTGATTGTGCAGTCACGGTTTTACAGATCTAAAATCGAAGAAGATGATGTTTTTCACTAGGTATGAACCTCAAATCTAGCTTCTTTTGCTTCTGGGCTTCGTCTTTTCATTTGTTTCAATCGTAATTTTTTTTTCACTTTTTGAGGTTCAGTAGGATAGCGACACGTGTCTCGTAGAGACATTTCAAGAGGCTCTCCCCCAAGGTACGACTCAACGCAAAAGTCACCTAATAATTTGTTTTTCAATTATTTTCATTTTTTTAATCAGATGATACTACCTAAGTATCACCGTTAAAGATGGTCTAAGGGCATCTGCATTGGTGACCCCTTAGGGTCTAATGTGGTGTTCTTATAATATAAAATTATTAAAATAGTTGTAAAAGGAAGAAAAAGAGTGTTTTTGTGGGGTATATTAAAATATAAAATTAATAAAATTTGAGTAAAGAGAGTAGATAGTGAGTGTGTTTAGGAAAAGAAAAAGAGAGAATGTCTGATATTGGATATTTTGGAGAGTGTTTTTAAAAAGAAGAGAGAGTGTTTAAATATAAAATTAATAAAAGTTGAGTAAAAAGATGAAAGAAAAGGTATAAAGTTGAGTAAAAGGAAGAGAGTGTGTTTTAATAATTTTATATGGCCTTAAGACACGATGGTGTCAGCAATGCGGATGCCCTAAGGTTCATACAATCTCATTTGGTATCAGAGATCCTCACCAAACCAAAGAGAAGACTGTCCCTTTAATTGGTGAATATCTTACGACATAATAACATTTACAACATTTTTAGGTGCTAACAAATCATTACTTTTAGATAGCAAGAGGTATGGCTATTGGAAAGTCAGAATGAGTCGGCTCATTCAAGGCCAAGGAGAAGATGCCTGGATGACAATAGAAGACGGTTGGAAACCTCCATCCCAAGTCACTGATGAAGGATTTAAGATTCTCAAGCCAAAGTCAGCCTGGACTGTTGAAGAAAAGAACCTGTCAAAAAAAATGCTAGAGCTATGAATGTTATCTTCTGCGTTGATGAAGATGAGTTCAAGTTTATTCAGAGCTGCAAGTCGGCTAAACAAGCTTGGGATGTCTTACAGAAATCTCATAAAGGCACGTCAATCGTGACGATTACAAAGCTTGATCAACTTACCTCGAACTTCGAAAACCTTAAAATGGATTCTCATGAAATGATTGTTCAGTTCACTCAAAGATTAGTGTTATAGCAAATGAAGTTGACGTGGAAAAAACTTACAAGGATAAGAAACTTGTAAAGAAACTTTGTAGGAGCCTACCTCAAAAATTTGCTGTTGATAAAACAGTAATGAGACTATCTAGTAATACTTACTCCCTTAATTATGAGGAACTGGTTGGAATGTTGAAATATAAAGAGATGGAAGTAGATGAAGACAAACAACTCACATCCAAGGGAATTGCCTTCACTGTGAAAGAAGACAACAACGACAAATTCAAGGAATTAAAAGATGAGATGTCCCTTCTGGCCAAGAATTTTGAAAAAGTCTTACAAAGAGTGTGTCAAGGCCAAGACCAAGGTTCTTCCAGTCAATATCGTGGCAATGATAGAGGAAGTTAGAGGAAATTTTGCTCAAACAGCGAAAAAGATGGACACAGACGTGATGTTCAGTGCTTTGAATGTGGTTGAAATGGTCACATTAGACCTGAATAACCTGTCACCAAGCGAAAAAAACTGAAGTGATATGAATGTATGAGCAACATACACATGAAAGCTGAACGTCCAAATCTTCTAAATAAAAAGGAGAAATCCTTTATTAGCTTCAGTGAATCTCATTCATGAGAAGAACTGAATCTAGTTACTGGAGTCTTGGCTTTTGTGGTAAAATCAAAGGTTTGAGTGAACACGGAGGTGAATCAACTGTTTGCCAAGAAGAGTAGACCTATTAACACTTCACATGAAAAT
Organism: Draba incana; assembly: GCA_963576765.1. Lineage (NCBI taxonomy): Eukaryota > Viridiplantae > Streptophyta > Magnoliopsida > Brassicales > Brassicaceae > Draba > Draba incana. Next base: position 36,551,461 of record OY755205.1, read on the forward strand.
GCTAAGAATCAAGAACCAAGATCTTAGACACATCTCAAGGATGTGGGTTCAGGGTGTCCACTGAATCAGAGAAATGAAACCATGAAAATCAAGAATAAGAGAAGAAAGAAAGTAAACAAGCAAGAAGTCATGGAAAGAATGCTTGTTTCCACTATAGTACAACATGACATCAATGTCAAAGATGTTTCAAAAGAAAGAGGAAGCTATAACTACTTTGGTATACAGACATATGCTTGTTAGAACCTAAATATTATGTTCAAACATTAAAGAGAATCTTCAGTGCATTGAGTATGGTATTGTTTCCGACTCTCAGCATATAAGGGCATGTTAGAAATTACGAATGTATCATTACATCAACACACAATAAATAAAGGGCTCATGTTCAAGTAGTTGATTGAGAAATGTATGAATGAAAAGTTGTTGCATTCATCTAAGTCTCAAACACAATGATCTAATAATCTGTTTTCAAAAATCAGCTTCGAATTCTATAAAGGTGTTTCATCTAGAAATCTATAGAAATTTATCCTGTTTTGACAAATTTGGTGTACAAAGTTGAGTTTGGAATAGCAAGCGTGTTTTTAATCCAGTGTACAGATCACCTTTAAAAACCTCTTATCAAAAAATCATCATAGAAAAAGAGTTGTTCACCATACATGTTCAGCTTTCTTCGATCTCCTCTATCTTTCTTCTTGTGAGTTTTTTTTTCCTAAAGTTCTTGAGAGTTAAGTTATGTATCAGTCGAAAAAAAAAACACAAAAAATAAACAAAAAGGGTAAAATAAGAAAAGTTGTGTCTTATTCAACAGAAGGAAATGTTGAAGTTTTCATCCCTTCTTTGGTTGAGTCGTCAAAATGTGTCACTCTAAAAATTATATCTTGGCTGAACATATATGTTGATGTGTAGACTAGCATGTGCTGATCAGTGGGTGTGAAAGCCTTTGTCTCAATGAAGAGCTACCCTAGTAACCTGGTGAGTTGACTTATGTGGGACCTGGTTTCTTACAATTGAATTTGTCGGGTTCGCGGTAGAGCTGCAAAACTTCTAGTTAGAAAATACAAGAACAAAAGTAGAGAATAAGGTGTTTATTATTAGTTGTGTAGCTATGAAGGTGAGTACAAGGGTTTTTCTTAATAATTCGTCATCCTCTCTAATGAGGGAGATATAATAATATATATAGTAAATTAAGTTGGCTAGGGTTTTGCTTGAGCTGCACTCCTTAAATCGGCCGGCCCATCAGCTGTTCGGTCCACCTGTAATTCGGCTCGGCCCAATTTTTTGGGTTGCACCAAATTGGGCCTGGTAAGTTGAAGTCCACTGTCTTTAAATCGGTTAACCCGGTTTGTTTTGGTGTCACCGGTGGTTTACAGGTATGTTAACCGGCTGATGGATCCTAGGCGTTTACTGGAGCTCTCCAGTATCCAGATTTAGTCATTTTCTTCTGATGATCTTCAAGGGGTAGAAATTGACCCCTACAGTTAGCCCCCTAGCTTGGAATTATCAGTAATGGTGAAGCCAAAATATTGTTGAAAGTTCAAGATCAAACAGAAGAAATTGTTTAACTGTCTTCCCGAGTTTAGGATTCAGGTTTCAGATTTGATCAGTTTAGTTAAAGTATCTTTCGAGTAGGTGTAATGAAAACCGTTGCCTTTGGCGAGGTTTGGATATAAGTGTTTTGACCAAAAATATTTAAGCCGTTAATGGTGTACCGTTGGTAGACTTGGTTTTTTTTTGTTCCACGATATGGCTGAGCCGTTAATCCATGGTTTTCATTTTTCCGTGAAGCGTACCGTGAAAAGTATCAAGCTTCAATCTGCGGCGTCGCCGATGATTTTGTGCCAGCGACAATGGGTTCATCGATCGAGTGTTGCTGAAGTTCTGATCAGTCGTAACCCGAGCTGCTGACCCGATCAGTGTGTCCCCGAGCCGTCGACATAATCCATGTAACCCGAGCTACCGACCTGATCGGTGGATCCCAAGCCGTCAACCCGATCTATGTAACCCGAGCCGCCGACCCGATCGGTGGATCAGAGAGTCGTCGATTTGCTTTGGGTGTCCATGAGCTATTGCTCCATGATTTTGTTGTGCTGAGACGAGTCGTGTTGATCCATAAGTCATTTGAAGTTTGATTCCCAAACTGTGAATCGTGAAGGTTTTGTTTTAAGGCTTCCGACTCCGAATCAGTGTTGCCATGAATCCGCCGAACTTGCGAGCCGTGCTGTCACCGCCCGATCCGTGGACCCAACCCGAGTCTTGTCAATATGTTGGGCTTTTTCCTGATTCATCGTGATTTCTAGGTTTGCCGAACCATCGACTTGTAGTTTTCGAAACGTGAACCAAACCGTGTTGCCGTAGCCCAAGCTGTGAGAGATTGAGGATTTGCGAATCACGACTCGTTTAACAGCGTACCATAAACAATAGATTTCCAAGCCATGAACAACCGCATCTGACCCGTGACCCGAGCCGTTGATTCAACCTGAGCTGTGAATCCCGAGAGGAGTTGTAGCGATCCGCGAGCCATAAAGTGGTTTTGATCTTGATTTGAGTTCAACTATTGAGCCGAGCTGTGATGCTCTAACCTGAGCCATGCTACCATAACATGAGACGTGTCTCCATGCCTTGTACGGTGTCACCGTTGCCCAAACTGCGGATTCGGCTCTGCCGTGTTCTGTTAATGATTATTTTTCTGATTGTATGGTTTTCCAAAGATCTTGTATGGTTGGTCCACTCTCTGAGCCGTGAGGATGTTAAAGTTAAATCCAAGCCACAAGAATGTTGAATCCGAATTTTTGCGGGAGACCCGTGAGAATTTAACCCGAGCCGTGGAAGACTCGTGAAAATTTAGAGTTAACCCTTAGTTGCAGAATGTTCTGCTGATCCACGGCTCATCCGATTTGTTTTGTCGTTTAGCAGTGAATCTGCATGTGGAGACAGTAAAACTCGAGCCATGGAGGCGTAAGTGAAGTCTAAGCAGTGAAGGCGTAAATGAAATTTGAGCCATAAATGCGTAAGTGCAATTTGAGCGGTGACGGCTAAGCCGAGAGCCATTGTTTTGTTTAAGACCAATGATTTGCTTATTGGGTTTTCTGATTAACATTCTATGGTTTACAGACGAGTTACCTTAAACAAGTCCGCTCAATGATGAACATGTTATCGCATTACGACCAACGTTTTGGATTTGTTGGGTTTAGGAAGATCATTTTGGTTTACGGCCGCGTTACCATAAACACGGCCGCTCCGATGAACACTCTTTAGCAATGTAACCAACGATTTGTTTATTGGGTTTAGAATGAACATTTCGCTGTACAGACGGGTTTCCACAAACGGGTCTGCTCCGATAATAAACTCTTAGTGTTTTGGACCAGCGTTTCGTTTTCTCGGTTTTGAGATGAACATTCAGGTTTACGGATATGTTCACATAAATATATCCGCTCCAGTAATGAAGATGGAAATTTATATAGTGCACTGTTAATCCGCTAGGATGTAGTTGTTTAGATCCTTTGAAGGATGTAGTAGTTCATTACTGTGGCCAACAACAATGAGAATGATAAGAGATATATCAGTTCAAGTGGGACTTTGGATGATCCGTAAAGGATGTAAGTGTGATATATTAAAAAATAGGAGTATATGAGTATACGTACCTACTACTCTCTTCTTGGAAGGATCGGAGAAGCGATAACACAGCTCGACGATCGGTTATTCATGGCGGATCGTATTGAAGGAGGAATGGTGACAACGAGATCATGGAATAACGTAACAAAGGCGCTCACCTATGAATGAACGGCTCACCCGTGAATAGACGGCTCACCCGTGAATAGACGGCTCACCCGATTAGCCGTTAGAATTCAACAGTTTGCTTGCGAGAAGCGTGGCTCGTTTTGTGGAGACGGCACAGTTTTCGAGAAATGGTTCATTCGCGAAGATTGTGGCTTATTTCCTTAAATTTTTAGAGAAAACAATTTGTTTACTAGAAACGTGGTTTGTTTCATAGGACACGGGTATGCAGCTCGGATTTTGGTAATAAAGGGTCGGCCAATCAAGTTGACATATCGGAAAAACATTTCACAGGTGATCGGGTGCACGACTTGGAAAAATAATTCACGAGTGACCCGGTACGCAACTTGGACCAAAGAAAAGAATTTGTAAAAAGATAGGAATATACGAGTATATGTATCCACTCCCCCCTTTTCCAAAGGAAGGGGCAGCTGAACCCATCCGAAGATGAGCTGCCAACGTACTCTTTGCAAGGATCAAACCAATTTGTAGTTCTTGAAAATAACTTAGTTAAATCTTCTTCTTTATCTACTTTGTGTTACATCGCTGTTCTGACTTCCGCGTTTGGAGGACTCGTCATTCTAAGTCACAGGTTTGGCTAAATCATCATTCTGCTCATCTTAAAAATCTTGAATGGTTATGCCCTCTCCGAATTTGCCAACTGCCAATTTTTTTGCGAGTAGAGAACCCAAGGCACGATAATTAGCCGTAAGGTGTCCGTAGAAACGATAGAACTCACAGTAAGGCTCTTCGTCAAGAGTGTCAGAGTTCTCTTGGCCTTCTTGTACTTGATAGTTATGAGCGCTTCCGATTTGTTTGGCCTTTCTGTACTTCTGCGCCATTTTCTTCACTTCCTCCTTGCTTTTGGCAAAGCCGGTAGCCCGATGCAGAGCATCCTGGATAGTTGATGGTTCGCCGACTTGTCGTCTATCCCCTTCACTTGAGTTGGGATGAGCTTGAAACGTTCGATGAATCTCCAAAGAGTTTCGGTTACTCCCTGAGAAATAGTCCAGAGGTTAGCTTCCGATGATCTCAGCTTAATCAGAATAGCATGCTGCTTTAAGAAAGCCTCGGATAACTGGTGGAAATTATCTATGGAGTTTCTCTCCAAGACTGAGAACCAGTGGAGAGCCATTCCTTTTAGGTGTTCCACGAACAAAAGACAATAGCCAATATCTTTTTCCTCAGGTGTGAAGTTAACGCGAGCCATAGCGATGAAGAATGCGGTAATATGCTCCGTTGGATCAGTTTTTCTGTCGTATGTCGGTATTCTGATGTTTCCAGGGTCGGAGAGCCGTGCCTTAGTGATTCGTTCTGTGAATGGCGTAGTCCGCGCTTCTTCGAGTACTTGATCAATCTCTGGAGCTTTGCTGATTGCCCGGTGGACCTGAGAACACATCTCCCGCAAGTCTAGGGCGGTTTGGCGCATGGTAGCTTTGAGCTCCTCCATCTCTTGTTGTTGAAGGTCAGCTGCGGCCTTCCTTGCGTTAGCCGCTTCGACCTGCTCGACTCATTGAAGGTTTTTCTTCTTCTTCAGCGAGCTCTCACTCACGCTCGAATCGGCTCCTTCTTTGTACAGTTCTCCTGGCGCCTTCTGGTCCAGAATAGTCGATGTTGGTTTCTTCTTCCGTATCATCAATGATCTCCACGAGTTTTGCTGCTCTATTCACAGCGCTACCGTTCGGTACTGGTGTACTCCTGTCATCGACCTGTTGAGGAGTTGGCTCGCTGGATGCACCGTTGGTTTTCGGCGCACCGATAAACGTTGAAGCTCGGCTCGTTGGGATTATGCGAGCTTCGGGTTGTCGGAAGATCCCAGGCCTGCGAGTTCGGCTGGCTGCTGATAAGGCTCCAGCAGTGCCGTCAATGCGTCATTGAGCAATTCTTTCTTCCTTGACTTCCTGAGTAGCTCCGACAGCATCTCCTTGACGTCGCCAAATGCATTCGGGTTAGCCGTCGTGGTAGTTTGAGTATCGGTTGCCTCGTATCTGTTTGGAGTCGTTTGCTCTCCGTTGTTTTATCCGTTTGCTCCGGTTCCACCGTTTGCTTCGGATCCACCGTTTGTTCCGGATCCACCAGAAGCCGTCTTTTCCTTATCGCCTTGTCCGGTTGGTCTGAATTCATTGGGAGGCGTCTCCTTCGGATCGGCGCTGCTGTCTGTGGCGTTTTTTTGAGTTGTTTGGTTGTTAACGGTCATCTTCTCAAACTTGCTCGTGGTTTTTTCGTGTATGAAGCTTTACTGCCCCCTCCTTCTAGCGCCAAATTGTTGGAGCTGGATTCCTTGAATTGAATTTGTCGGGTTTGCGGTAAAGCTGCAAAACTTCTAGTTAGAAAACACAAGAAAAAGTGGAGAAGAATGTGTTTATTGTTAGATGTGTAGCTGGGAAGGTGAGTACAATGATTTTTCTTAAGAATTCGTCATCTCTCTAATGAGGGAGATATAACAATATATATAGTAAACTAAGTTGGCTAGGGTTTTTTTCTTAAGCTGCACTCCTTAAGTCGGCCAGTGCATCAGCTGTAATTTGGCTCAGCCCAATTATTTGGGTTGAACCAAATTGGGCCTGGTAAGTTGAAGTCCACTGTCTTTAATCGGTTCACCCGTTTTTTTTTGGTATCACCGGTGGTTTCCATGTCTGTTAACCGGCTGATGGATCCTAGGCGTTTGCTGGAGCTCTCCATTATCCAGATTTAGTCATTTTCGTCTGATGATCTTCAAGGGGTGTAAATTAACCCCTACAACCTACTTTACAATCTTCTTCTTGCTTTTTTTTTTGTTCAATATGTGGTATCTCAATTGGCTATACTTGGATGTTTGTCTTAGTACTCTGCCTGCATAAAGAATTTGGTGTGAGAGTAAACTTAATATTCTCAAATGATGGTGTTCGTAGGATAATCCAAGCATCTGATCTTGATCATAAGGTAGTCTACCCTATCTATAAATGTTCAAGCATGTGATCTTGATGTCTTATTCATGTCTCTCATGCTCTGCATCAATCTCATTTGGTTTGATTTTGACTAATGATCATGTCAATCTTTAGACATGTTAGTGTTGGATCTATTTTCCCTGGAAAGCCCAAGGTTTTTACGACAATAAATTCTATTTACTGGGCCTGGGCCCTATCACACAATTAATAAAGAAGATAATAACTTGTTGTTGGCGTGTATGTTACTTTTGCCAAAACCGATAAAAGTGGAGGAAATACAGCGTCTCTGTACATCACATCAAAGCCGTCCTCTCTATTTTACTCTCTTAAACCTAAATCTCTTTCTTCTTCACAATCTCTTGCGTTTAGTCTCAACCAGAGGCGGTTCCAACATGGAGAAAAAGGGGGGCACGTGCCCCCAATTAAATTTCAACAATTTTTTTTATATATGTAATTATGTGAAGGAATTAGTAATTTAGCGATTAAATTGCTCATAGTGCCCCCACTAATTCCACGTCCAAATCCCATAATGCATCCTCTATTAATAAATTTTTATTTTTCGCCTATCATAAATTTTGCATTAACTAATCGAGTCATGTTTCCATTTTTCCATTTTCTTAATTAGTTTTTTTATTTGCAATTGTGTATATATCTAGTAAATTTTATTTTTCAAATGCTTTTCATTTACTAAATCTTTACAGCCTTCCAAAATAATCATTTGCTTTTCATAATTAAAATAGATCTCTGAATTTTTTTAAGCCACGGTTTATGTTTTTCTATATCATAATTTTCTTTCAAGACTAAATATCTACAAAATAAATTTTAAGAAAACTAGAAGTTTTACAATGTTTTTTAATAAATTCAAATGCATTATTAGAATATATAAAATAAAACACAATCATTTCTATATTTTTGTTGAAAAAACGAATATTATTATAACATTTTATATTTATTTTTTATTATGTTTATTAAAAATATAGTGCCCCGACTAAATTTAGGTCCTAGACATGCCTCTGCTCTCAACTTTTCTCAGTTCCTTCCCTTATAAACTTGAACAAAATGTCTAAATCCTTAGCGTTCAACGTCAAATAAGTGAGGAATCCTCTCCAGCGAAGACTATCTTAGGCAAGTGAGCCCTTCGCAACAAAGGGTAACAAGAACAAAAATTTAAAGTTCACAACACTGGTTAAATCTAAAATTCCAAATAATGCTCTAATTCAGAATCGTCTTCGAACCAAAAACAAGGGGAGGGCTGGAAAATCAATAACTGTGCAAGGGATCGATGAAGGCAGTGATGGCTCAAGATCTCTTCAAGAGCTTCACGGTGGTTTAAATCTTCCCTCAGCATGAACTGTTGGTGCTTCCAAGTTTACGAAGTAGAAAACCCAAGTCGCCGATGACACAGAAGAACCCTCACATGATTCCTTATAGGTCTGGGCGTTCCGATACCCGATCGGGTTCGGATCGGGTATTTCGGATTTTCGGGTATTTTTTTAGAGATATAATACCCTAACTGATATTTTATATATACGGTTCGGGTATGAATCGGGTTCGGACGGGTTCGAGTATATCCCAAATACCCAATTTATCATTTTGTTCACAAAAAATAAAATAAAAAAACAGCTAAAAATGCTAAGTTGTTAACACAATTAATTAAAGAAACAATTCACCCATAAGCAATGAATAATAATTCAATTAGGTAAATGGCAAGAGGGGTTTTGTTGTTGGTAGTGGAGAGATTGTAAATAAACATCAAACCGGACCCCACGAGATTTGTGTTCTGCTTCCGAACAATAGGCCCACAAAATTAATTTGCTCTTCAATCCATAGGATTTTTTCGTGTGAACAACTTCCCATCATTAATTGTGAGTAGACTAGGTTTTATTCATTTTCTATTATTCCCAAAACTGTTCGTCTCTTTCTTAAATCATCCAAATCTAAGTATTCGGTGTTTATTTCGTCCTCTTGCATTCTCCCCCAATTTCAATTCTAATTCTCTGTATATTATGAAAATTTCCAACTTGCCAAAACGTGTATTCGCCGACAAAGAAGAGCCTATTGGAAATCGCGTGAATTCCTATTTCAAATTGAATGTGATTAGGACTGTTCTTCACGCTCTTGAACCGGATGAGTTGGAAGTGATCCGACCTTGTTTCTTTGTGATCGGTTATCTTCAATGAGTTTTCTTCTTCGATTTCGAGGTTTCTAGTCTTTTTTTGGATTTTTGGTGTTAGATAACAAGTTATTACTTTTTGTACCATAAGAATTATATTATATAAACAGAAAAATATATCTCTATATTTAAACTTAGCGAAATATTTAAATTGTTAGAGATCTTTCATTTATTTATTTGCATAAATTTTCATACAAGTACTATTGATAGATTTTGTTGTTAGCTTAACAAAATTATACATTATAATAACGAGTTATGCATAAATATACATGTGTATTTAGTTAATGTAGATTTTTGGATTTTCATCCTCTCTCTCATTTGTCTCTTTACCTTCATTGTTTTTGTTCATATCTTTTTGTTACTTCTGATCCGCCAACCACCCCAATTGTACAGTGAAATTTGGTAGGCCTATCTATACTTTTACTTGTCCAATATGTTTATGTGTTTACCATTCCGATTTTTAGACTCTTTTTCGTTCACTGTTTGTCGTAGTTACAAAATCCTTCTTTTTGTGTCCCCTATCTCAATTGCGTAAAATTGATCCATGTTTTTGACTCGCTCTTGCCACACGAATCTTAGAGATCTACGTCACTGTAAATGCAATTTACAGATTCACAATTTTTGATAATGGTTTAGTGGTTTTAATATGGGTTTATGTGTAGTTTTAGCAGACTATGTATAAACTTACATATTCATATATTAGAAACCTCTCTATCTTTTTTTTTGTGTGATTTTTTACTTTTTCTTCCCAATTTCGTGTAGATCCATGAACATGTACACTCTCCCTTCACACGTTTTCTACAAGCATTTTTGCAGATAAAGAATAACCGGTTGACGATTATGTTGATATCCAAGGATTTTGCGACTTGTAGGTGTCCATGTTACATATTTCGTTGTTGGTGATGGAACGGATCCGGAGTCAGAAGATGAAGAAAATCAACATGTTATTGCTTTAAAGATTGACAAAGTATGATAACTTGATAAATGATGAGGCGCTAAGTTACTTCCATGGATAATCTCTAGATTTTTGGTTTTAAATTCATGTTACATGTACACAACTATTATTTTATGCGCGTCTCCAAATGCTACCATTGTTTGACTTTGTTTTATATTTGCAATCTACAATGTTGCGTAACAGTTTATGTTTGAGGATGACTATATATTTGTATAGTTGCCTATTCATTTTTAAGATATTAATGAAAATAGAAAACAGTTGGTTTGTTTATTATCAATATTTGCAAAGCTCCACAATAGCTTTTGTATCACAAGATTACTATTTCCTTATATCTCTGACCGTCTTAAGGATCCATCAATATGAATAGAGATCTACTTTTTAATATCGCATCACACAAAACTTTGTAGCGCTTCAGTCCATCATATAACGCTTCAACCCAGCAGATAACTAGTAACGTGCATATAATAACAAGTTACGTGTAAATGTATATATAAGTATATATAATTACATAACAAAGTACGAGTATTTGTAACATGCTAAAATATATATTTTTATCAGATATATATGAAAATGTATCTCTAATTTTGTACTTAACCAGACAACTAAATTATTAGATGTTATTGTTCATACTAATGTACGAAACTGAAGCCGTCTATCATTCGACCCGCTGAACACCGATTTGTACCACTCTCACGGCCTGCCTCATTTAGCCAAGTTATTTCCCTACCCTTGCTACATTCACCCTTTTATTTTGGAGGTTGTGTCAGAGGAATGTTGCTTCTTGAGGAGTCAAATTTCTCTTTACTGCCACGAGTCTTGTTCCTGTCCACTCTCACCACCTCTACGTAGGCGAAGCAGTGGTCCAACGGTACGACGCTGAAGCCGTCTATCTCTAGAGCCATATTCTTCGACAGCGGGACGACGTACAACTTCAGCTCATGCAAGTCCACTCGCATCACAAGGAACATGTCCATATGCCGTCTGTTCGGATATGGATTGGGACCGGTTTGACTTCCCGTCCGCGACTGTTTTCTTCCATGGAGTTGATTCTTACCTCCGTTATGACTTTCGATCAGACGGCCTCAATAACCTCTCCTTCACGTAACTTGATGGTCGTCCTCAAACGAATTTCAAACACAACAAACCTCCACAGACCATCTAGTCCCCGTCTCCACCACATTTGCTCAGCTCTCACACGGTCACTTAGTATTTCACTGAGAGTCATCATTATTGTGTACCCTGAAAATAGACATCCATTTATTGAGTTAGTGAAGATTGAAATAATGTTACTGTCTATAATGTAATGTAGACGACTACATTTACTTACCTAAGTGTAATGAGGAAGCATTGAAGTTTGTAACAGTAAAGTTTCTTTCATGTTACTGATGGTTATCCATAAGTGTCGTTTCACTCCTATTTATTGAGCTTAAAATTTTTGCCCTACACCCTACAAACTAATTCCCACTTAAACTCCTACCTACCCCATGGAATAAATGTTCTTATATGCATTAATTTCTCGGTCAGTGTTTCATCTTCTCACCATCAATTAAACACCACGCGCAGTAACATTACGCGTTTTCGTCATTGATAGAGAAAACATATTTTGCGGTTACCCTTTTATTGTTTTTCCACACACTTTTTCTTTTTGCTATTTTGTTAATTATATTATTGAATATTACGATGCAGCAAATTCACTCGTAATTGAATCAATGTTAAAAAAAGAAAAAGATAAAAAGTAAAAAAGAAAAAGTGTTGTAAACTGTATAATTATCCACGTATACATGTAATGACTCTTCATAATCTATTCTCCCATGAAGCCACGTATTCATAACAAATCCTCTCATGAAGAAAGGTTTGACCAACTTAGTTTTTACTATATATATAAAGGGTTGTGTTATGTTAACAAGAGAACAACAAGAAATAAAATGATCTTCTTCCCTCTGATTTCAAACTTCTCTATATATTTATGTCTGTTTCACTTCTTCCTTTTAATATTAAATATTCAACATGTTATCAGCACGATCGTCTCTCGATCCGATCAATCTCATACCATTACTCTATCCGATCAATCTTATACCGTTTTTCTATCCAACCAATCTTATACGAAAAATGTTAGATTTAAATTTATAATTATGCAATCTAAATTTAGATTTATCCATTATTTACGGAATGGAAGGTTCGCTTCCTCCATAATTTTACCATAAAATTATGGTAGACTATGCTACCTATTTGTTTATGGAAAGACATATAGTAGGCTATGTTTTTCCGAGTTTTCCAAGTTGATCATTATATATGGTAGACGCTTCCTTCTTGATCAAACTAAAAACTATGTCTTTGTAATCTCATGGTAGGCTCACCTCCTTATGTAGAAGACAATGTCTATTAATTTATTATTTTATTGCTTTCAATAATTTATTATTGCTTTATTTTATTACTGCATATTATATGGAAGGCTTGCCTCCTGAATATATGTTTTAAATTATGTTATTATTATGCTCAATTATTTCTATTATGTTTATTTTAATTTTAGAATTAAAAAAAAATAAATTCTTATAAGAGAATTTATGATGCACATGTCAATATAATATTGGACAGTGCAAACGTTCCAGAAGAACGAATACTCTGGAAAAGTATATAGCTGAGACATGCTTGTATGTAGTCGTACATACAACAAAATATGCAAAATAAAAATGGCAAAAATGTATAGTAAACCTCAAGTTTACTGAATTGGTATGGTAGTAAACAAGAAGTTTACTATATGATTTAAGAGAAAAATAATTTATGAGCAGTTATGCTGTCCTAATTTAGCAATGATATAAAGGATCATTGAAAATTCTTGTGAAAATCATAAGTTTTTCATATAGCATGTCTTATGGAAGAATAAGGCCATTATGAGAGATTCATGGATGAATCACCATTTTTTTGTTAAAAAGGCTCATTGGATATGGTGGTTAAATTTTTTAATCTCCAGAATTACACCCTGTGTATAACGAATCTAAAAGTGAGATTTAGTTCGGATGAATGGGCCAGAAGTTCCATTATATTGAAAGGGAGTATTAAGAATTCCATATTAAAAGTTAAAGGATCTAAGATAAAATATATTATTCAACAAGGATATATTTTTGATTCTAGAATGGGACTCAGTACGAGATAATAAACTAGAAGAGTTATTATCTCGAGGGGAAGAATTAAAGAATCCCACATCGACAAGTAAGTTGATAATGTTGGTGAGCATATAACCCAAAATTTGATCACTTTAGCTGATTTTGCATCCTAAAATTTATCATTTACTGTATGTCAAAATATAGAACATAAGTGAGATTATGTTAGAATGAATGATAGAGCAAATCCAATGGATTGCAAAAGTAATGGTGAAATTTAATCTCTATGATTTGGCATAGAACATGCAGTTGTGCATGTAGTATATTAAGCCATCAAGTATGAATTGGCTTACTACAAAGATTTGCAATTATCATTTTGATGAGAATTTTCCAAGGGAAAATTGTTGAATAGTTAATATCCTTGACATATTAATGTGAACACGAAGTTCAAAAGTCCTAAAAATCACTATTCACAATATGTTGCAAATCAGATAAAAAGAGCTGGATGAGATTTCAGGAATTATCATAGATCCTCATGAATATGAACTTAGAAGTTCAAAGGATAATTCATTTATCATAAAATAGAAAAAATTTCATATTGCAGCTAGAATGCTCCAATAAAAATAGATTTCTGTGAAGAAGAATCTATTAAGTCTTTAGCACGTTATAAACTACTTTGGTTCCAAATATAAAGAAAATCCTCAAAAAAAAAAAAAAAAAATGGAGCAAATAATTGTTAAAAAGAGTAAGTAAACTCCTGAAGAGGCGTAATGATTGTTAATATGGTTAACATTAAAATCAGGTACCTAAGTAAAATCATTGAGAATGATTTAGAGCTCGATTAACCATTTCATTACGATAAAAAGAGTGAACCAAAGATTTAATATGTGTCGACACAATAAAAATATAAAGCGCGCGGTATACTGAATGAGGATCATGAGTCTCCGCTATGATGATAGGCGTAGAGATAAAAATATTGGCCAATATATGACAAGAGGCAACCAAATCTGTATTAAACTCGTTTGAAGAACGAGAAGCTTTTGGACCAGTAGTCCAAACATCAAACAGATATGTCAAGGAAAAATGAATGGACAAAATAATTTGGATTGTGTCTTAATATTTATATGAATAATCCTAGACGGATTAATGATATCATATTATGTTCCGCGGAACTCTATGCGATTAAAAATCCTAAAGAGTAATCGCAAATAGTATAATGAAAACAATTTTGAATTGAAAACCTTAGAAGGACATGGACAACAATGTTCTCAGGTATTCCAATATTGACCATCTTGTGGAAGAGATGTTATATGAAAATCATGAGAAGATTTACATAAAACTCACCTTTTCGAGCATTTCTAAAAGAAATACTATTTGGTCGAGAAGTACCAAACTCTATATGTTGTGTGAGAAAATTTATTAAGTATACTTCATATATAAAAGTTACAAGTATACAATATGCTTTCAAAGAGAAAGCCAAATTCATCAGAAAAGTATGAATAACTCATACGTACAATCGAATGTTTAGAAGATTGTACATAAAGAAAGGTTTGGGTCGGAAGCCCAAATGTATCAAAATTAATCTTCTATGAAAACGGGATGAACTGAAAGTTCAAAAACCCGAAAAATAATATAAGAATTGTACTAGTTAATTCACTAAAGGTCAGTTTAGTGAATCTTACCATAGAAGATGAAACAATTTGATATCAAAGATGGAGATATATATCTAGCAAACAATGAGATAATGTACAAAATACTTAAAGATAAAAAATATTATCTCCAATCTCAAATGAAAGACCTCTTTTACTAAATATGGTGATGTAAAGATCATCATAGACTGGTAGAGTCATGTTTTTCAGTACTCTGGAAAAAATTTGAGATGAATGATTCAATGCCAAGGGGGAGAAATTTCAAATATATGATGCATTATATTTGACTAATTCATACAGAAACTTGATAAGTTTCAGTGATATCTGTTAAAATTGATATCATATTGGAAGTATGAATAAGAATGGCATTGAATATCTTTATATTGCATCTAGAGTAAAAAAATACATTGGAAAGATTACCAATGATGTCTTCCAGATTATATTGCAAAAATATAAATACGACTGAATCCTGAGATATAGTAAACCAAAATTTTACTAGTATATTGAAAAGTCTAGCATGAGAGGCTAGGACTTTTAGGATCAAATATGATAAGAATTTTTGCAAAATTTGATTGGCCACCCGTTGAAAAACTAAATGATTTTTCAATCGGGAGAGTTTTCATGTAAACCCATAGTGAGATAGTCTCCAACCAAAATTGGGAATGGATCTCTTGTGTTCTTAGAAAGAATACATGGTCATATATGTGGATCTATTCAATCATTGTGCCAACCGTTTTAATATTTTGTAGTATCGATTGACGCATCTTGTAGATGGTCACATGTGTGTTTATTAACCACAAAAATAAACGGTATTCACAAGATTCATTGCTTTGATAATGGTATAATTTCTAGATTATGCCATAAAGATAATAGACTTGATATTTCTTGTGATTTCATTTCAGAAGCATTTGATTCTCGATGTTCATACATGAAATGGCATCGCTGAGAGTTTAATTAAACAGGCAATTAATTGCAAGACCGTTAATATTGAGACAAAGCTCTCAAGTTTTGTATGAGAACATACTATATATCATACACTAACATTGGTCAGGATACGACCAAATGCATAACATAAAAATTTGGTCACAAACCAAATATATGCGATCTTCATGTCTTTGGGCATATGGTATATGTTCCTATAGTACCACCACAAAGAAGATTGAAATATATATATACTCACTAAGTATAATTCATTATCTTGAACAAATAAGTAGAGATATTTTTACGGTATGTTTTGCCGATTGCTATATTCATGAAAGTGAATTTCAAGTGTTAAGGGGGAGACATTAAAGAAATTTTAAAAGATATTTCTTAGTATATACCATGTTCGGTATATTTAGATCTCCCTACAAAATAACACGAGGTGGAAATTCACAAAATTATACATTTACATAATATGGAAAAACATTTACTTGATGTGTTCTCAAAGTAATAAAGACTTATATCCCCGATGTTAATACTCCATCAAAGATTAATGTTTCCGGAGGAACATATTGATGGAAGTTTAATAAATGAACTGTGGGTTCAATTGAACTGCGGGAGATCAATAGGGTCTAAAGCTAGAAGAAAGATAATGCTATGTATGGTTGTACTCTTTTTCCCTTATCATGGTTTTTGTCCCATTGGGTTTTTCTATGAAAAGTTTTTTAATGAGACAACATAGAATACGCAAAAACTCCCAAAAGAGTGGAATTTACATACGGAATACATCTCATGAAAATGATGTTTCTAGGGAGAGTTATATGATAATGAGTGTGGTTGTACTCTTTTCCCTAATCATGGTTTTTGCCCACTAGGTTTTTTCATGACGAGGTTTTTAACGAGACAACAAAGAACACGCTAAAAATACATTTAAAGGAAATGTTATAATCTCAATGAGAAAGATCTTTCACTCTTTGAAACATTTTGTGCTACACTGATTTGTTGAAATCATGACGAGCGAATCAAGACAAATTATTTTATGGACCATTTGGAGCGACAAGAGTTATATGAAGAAGAGATCATGTCATCTACACGATCATTTCAATCGTTTTCAGGAAGAGACTGTCCTCTTTTTCTTTTACAATGGTTTTTACTCTTACGAGTTTTTCCACGTGAAAGTTTTTAACGAGGCAGCTCGCACTACAAAACACGATGGATAATTAAGTGTAGATGTATTAGCTACTCGTACAGCTACTGCTATAGCTCAAGAACACAATACACAAGGGTTTTCTTTTCCAAAACTTCACTAGATTGATATGATAAGGTGACTTACACGTTTCCTATCGTTCTAATCAATCCTGGCCTTGTAGTTCAAAGATCACACATGACCTTATGAACTTCTAACTACCCTTTAACCTTAGATTCAAGATATTGTTTTCTAACCCTAAATCCCTTTGCTAAAGATGGTAATTCTCTATTATGTTAGCCTGCACAAATGCAGCTAACGTCCTATATATAAACCCATAGGAATATTCTCAAGTTTGGTAAGATCTTGTATCTTCCCAAATCTTCCATATCTTCCATAAATCTTCCTTAGATCTTTCCTTATCTTTTTCTTCAAGGAACGATCCCTTGGCCGTCACTCATCTTCACTTCATAACAGCTATAAGTCGGCTCATTTGGTCTTGTGGTACGATGGCTGAACAAATCTCCATGTTGTTTAGCTTGTCTGATTCACCTTATGACTCATATTCTTTCCCATCAAGTTCAACTTATGATTCATATCCATTATCGTCGAATCCATCATTTGGAATAGCTCTCGGAGTAGATGGAATCCAGATAACGACAAGATTCTTGACTGTGTAACGTCCTGATACAGGCAGAGCTGATGCTGAAACTTGTTGCACTGCTACAGAGACATGCGACTTGATAGAAGTAGATACATGTTGTGTTGTAACAGATGTTTGAGACTGAACAGGTACATATGACTCGGCAGACACATGAAATGCTTCTCTTTTAATCTCTTTTATCCGAAGCCCATTTAACACACTTAGGCAAAATTCTTGTTCTTCTCTTGTACGAACTTCCATAGTACAGAGCCATTGACTGAGATATTAGTCCTGTACACCATGATCCATTGCACAATTTTTCTAAAACACCCATCAGTAGTACAACCAAAACTTAGGCTCAACCACAACCACATTTATCGAAAAACAAATGGGGAATATCAGCATAATGGTGCCCACAAATCAATATTTAACAACTGGCCTTTGAAAAACCCTTTTTTTTTAAATACAAAGTTAAACTCATACCTTTTCCACCATTGTTGTACTGTATGAACCAACACTGTACCAGACCCAGAGACACATTTTCCGCTTGTACAGATTACTGTATCTGGCCATCAGTGACACAAGTGCGTAGCTTTCAAAACTTCACTAGATTGATATGATAAGGTGGCTTACACATTTCCTATCGTTCTAATCAATCCTAGCCTTGTAGTTCAAAGATCACACATGACCTTATGAACTTCTAACTACCCTATAACCTTAGATTCAAGATATTGTTTTCTAACCCTAAATTCCTTTGCTAAAGATTGTAATTCTCTATTGTGTTAGGCTGCACAAACGCAGCTAACATCCTATATATAAACCCATAGGAATATTCCCAAGTTTGGTAAGATCTTGTATCTTCCCAAATCTTCCATATCTTCCATAAATCTTCCAAAGATCTTTCCTTATCTTTTTCTTCAAGGAACGATCCCTTGGCCGTCATTCATCTTCACTTCATCACAACTCTAAGTCGGCTCTATGTCTTAACCTAGACACGGCCCAACTCCACAAAGCCCACGTCCTTTGTACTAGCTTTAGCTCCGGTTGTACTACGTCTAGTACAACTGCTGGTACAGAACTTGCTAACCTATGGAAATATTCTACCTCCTTTTATCTTTGTTTTAGTCGACAAGAATACTTCCAATTAGGTTAAAGCCCAAACTCATTCTACTACAGTAGTCCTTCTGGTACATGACTCCTTCTGGTACAGGACTCCTTCTGGCAGTAGTCCTTCTGGTACATGACTCCTTTTGGTCCTACATCTTCGTTAAAGGGGAGTGTTGTAAACTGTATAATTATCCACGTATACATGTACTGATTCTTCATAATCTATTCTCCCATGAAGCCACGTATGCACGTATGCATGACTCTTCATTAACAAATCCTCTCATGAAGAAAGGTTTGACCAACTTAGTTTTTACGATATATAGAGGGTTGTGTTATGTTAACAAGAGAACAACAAGAAATAAAATGATCTTCTTCCCTCTGATTTCAAACTTCTCTCTATATATTTATTACGTTCTGTTTCACTTCTTCCTTTTAATATTAAATATTCATCAAAAAGTATAATTTAAGAACATGTGCATTTGATTAATTAATTTATACGTTTTTGTGTCTAGTCTAATTAGAATTATTATTTTCACCGAGGAAGGATGTAGATTACCATTGCCGGTGTGACTTTATTAGTCTGCAATTTGGCTGTTTATTTAAAAATCATATAAAAAGAAACGTATAATTTATTTAAAAATCATATAAGGAGAAAGACTAAATAAAAAAGATCTGAGAGCTCTAAGAACATGTGTTTGACTAACCTCAAGGTGCCTCCAATGGCTGTCTTCTCGGAATAACTCAAACCCTTCACACAACAAAAAAAAACCAAAACCAGAGTTGAAATGCAAAATACTATATTTAACCAGAAAAAAGAAAGAAAGTCAAAACCTTTTAGATGCATCTGTGTTGTGTCTGAAAAACCATCATTTCTTGTCTGTTCCAACGAATCAGGAACTAAATCAGTTCCAAAAGATGGTGAACGCAATCCCAGAGCCTATCAAGAAAATCTGGGACGAATGGAGTATTTGAAGTACCTTAATCTTCAGTCTCAGCCTTCAAGCTTTTTTCTCTTTGCGATTTTGAAATAATTTGACGAAATCACCTTCTAGATTTGTGAATTATTGATTGATTTGTTCATGGGTTGAATGAATTTGCGTAGAGATAGATTCAATTTGAACTTCTTCGACTTTTGATTGGTATTCAATTTTTGATTCAGAGGATTGTTCATGGAGATGATGAATTACACGATTAATGTATAGTGTATATATAGAATCGGGTTATGTTTCGGATATCAGGTATTACCGGAACCCGGTCAGATATCCGGAATTAACCAACTCAATAACCGAACTGATAAAATTAGAAATCTGTATCCGTACCGAACCCGATTTTTCGGGTCGGTTTCGGATTCGGGTTGTCGGATTCGGATTTTAAGCCCAGGCCTAATTCCTTAACTCGATATGAGGAAAACCGTCAATCTGTGGCGGCTCGTGTTATAAGGTATCCAAAACTTAAAAAACCCTCTGTAAATACTCATAAAGACATGGTCTACACCCGAGCAGCTATGGAGCGCTTTAAGACTATCTCTATCAGATATGCACTTCCTTCCCTTGGGCTGTGAGACCACTCTAGAGTCTCAAGAGTTAATTATTTGCTGCATGACTTCTGCCTACTGCCACAGAGATCGAATACCGTGTTCATCAAGTGGTAAAAGAATTCTATGCAAATTTGGAGGATATAGAAATAAGGGATGATGGGTTTCAATGTGTGTTTGTAAGAGGATCTACGTATGAGTTCTCACCTCAGATTATCAACAAAATGTTCCAACTGGAGGAACATGAAATTAATCCAGAGAAACATGTCCTGGCAATTGATGAACCTTTCGAGAAGGTGGTCTCGTGTCTCACTAAAGGCCACATTACTAACTGAGATGATCTTCCCTCTCCTTGCATGTGCCCTCAGATGGCATTTTTGTACGACTCTGAAGGATGATCTCTGCACGCTTGTAAAGCCGTTTAATTTTGGTTAAATAATGGTGTATGACCAGATTCATCACTTTTCAAAACTAACCCCTCCGTTCCGTCTGGGTTACCCAAGCCTGATTGATCAACTGTTGCGTTTTCAAA